>QEPC01007453.1:929752-962959 GCA_003113815.1 Sphenodon punctatus
GGGAGGGGGAGGGATATTTCATTGGTTTCAATGGGGACACAGCGCCCCATTGAAACCAATGAATTAAATCCGGTACTGGCATACCGGATTTAATCCGGGAATCCGGTTTTCCTAGAACCGGTAACCGGTAAATCCGGTAGCCGGTAATGGGCCCGGGGGTCCCACCACTAATGCCTACTAACATCACAGTACCTGTCAGGTTGTGGTGATCCATACCTCAAGTGGCACCTGCTGTCACAGTGCCCATAGGAGTGATGAGAATGTTATCGACTGCAATGCCTATCTTGGCCCAGTTGGATGTTATAATCCCCATGGGATTCCGAATGGTCCTGGTGATCTACATCCATCTGTTCCAGCGAGGTGAGTGGCAAAGTTCCCACAGGGTGTTCGCCCACTACACTGTGATCTGAACCTCTGTGCAGGGAAGATAGAGGTTACTTACCAGTAACTCTGTTCTTCGAGAGAGCTCTATGTATTCTCACTCTTGAGATTCACTTCCTGCTCTGCAGGCACCGGAGACCTTGTTGTCAGCAGTTTCCAGGCAGAAAACCTGGAAAGATCTAGAATAAGGTGATGGCTCCGCCCCTCCATCCCCCCTCCCGTCCAAAGCGCGGGCTCAAGATCACGCAAGAATGGGACTGTATAAATAAGGGGAGGAGCCTCGCCTCCTCAGTTGCTTCCAACCCCATCCCGGAAGACGAATATAAAGGCACATCCAACACAGAGGGGAAGGTGGGCGGGTTGTGAGAATACACGGAGCTCTCTCGAAGAACAGAGTTACTGGTAAGTAACCTCTATTTCTTCTTCAAGGATCTCCGCGATTCTCACTCTTGAGAGAGTGAATAGCAGTTGAGACACCTACCTGAAGGTGGAGGGAGTAGAGGTGGCTAATCAAAGAGAGATTAGAGAATTGCCCTTCTCACTAGGGTATCCGATCTAGCCGCTAGGTCCAGTGAGTAATGTTTAGCGAACGTGTGGACAGAGGACCAGGTAGCAGCTTTACAAATGTCCATGATTGGGACACCGTGAAGGTTAGCCAGGGTAGTGGCTACAGCTCTAGTTGAGTGGGCTCAGAGAAGGGAGGGTGGTATCTTCCCAGCTTGATGATAGGTATCTTCCCAGCTCCGGATGCAGAGGAGAATCCACTTTGAGAATCTCTGTGAGGTAATCTTTACTCCGATTCGTTGACCTCCGTAGGAAATGAAGAGTGTATCAGAGGCCCTGATTTGTCTAGTTCTGTCTATGTAGGAGAGGGCCCTCTTTATGTCTAGAGAATGCAGAACCTGCTCCGTACGGGATGGATGTGGTCTTGGGAAGAAGACTGGTAAGTAAATAGTCTGGTTGAGATGGGAGAGACTACCTTTGGAATAAATGCAGGGTCGGTCTGGAGGTCCACCTTGTCTCTGGAAAAGCGGATGTAGGGTGGAGAGGCTCTGAGGGCTGTCAATTCACTAACCCTTTGGGCTGAGGTGATGGCCACTAAGAAGGGAGTTTTTATGGAGAGGTTTTCCATAGAACAAGAGGCCATGGGTTCAAAGGGGGGGGTCCCATCAGTTTTGATAACACCAGGTTAAGATCCTACTGGGGGGTGGGGGGGGCAATTGGTCGAAATGTTAAGGTGACAAGACCCTTCCAGAAGGTCCTCATCAAGGGGTGAGAGAACAGGGAGTCCACGCCGTTGCGTCTGAGGTGAGATGATAGAGCAGGCAGGTGTACCTTAATGGAGGAAAGGGAGAATCCAGATCCCTGGAGATTAAATAGATATTTGAATATGTGGTTCAAATTGAGAGAGGTCAGTGGTGTATTGAGGGAAGTACACCATCGAGAGAAACGAGTCCATTTGACTGTGTAGCACGCCCTTGTCAACAGGCGGCGAGAGTTTAAGAGGACAGCAGCAACCTCCGGGGACAAGTTGTCCGTCATGGAAGAATCAGTCAAGCGCAGAGATGGAGCAGGTTTAGGTTGTGATGGACAATGGTGCCCTGTTGGCGGGACAAGAGGTCAGGTTGGAGAGGAAGATCCGTGACCTCGGAGGCCAGCTCCTTGAGCGTCTGGAACCACGTTTGTCTCGACCAAAAGGGGGCTATGAGAATAACGTGGGTGTGATCGGTTCGGATCTTGTAAAGCACCTTGTGCAGGAGAGATGTTGGGGGAAAGGCATATAGGAATTCCCCAGTCCAGGAGATCGTGAAGGCGTCTGACATTGATCCTGGTGCTAGGCCTGCACGACTGCAGAAGGCGGGAAGCTTTGCATTCTCTACGGTGGCAAAAAGATCTATGGAAGGGGTGCCCCAGGCCCCGAAGATGTCCTCTAGAACAATGTCATTCAGAGACCACTCGTGGTGGTCGGATAGCTGGCGGCTGAGATGGTCTTCAACAGAATTGTCCTGGCCTGCCAGATGTATCGCCTGAAGGTGGATGTTGTGCCTGATGCTCCAGACACAGATAGCTTCAGCCTCCAGAGAGGCGCATGTGGGTCGCGCCTTGCCCTGTTTGTTGAGGTACCACATGTCTGCAGTATTGTCTGTGATGATTAGGATGTCCTTTCCTCTTATATGTGCTACGAGGGCTTTGAATGCCCAGCATATGGCTCTCAGTTCTAGCAAGTTTATGTGAAGTTGCATTTTTTCTGGGGACCAGAGGCCGTGGACTCTGAGGTGAGCCATGTGAGTCCCCCAGCCCGTAAGCGAGGCATCGGTCGTGATGGATGTGTTTATGACCGGGAGCTCGAAGGAGATACCCTGTAAAACTTGAGTCTGATTTGTCCACCAAAGGAGGGCTTGGTAGACATCATGTGGTAGGGTTACCCTGCTGTTGAGGGAATGGAGGGCGGGGGAGTAAACATGCTTTAGCCACTGCTTTTGGGGTCTCATGTGGAGCCTCGCATAGGGAGGTCACCGTTGTAGTGGTGGTTAGGAACCCCTGAAGGAGGAAGAAGCGAATCGTTCTGGTGCCCCAAGAGTGGAAGGTCTGTATAGAGTGTCTGATATTGTTGAATCTGTCCTGAGGGAAGATATGCTCTGGACCGATTCGTGTCTAGCAGAGCTCTGACAAATTGTAGGCGTCTCGTGGGGCTGAGATGAGATTTCCACAGATTCACGAGAAAACCGAGACTTTGCAACGTCAGGGTTAAATGAATATGATTCAGTAAACTGTCTGGAGGAGGCTACTAGGAGCCAGTCGTCTAGATATGGATAAACCTTTATATCCAATTTCCTCAGGTGGGCTGCAATGACGGCTACACATTTCATAAACACCCTCGGAGCTGTGAAGAGTCCAAACAGGAGGACTGTATACTGAAAATGGAGGTCTCCTACAACGAAATTTAAGTAGCGTCTGAGAGAGGGTGTGATAGAAACGTGAAAGTACGCATCTTTAAGATCAAGGAAGATAGCCAATCTCCTTGTTGTAAGCCCATAAAGATAATAGGGACGGATGTCATATGGAATTTGTATCGTTTAATGTATTTATTGACACGTCTGAGATCTAGGATGGGTCTGAAACCCTCATCCTTCTTGGGGACCACAAAATAACTGGAGTAGAACCTGGTATTTTGTTCAGAGAGGGGGACCTCTTCAATAGCTCCTTTCGAGAGGAGCTTCTCAACTTCCAGAAGTATTTCAGTTTTGTGGGGGGAGCCCCGAAGGGGCAGGGGAGGGGAAGTGGGGGGAAGGGAATGGAATTGGATGGCATAACCATATTGAATTATTTTCCTAACCCAGCAATCACAGGTGAGGGATGCCCATTCGTCAAAGAAAGGCAGGAGACAGTTATGGAAGGAGGGTGAACCCTCCTCATCTCCCTTGATCTGACTGCAACTAAAAACGACCCTTGGGGGGTTGCCCTGAAGACGAACTGGAGGAAAACCTCCCTTGCCCTCTCTGCTTGTTGAACCTCCTCCGAGGCTGAGAGGCAGAGGTTTGGCGTTGTTGGTATTGTGGTGAAAAACGCCTCCCTGTGTGATAGGGGTAGGGAGAGCAGTACTTAGGAGCATAAGAGTAGGGAGCAGGAGATGGATAGAATCGTTTTCTCATGGTTCTGATCACCCCAGTAGACCTAGCTGTCTGGCTAATCTCTTTAGTTTTCTTGAGCGTTTCATCTGTAGATGAAGCAAAGAGGTTCTCACAATCGAAAGGCAAATCCTCAATGTGAGTTTTGTTCTCAGGGGTGAGAGCAGTGGATCTGAGCCAGGCATGTCTCCCGAGAGTGATGGCAGAGGCCATTCCCCTAATACTACAATCGGCAATATGCATATTGGCGGTAAGCTGAAACTGGGCAATTTGCATCCCTTCCTTCTGTATAGCAGCTATTTGATTAGGATCAGTAATCTTGCTGAGCTCAGACCAGAGCCAGTGTTGATATCCGCACATAGCAGAGGCATAGTTGGAGACCCTGAGGGACAAGGTTTCAGAGGAGATTATCATCTTCCCCAGGACATCCAAACATCTCCGCTCTCTATCTGATGGGGAAGCCTGAAGGCCCCCTGCTCTGGACTTGACAGATGCTGCTGCGATCACCAGAGAGTTTAGGGGAGGGTGCCTATAGAAAATGTTAGCCCCTTCCTTGGGGATAGCATAAACAGAGTCGGCCAACTTGTTGGTGGGAACAGCTGAGGAGGGATTGTTCCACGCAGAAGTAGAAGCTTCCATGAGTTGGTCAAACATGGGGAACATGATATGCCCCGATTCCCCGGTACCAAGGATCCCAAACACAGGGCCTGACTGGGTCTTCCTGACCACCTTAGTGGGCAGCTTCAGCAGAGCCGATACTAGTCTTTTTAACATGGCCTGGAAGGCCTTAGTATCTTCTGTAGCAAGGGCAAAATTGGGGTCCAAGACGGTATCTGGAAAGGGAGGTGAAATAGTTTCATCCTCCTCTAGGATAGGAGAAGAGGATGAGGATAATGGGGATGCGGATCTCCCTGATGAAACCTCCAGGTCGGGGAGAGGTTGCTCTGAAGTAGGACGGTCAGGTGGGGGGTTTCCCAGAAGGGAGCTCAGGAAGGTGGTTCCAAGAGGCTGTGCTGACCTGTGATCCTGCGCTTGCTCCTGTAACGTAAGAGCAGGCGGAGCCACTGAAATTGTAGAACGGGACCGATGGGTTTCATCCCTTGTGGCTTGAAGCAGTTCCGGGGCCAGGCGATGGACTGGTACAGACACTATTTAGGAGGAGGCGGTCTAGAAATGGTAGCGGTAGGAGGAGCGTGAGGAGGCGCCGGCGGTATGTATCCCCCAACATGCATGGGGCGCTCATGGTTTGAGGGCGGCTTGCATGCTCCAGATATTCAAAGTCAGTTCATGATGGGTACAGAGGGGATCTGCTCCGTGATCGGGAGCAGTACTGGTCTAGTCATATCGCCGGTACCGGGAATCATCATAGGGTGAACAGCAGGAGCAGGGGGAGCGTGTCCTCTGGTACCGCATAGATGTAACTGACGGTCTGGGAGGGGATCTACGCACAGATCTGCTTGGTCTGCCAGGGTTCAGCATTCTATACCTAGGAGATCTGGAACGCGATTGGCAATGTCTGTGGTGCTCACTGTGGTGAGAGAGAGCAAGAGTCCCTTCGCTGTTCAGGATGGAGCAGCAGGGTTATCACCAGAAGTGCAGTCGTTAGTGAAGGTTGTGGGCTAGTTGATGGTACTGTGGGAGTCAGTACCAGCGGTGTCTGTGTGGTGAAAGATCGTTCGGGTTCCGAGAAGACAGTTTCAACTTCCAGGGTACGGGGGGGGGGGGGGGGGGTGTCATTCGCATCGGTACCCTTGCTCTCTCTCTTTTTCTTTCTTTCCTCACTGAGGCGCCTAGTGCTACGCTCTCTGGTGCAGGAGGCGCTCTTAGGACGGGAAGCGCCTCTGGTTGAAGCCGGTATCATAGCCGGAACGTCCCCGGCATCTGTACCAGCATTACCAGGGGAAGTCTGGCTCCGATGGAGCGGCAGGACCCGTGGACTCAGGGTTCATCCTGGGAGGTATTGAGTGCCCAGTGGGGAGCCGGAGAAGCCCCTCTTCGCCACCCTGAAGTGCCTTTCTTGTTAAGGTATCTTGGAGGCGGAGGGCTCTAGCCCGTTTTGTACTGGTGGAGAGGACAGCGCAGAATTTGCAAGTGCGGGTGTTGTGAGTCTCTCCCAAGCAGGCTAGGCACTGGGAGAGTTGATCGCTCACAGAAAGCGTTGCCGGGCAGGAGTGGCAGCGTTTGAAGCCCACCTGCTTGAGCATAGTCCGCCACACCCGCGTAGAGGTGGGGGACGTCCTGGGGACGAACCCTGTGGACTAAGGCACGGGCACTCTATAAATTATCCTTTGTACTCTCCTTACTTCTTAAAACCTTTATATTATTAATATTCTTTTTTACTACTACTGACAAGCACTGAAAAGCACTACGGTCTTCCAAGCACAGCGCGATTGGAAGAACTCAGGCAGCAAAGGCTCCTCCCCGTATTTATACAGTTCTGTTCTTGCGTGATCTTGAGCTCGCACTTTTGACGGGATGGGAGGGGGGATGGAGGGGCGGAGCCCTCACCTTATTTTAGATCTTTCCAGGTTTTCTGCCTGGAAACTGCTGACAACAAGGTCTCCGGTGCCTGCAGAGCAAGAAGTGAATCCCAAGAGTGAGAATCGTTGCTTCATCCTCTGTATATATCATCTCCACCTCCAGCATACGTGCTGGTGCGACAGGGGAACTGTTGCAGTGACAGGTCTTTTCTTTCCCTCCTCTGAAGAATGTTTAGGTTAGGGCCGCTCCTTAGGGAGCTGTCCCTGGATTCAGGAGGTTGAGTGTGTTGTCCCAAAGTCGCTGTACTGGACCGCTAGGCCTACGCTATGCTATCACTAGGGATGGTACTGGGGGTAGCAGTATCACCAGCTCCGGTACCGGGTCCAGTGCCAGGCTGGGCCTTGGTGACGGTTGGTGCTGCGGTTGGCATAGCAAATAGGTACGGTGCACTCTTCTTGTTGGGGAGCCTAAGAGGCCCCCCTTCAACACTTCACAAGGCTTGTCTGGTTAAGGGGTCTTGGAGTCTGAGCACTCTGACCCTTCTCGATCCGAATGATAGGGCTGCACATGTCCGGCAGTTGTTGGTGTTGTAGGATTCCCCCAGACAAGCAAGGTACTCTGAGTGCTGGTCACTCACAGGGAGTGTGACCAGGCAGGAGTGACAACACTTGAAACCAGGGAGCTTTGGCATGCTCCGCTGCTGGGGCAGGAAGCTGCCTGGAAGGGAGGAACCCCCACTGTGCTCTCCCTAGCACTAGTCACAAGACCCTCAAACAGAGAAAAAACTAGAAATTTTTAGTTGAAGAGAAACTTACTAACAGAAAAACACTGAGAAGCATCAAGACCTTCCAAGCGCAACATGGTTGGAAGGAAATGAGGTGGTGAGGGCTCCTCCCCTCTATTTATAGAAACCCGTTCTCACAGGACTTGGAACCATGGTATAGGAAGGGGTGCAGGGTAGGAGCCCTCAACAGGTTTCTAGTTCTTTCCAGGTATTCTGAATGGAAACTGCTGAAGAATGAAGCTTCTGGTGCCTGCGGAGAAGGATAGGGTCCCAAGCGTGAGAATCGTGGAAATCCTCAAAGAAGAACTTACAGAACTTGGCTTATTTAGCCTAACAGAAGGCTGAGATGAGACATGATTATACTGTACAAATATATCAGGGCAGTTAATACAATGGAAGGGAAGATTTGTTCAAACTAAACGTGAATACAAGAACTAACAGATACAAGCAGGATATAAATAAATTTAGGCTAGAAATTAGATGCAGGTTTTTAATTAACCATAAGAGCAGTAGCTACTGGAATAAACTCCCAAGGGCAGTTGTGGGAACAAAGTACCTGAAGTTATAGAACAGAGTGGGATAAACAGAGTGCCACACGTGTAAAGAGTTTTCTCCTTGATATTAACAAGAGGAAATCTCCACCCCTCCCCCAAGAATACATTTGCTTACACACACACACACACACACACACACACCCCTTTCTTCTTGAAGCATCAAAGTTGCCCTCAACTGCGGGTGGGGCTGATGGGGCATTCTGATGCCTAGGTACTATAATTATACGTCAGTGCATGTGCACATACTCAGGTCTAACTGATCACCATATTTGGGGTCAGGGGAGAATTTTCCCTCGGGGCAGACTGGCAGTCAACTCTGGGGTTTTTTGCTTTACCCTGCAGCATGGGTGTGACTCCCCTGTTTGAGACATCTGGATCTTCTTTTTATAAAATTGTTCCCTTTATCTCAAGCATTGGTGTGAACTGGTTGGTCCCAGTTTCTACTTATGGCAGATTTTTAAATAGCCTCCATTTTGGATAGATTTTTCTGTTCAAGTAGTTTGGGTGGGTGTGATGAATCCTGCTTTGGTGCAAGGAACTGGACTAGATGATGCTCAAGGATCCTTCCAGCTCCGTGACTCTAGGTCATAGCGGTCTAGATAGAACTATGTATTCCCTCCTTCAAATCTAACATGTTTATACTGATTTACTGCATTAAGCCATGCTATTCCATATTTTACATTAAGAGGGAGGGGAAATGGTTTTAAGCATTAAATCATAGTAGGAAGCTTCACACCTAACACACTTTCAGGTGAAATTCCGATTCCCAGATTTGCCACTGGCTTCTATGGAATCAGAATTTCATCCTTAATTGCCAATGTTTAGAAGGGTAGCAGTCAAGTTCTGCTCCAAACCATGATGCAGAACTTTCTATGAGTGGTGAAGAACCTTTTCACTTGCCATTTTGAAAGTTAATACAAGCTCCAACAGCCAGACAGGGATTGGGGATAGGGCTACTTAAGGTGCATGCTCAGGATGGAGGCAGGAAGAGGAGGGTTCTGAACATAGATCTGTGCCATGAACTGATCCCCTGTCCTTGGGTACATGCCTTTATCTCTGCTACTTTCCCCTGAGCTTACTGTTTCAATATTTGAGGGTAGGGAGTAAATCCATGGGTCAGATCCAGGAATTGAAAAGAGACCAAATAAAAGACAGTCGCAGGCCATATTTGGCCCACAGGCTGGAGGTTCCCCATTCCTGCTCTAGTCCACTAGCAAAAAAAAGGAATAAAATCCAATAAAGAACAATGCTGTACCTCTGCTTGAATACTTGCAATTGATGCAGTAATTCCATTCTCAGTACTTATATTACAGGAGCTGTTGTTTGGTGAACTAGGCCCAGATCCAGGAGCGCTGTTGCATGCAGAGTCTAACACACATTCAAAAACAACAATTAGAAACATTACAAACACTACCTGTGCAATCATATTTAGATAGATCTGTATAGAAAAAACAATAATGTAGTTACAATATTGAAAATAACAAAGATATACTTTAATAGGCAATGATCTTTAAACTATTTACTCTAAAACTATAGTCCCCCACCCTCGAAGTCCATTAGAACAGTGGCAAAGTCTGTCCTCATACTTTATTAACTCTCTCTTTATTTTTACACTTACTGTTATTATTTCTCCCACAGACACCCTTACAGTGCTCGGGCACCTATTCTATAAATTAAAATCACTTTCCCCCACTCCCTTTCTCTCTCCCACTCGAACACCAACAAGTATTTATTTCATCTTCCTCATTCACTCTGCAGCCAGTGTGGGGGAACCAAAAGCACACACATATGCTTTCTCAAGATAAGGGCCTTAACTCTGTTGACTTTTGCTGGAACAACAGGAGTGAAAAAAGTAAACGTTTTTATTAGCAAAGGTCTAATTTGAGATATCAACAAAGAGAGTAGGTTTGTTGGCAGTGACATTATTTTTCAAAAAACTGAGCTTTTAATCTAAGGAGAATATTCCTGGAATCAAGATGCAAGCGTGTCTAACTTCATTGGGACTACGAGTAATTGTTGGCAGCATATCTGTGTTTTCAGGATCAGGCCAAATAATGTGGAATAAGATTCTATTACTACCCATCTCTTATCAACAGAATTTTTATTAAATTCTGGTCAGATACACCCATGCAAATCCACTGAAGACAAGGGTCAAGCAGAGATGTTAAGTCAGGGCAAAACTCAATATTCTTTGGTAGAGTGAACTAATATATTGGGTCCACAGATATATCCAGTTGACACCAGTTTGAAAACAAGTGTTGTGAAACAGCTTACTGACTTGGAAATGCTGTTGTCATTTATGAATGTAACAGACCATACACAACTAACTCACAGTTATATAAACAGATGCAGAAAGACTAAGTTTAAACATAGTCAAAGCTTCTAGCATTATTTATGGTTAGAAAAAAGGTGTACCAAAGTCTCTTCTAAAAGAGTCACCTGTACACATTAATTTTGAAGAGTAAAAGCAATGTCCAAAATGTACAGGCAGCATGACTTTTAGCTGCTTCTATAACCTACCTGTGACATCTAGTGGTCGTTTCTTAATAGTAGTAACCCCCGGGCCATCTTTTCTGCGTAAGAGAGGGCTGCTTCGTCTTTCAGCAACCTTCTGCTTTAGTCTGGATCGCAATTTGAGATTGGGTTCTGATGCTACAGGGGGGAAAGGAAAATTACTGCAGGAAAACAGAATATCAGTGAATGTTTTCAGAATTTTCTTGAAAAAAATGCATTGGCTAAATATTAATTCATAAGGTATACCTCAGAAATGTTAAAATGCATTTACAGTGGAAACCACTTAAGTCAAACTTGGTTAAGCACAATTTCCTTAAGTCAAACACCCTTTAAGCACAAACTCAATTAAATTTACAACATTTTTGTACAGGATAACTCAGTCTTCCCTAATCCGATTTCATGATAGCTCTATGTTGCTGCCCTGAAAGCCCTATTAAGTATTAAAAGTCTATTAAGTGGCAGTTAATACATTTACTTTTCATCCTGCATACGACAGCTTAATGGTGAAGTGTACTGGCTCTGGAGCTTATCAGGATTTTCCTCCCCCTACCCATGACATGGCTAGACACACTACACTTTTCATTTAGGACTGAAGGCTGGATTTGAACTATTAAGCTGTGGTATGCAATATTATTGAGTCGCTATAGTTAAGGCAGCTTGAACTCTCTGTTAAAATCATTCTACTCTTTATAAAATAGAGATAGTTTATCCTTTCACTGTGAGATTTTGTAAAGAGGATCACTTGGGTGAGGGGTAGAACCTGTCAAAATTTCAGACAGAAACAGCTGAGTTATAGGACTTGAGACCAGTTTCTCTGGACACAGAAAAGTGTTTATTCATCCGGAGACATAGAAGTGTCAGAAAATTCAAGTGTGCATTCTAGTCCATTCCTGAGTTCAGATTTTGAAAATATGGTATCCAATGGAGAGGAGTGAGGTTTTTAAGATAACATCACACATGCACAGAACGCTGGTGGTGATTCATTGGATGGGCTGGCCAGTTATGTGAGGATGGATGTGGATCAAGATAAAAAGCTAGCCGGGTTCTGGTGAGGTACATCAGCATAAGTAAGTGTCAATTAATTCTGCAGGTTAGTGGTGCCAGGCTGTGCCATGAAGACTTCATTTCGATGAGATCCTGAGCCCAGTAACAAGATGACAAAAAACACTGATTAGAATTACAGAGAGTCTCCAGCTCTTTAAGCCCCTTTGGAGAGTGCGGATGAGGGGGGCTGGGAGCAAGGACTCCTGGGTTCAATGGGAGGGGAGTAGGTACTTGTGAGTTTGAACACGGGGGGCTAGTAAGTCAGGATTCCTGACTAATAAGTCAGGATTCCTGGGTTCTCTGGAAGGTGGATAGGGATAGAGCATGGGAGCTGGGACTCCAGGGTTAAATGAGAGAGAAGTTTGGGCTAGTGGGTTAGAGCAGAGGGAGCCAGGACTCCGGGGTTCTCAGAGGGGATAGTCAGAGCAGGGGGGCTGGAAACTGGGACCTCCTGGGTTCAATGGGAGGGGAATAGGGTGGGTTAGAGCAGAGAGCCAGGACTCCTTGGTTGAAGTAGGGGGAATTTAGTAAACCACAGACATTCTAGGATCAAAAATACCTTTGGTTTAATAGAGAAGTTAAGGCTCTTACAAATGCACTCGTGCTCCAAAAAGCATGGAAATTGTAAGCTAAAACTCCCATCTTAACTCGTGTGCCATGTAAGCAGTAAAGATAATGTGAAGTCTCACATATTATGCTTGCTTACAATTTAGGGCATTTTTAAACGGGGACGACTGGGGGCGGGTACATGTGCACCGCGTGGAGCAGGGGGGTGATTTAAATGGGCTGGGATGGGTGTGCGCCTATGCACCACCCACTTCTGCCCCCACATGGAGCATCCCAGATTTTTCCCCTATGCTCCACGCACGGGCAGGTTATGCATTGGTCACGGGAGCACGCACCCACGTCACCTTGTCGAGTGTTCGGATGGGGATGGGTGGACCTGCATGGACGCATCCCATTTAAAATCAGCCTTAGGCTCCATGTACCCACACTTTGCCTTGGTTTTCCAGTCCCAGTCCTCTTCTGATTGGGGGCAACACTGAAACTGAGGAATAGACTTTTAACACTTAATAGGGCTTTCAGGGCAGCAACTTAGAGCTATCAGGAAATTGGATTAGGGAAGATCGAGTTATTCTATACAAAAATGTAGGATATTAAGCGACTTGAAGATAAGACAAGGAGTGTTAACAAATGAGATGGCCACCACACACCAGAAATGCAGCCCTCAGTCATGGCATGGTCCTGGAGAATTCAGAGCCCTCCTGCAGGCTAATGTGCGCTCACATGTTCACGTCCTGTCAATTACATTGCATGCAGCCTCCTTGCGTACAGGGAGAAAAGTCTAGAGCATTCTGAGCTCCTCTAGGAAGTGAGCACTTGAGAATGTACAATGGAGGAAGCTGTGCCGGTTTTTGCCTAAATGTAGGCATGAGCTGTGGCCCCAGCAATGGTAATCTTCTTAAAATCGTTAAGAAGAATGCAGCAGCTGGGAAAGAGGAAGTGTCAGGCACATATTGTCCATGAAGACGAGTAGAGAGAATACATTTTTGAAAATGGCATGGTGGGCTTTTACAGCAAATGTTACATACGCAGCAGTAAGCGGGAGGAGGGGCCAGAATGTACGCCCACATGTTCACATCCTGTCAATTACATTGCATGCAGCCTCCTTGTGTACAGGTCCTGCAACAACAGAGTTGTGGTCCCACATACATTCATAAGGTGCACATTCTGGCCCCTCTCACTTGAAGGAGGACCCACCTCCCTGGTGTGGCTTAACTGGACACCAAGCAAGAACCTTTCTCTTCCGTGACAACACATCAAGTTGATGACAATGGTAGGTCTGAAGCCCTTGAATTAGTCATAAGTTCTGTTCACTGCCAAAAGGAAGGACTGGAGCACAACAACAAGCATGAGGAAGTTCACTGCATACGTTTCCATGGCTGCAGTTCCAGCATCGAAACTCTGTACACAATGTGCTAAATGTTTTCAACAGCTTCAAGAGATGTCTCACGCAGAACACATGAGCTGTAATTGGCTACTACCGGTCATGTTACCAGATTTATTCATCTATGTCACCTCTGAAGAAGGATGGATAGCACTCAAAACATGTTGGGCTATATTATGCTGTGTTATACAAATGTTCAGTTACACAATATTGTGCTACACGGAGCTGTTGTATATTTCAGTTTATTGGTTGTTTATTTCTGTGTATTTTTGAAGAAATATATAAGTAATATTTCTTTTTGATTTTATATATTTTTTCAGTAGCTTACTGGTCTCGTCATGTGGCCTTACAGAACTGGCTGCATGCCAAGGATGTGCTGCTATTAGCTACTATCTATCTCATGCCAATATAAGCTGGCTATTGAGTGGAAAGTTTTTTTCCAAGCTTTGGCTGGGTGTGTGTGTTGCTACACCTGCACTGCCAATCCAAGTATCTAATTAACTGCAAAGACATCCCTGTCACAAGCACACACCAGCTCGGCTTAGAAAATGTTACAGATGTTAGCACTATGGAAGCACGCAATTTTTTTTTAATTGGGAGGGGAAGGAGAACCACTGAATATTAAGAAATAGCCGGGTGGAGGAGTCTGCTAGGCAGTGAAAGTCACTGTGCTTGGAATATATGTTGGAACAGAATGGGGACGCTATTGCCCATTGGTTAAAAGTCACTCAAAATGTCTTATATTTGGAAAGTAACCGTTTTTATTTGCAATGAGCATGGGGGTCACAATACCATAGAAAGTTACTGCTGCTGGTTAGTTTCCCAGGACAGGAGAATGGATTTCTTCTGTGAGTGCTGTGGCAAGTTGGGTTTTCCAGGCCAGAGAAGTTGGGAGTTGATGGATACACTGACCTTTGCTGACATTTGGGTGAGGCATGATGTACAGAGAGAACTGTCAGACCCATCCTCCATGACAGCCTGTGTGACATGTGAAGTGACTGAAGCAGAGCTTGTTACCCTATACACGGTTTGGACCAAGGCATGAAATTTCAGATCAAACTCCAGGAGTCAAAAAGAAATTTCAGTCACCAGACTGATATTAAACTGTTCTTGCCCCACTAGACCCCTAAACCAGTCACCAGTCTCAGTTTTCTGGACACCAATGGCTAACAAGCGCCTGAAAATTTCGTGCCCTGGTTTGAACACTCAAGGAAATACAAAAGCACCCTCATGAGTGGGGATTGTAATAGTGTGTCCCCCCTGTGGTAAGTCTTATCAGGATCCACACTCCCCCTCAGGCCAGCACAAGCAGGAGCTTACCAAAATTGTCTTTTATTTGGCATACCAGCCCTTCTCCATTCACAGTCCATATCTATAGTAGTCCCTTTAAATGAGGTCTCTCCCTGGCTAGGCACAGTCCATCCTATATCCAAGTAGACCCATACATAGCCCCCTACATACCCCTTCAGTAGCTCAGCCCTCCCTGGTCAAATACTCTATCTAAAAATCTCCCCAACCCCTATCCCCATCTGCCAAATATCTGGCTAAATAGAAAAGCCTTATCACAATTTTCTCTCTCTTTTTTTAGTATTTTCACCTTCTTAGACATTTTGTGAATATGTAAAACTAACATACCCTAATGATGTAAATTATTGCACTCTTTTCTGGCTAATGTCTATTAATTGGGTGCAATCCCAAAAGCCTGCATGCACATGTGCGCACACACGTGCGGTCTGGAGACATAGTAAGGTCACATATGGGGTGCATGCAAGTTGCATCTGCAGGTTTACATGCTACACATTTAGTCATTTTTAAAAGGACAAGCTGCAACAATGAACAATAATGTGCACAGGATCAAATTAATTTTTTTATTATAATAAATAATCATAATAATAAATGAAGAAAACAATATTAATATTTAATGTGCACAGGATAAAATTTAATTAGAATTTACCTGTTTTTCTGAGTGGGAAGTCATCTTTGGAATCATACATCCCCAATACAGGATGATTGTAGGTGCTAGACACTCCACTTTGTGGGGGAGAGCTCTGGTCAAGAGAACTGTGTTGAGTTTTCCTGAAGACAAGGGAGTGAAGAGAAAATGTGAAAACTAAAGAAGTTAAAAGGAACTTTAAACTTCTATTTTACAAGTTAAAAATAGAGGTTACTTACCAGTAACTCTGTTCTTTGAGAGAACTCTGCGTATTCTCAGTCTTGGGATTCACTTCCTGCTCTGCAGGCACTGGAGACCTTGATGTCAGCAGTTTCCAGTAGGGATGGGATTATCGGTATCGAATTAATCAGATAATGCACATAATTGTCGATATTGGATTAATCCAATAATATTGGTATATCGGTTTTTTTAACTTTGCCGATTTTTCGGATCTTTAACATTCCAGCCATTTTAACAATGACCACAATGATAAAGATCTGAAAAATTGGCAATGTTAAAAAACCGATATACCGATACCAATAAAGCCGATATCTGATTAATCCGATACCAATAAAACCGGTAACCAATAATTCAGCTGGAGTCCGACCCCTAGTTTCCAGGCAGAAAACCGGGAAAGATTTAGAATATGGTGAGTGCTCCGCCCCTCCATCCCCCCTCCCGTCCAGTCAAAAGCGCGGGCTCAAGATTGCACGAGAACGGGACTGTATAAATGAGGGAAGAGCCCTCACCGCCTCAGTTCCTTCCAACTCCATCCTGGAAGACGATTTCAGGTACATCCGAGACAGAGGGGAAGGAGGGTGGGTTGTGAGAATACGCTGAGCTCTCTCGAAGAACAGAGTTACTGGTAAGTAACTTCTATTTCTTCTTCGAGGATCTCCACGATTCTCACTTTTGAGAGAGTGAATAGCAGTTTGAGACACCTACCTCAAGGTGGTGGGAGTCGAGGAGGTTAATCAGGAAGTGACTGTAGAACTGCTTTCCCCACTAAGGTGTCCAAGGAGTAGTGCTTAGCGAACATGTGAAGGGAGGACCACGTGGCAGCTTTACATATGTCGATGATCAGGACACCGCGAACGTTAGTCAGGGTAGTGGCTACTGCTCTAGTTGAGTGGGCTCGCAGATGGGAAGGTGGAGTCTTCCCCACTTGATGATAGCATCTCTGGATACAGAGGAGAATCCACTTCGAAAGTCTCTGTGAAGTAATCTTAACTCTGATTTGTTGTCCCCCATAGGAGATGAAAAGCACATCAGAAGCTCTGATTCGTCTAGTTCTGTCGATGTGGAACGAGAGGGCCCTTTTTAGGTCTAAAGTACGTAGGGCTTGCTCCATATGGGATGTGTGTGGTCTTGGGAAGAAGACTGGTAAGGATATAGTCTGGTCGAGATGGAAGGGGGAAACGATTTTTGGAATAAAGGAGGGGTCAGTCCGGAGGTCTACCTTGTTTTTGCAAAAGCGAATGTAGGGTGGTGAGGCTCTAAGGGCCGCCAATTCACTAACTCTTCGGGCTGAGGTGATGGCCACCAACAAGGCAGTTTTTAGGCAGGTTCTCCAAGGAACAAAAAGCCATGGGTTCAAATGGGGGGCCCATCAATTTTGACAGCACCAGATTAAGGTCCAACTGGTGAGCTGAGTGGGAGATCGGGGGGGAACGTGTTGAGGAGACCCTTCAAGAAGGTTCTTGTCAAACGATTGGAGAAAAGCGTGTCCGCATCAGCCAGCTTGAGGTGAGACGATAGAGCAGCCAAGTGTACCTTAATGGAGGAGAGGAAGAATCCAGATCCCTGGAGATGTAAGTAGGTATTTCAATATATGATCCATCTTGAGAGAGGTTAGTGGTGTGTTGAGGGAAATACACCAACGAGAGAAACGAGTCCACTTCGCTGTGTAGCACGCCCTGGTTGAGGGGCGACGAGTGTTTAACAGGACAGTCGCAATCTCTGGGGATAAGTCCATCATGAAAGGATCAACCAGGTGCAAAGATGGAGCATTTTGGGGCCGTTGTTGAGAATGGTGCCCCAGTGGTGGGACAAGAGGTCAGGTCTGAGAGGAAGCACTGTGACCTCGGTTGCTAGTTCCTTGCATGTCTGGAACCACGTTTGCATTGGTCAAAAAGGGGCTATGAGGACGTGGGAACGATTGGATTGGATCTTGTGCAGCACCATGTGCAGCAGAGGCGTTGGGGGAAAGGCATAGAGGAATTCCTAACTCCAAGAGATTGTGACGGCGTCTAACATTGATCCCAGCGCTAGACCTGCCCGGCTGCAGAAGATGGATAGCTTTGTGTTCTCTGCAGTGGTAAACAGGTCTATGGAAGGGGTACCCCAAATCCTGACAATGTCGTCCGGGAGAATGTCGTTTAGAGACCACTTGTGAGGGTCGGATAGTAGATGGCTGAGCTGATCTGAGAACGAATTCTCTTGGCCTGCCAGGTGTATAGCCTGAAGGTGGATATTGTGTTTGATGCTCCAGGTCCAAATAGCCTCTGCCTCGAGCGAAAGGCACATAGACCGTGCCCCTCCCTGTTTGTTGAGATACCACATGGCTGCAGTGTTGTCCGTGATGATCAGGATGTTCTTTCCTCGTATATGTGCTATGAGGGCTCTGAGTGCCCAGCGTATGGCTCTCAGTTCCAGCAAGTTTATGTGGAGCCGCGTTTCCTCTGGGGACCAGAGGCTGTGGACTCTGAGGTGCGCCATGTGAGTCCCCCAACCTGTGAAGGAGGCATCTGTTGTGATGGAGGCGTCTATGTGCGGGAGTTCAAAGGGGATACCCTGTAACACCTCAGACTGATCTGTCCACCAGCAAAGGGTCTGTAGAACCTCGTTTGGCAGGGTTACCCTCCTGTTGAGGGAGTGGAGGACAGAGGAGTATACTTGCCTGAGCCATTCCTGTAGAGGCCTCATATGAAGCCTTGCATAGGGAGTTACCGCTGTGGTAGATGCTAGCAAGCCCTGGAGGCGGAGGAAGAAGCGTATTGTTCTGGAGCCGTGGGAGTGTAGTCTCTCTATGGCGTGTCTGATGGTGTCGAATCTGTCCTGAGGGAGGTAAGCTCTGGACTGGTCCATGTCCAGAAGGGCTCCTATGAATTGTAGGCATCTTGTGGGGGTGAGATGTGATTTCTGTAGATTTACGAGCAATCCCAAGTTCTGTAACAATGACATGGTTAAATGAATGTGTTCCAGTAGGTAGGATCTGGAGGAGGTTACTAGGAGCCAGTCGTCTAGATAAGGATAAACCTTTACGTTCATCTCTCTAAGGTGGGCAGCGACAACCACTACGCACTTCGTGAAGACTCCTCGGAGCGGTGGAGAGTCTGAAAGGGAGGACCGTGTACTAGAAGTGTTGATCTCCTACAATGAAGCGTAAGTAGCGTCTGTGAGAGGGTGCGATAGAAAGGTGGAAGTATGCATCCCTGAGATTAAGGGAGGATAATCAGTCTCCTTGTTGCAAGCCTAGAAAAATAATCAGGAGGGAAGTCATGCAGAATTTGTATCTTCTAATCAGGGCCCCGATTCTTCCGCGGGAGTCAAGACAGCCCAGAGCTGATTCTACGGCTCACCGCACTGATTTACCATGCTGGGGGGGGGGGCAGCCAGGGCTTGCCTCCTCCTCCTCCCCTCCCCCCCCGCACTGGTCAAACCCTCGGGGCTTCCCCTCCCCAGCTGCCAGGGATTGCCTCCCCCCTCCCCCTTTAGAAAATTAATTGACTCGGCAGTGATGGCGGCAGCAGCTGCTCCTTTTAGTACGCTCGTCCCCATCGGGCTCCTGGCCTCCTCCTGGCCCCTCCCAACAGGGCCTCTCAGGGTGACGCAGCCGGATGATGTCATCTGGCTGCACTGCTCTGGGAGGCCCTGTTGGGAGGGGCGAGGAAGAGGCCAGGAGCCGGATGGGGACGAACACACTGAAAGGAGCAGCTGCTGCCGCCGTCACTACTAAGTCAATTAATTTTCTAAACTGGGAAGGGGGAGCGGGGGAGGCAAGCCCTGGCAGCTGGGGAGGCTGGGGAGGGTAAGCCCGGAGGATTTGTTCATCCCCTTTCCCCCCGTGAAATCTCTTGCCCCACATCTCCCCAGTGCAGGCTAGAAATTCTGCGCTGGGGTAAGTGGGGCAGGAGATTCCGCGGGGGGAGGGGAAATCTGCGAATCGCAGACCTGCATTTGGCTCGGGGCCCTGCTTCTAATGTATTTCTTGAGAATTCTGAGGTCCAGGATGGGTCTGAACCGCTCATCTCTTTTAGGGACTACAAAGTAACTGGAGTACAATCCAATATTTTGTTCTGAGAGGGGAACCTCTTCAATAGCTCCTTTCAAGAGAAACTTGTTAACTTCCAGAAGTATTTTAGTTTTGTGGGGGGAGCCCTGGGGGGGAGGGGATCTGGGGGGGAAGAGTATGAAATTGGACGGCATAGTCAGACCTAATTATTTCTCTGAATCAGCGATCATGGGTAAGGTATACCCATTGGTCATAAAAGGGCAGGAGATGGTTAAAGAAGGAGGGGAAAACCTCCTCACCTCCCCTGAACATGATGTGGCCCGGTTCCCCACTACCTAAAATGCCAAAGACAGGCCCCAATTGGGTCTTCCTGACCACCTTGGTGGGGAGTTTAGGGAGTGCTGAGACTAGTCTCTTTAGCATGGCCTGGAAGGCCTTAAGTGTCCTCTGTAGCCAGGACAAGATTGGGTTCCGAGACGGAATGAAGTGGAGGAGGGGAAATAGTCTCGTCCTCCTCTAAGACAGGTGAAGAGGAGGAGGATGAAGGAGATACAGACCTCCCTGATGACGCCTCTAGATCAGATGGAGGCTGCCCTGAGGCAGGGTGATCGGAGGGGGGGGTTGTCCTAAGAGGGAGCTGAGGAAGGTAGTTCCAAGAGGCTGAGCTAACCTGTGACCCTGCGCCATTGCATGTTCCTTAGGAACTGATGGTTCCGATGGCACCACAGAGCAGGACCGAGGAGGGGGTTGGCTCCTTGTGTCCTGGACAGGTGTCAGGTCCGGAGGTGGAATACTGACCTCTGCAGGAGGTGGTCTGCAGGAGGTGGTCTGGAGATCGTAGCGGTTGGAGCTGCGCAAGGGGGGGCCAGCGGGATGCAGTCGCTTATGTGCAGTGGGGCCTAAGTGCTCGTATTTAGAGGGCGGCTTGCAAACTCCATGCTCTCAAAATCGGTCCTGGAGGGATATGGCGAAGATCCGCTCCAAGAGCGGGAACGGTACCTATGACCTCTGGTATAGTCCTGGTATCGCCGATACCGAGTCTCGTCATAAGGGGAGCAGCAGGAGCAGGGGGATCATGTCCTCTGGTTCCTGTGTACCAGAGAGTTGAACCTAACAGCCTGGAAGGGGATCGCTCTGCATACCTGCCGGGTCTGTCGAACTGCAGGGTTCTATACTTGGCAGGAGTTCTGGATCTCACCTGTCGACGCCAGCGGTGCTCACTGTGGTGAGAAAGGAGCGATAGTCCCTATTCCATTCCCGATGGGGAGGCAGCGTCACCTTTAGAGGGTGAGTGGTAGGAGCGGGCTATGGGTTTGGCAGTGGTACCGCAGGTGTTGGTACCAGCGGTGTCAGAGGCAGTATGGTTCATTCGGGATCAGGGAGAGTAGTCTCCACCTCCACACTTCGGAAGGTTCCCTCTGCCTCAGTTCTCTTGTCCTTTTTCTCTCTCTCGTCCACAGGGTGTTTTGTGTTACGATCCCTGGTGTGAGAGTCGCTCTTAGAGCGGGAGGTGCTCCTGGACATCGACGGTACCATGGCCAGAATGTCACCAGACTCTGCACTGGCGGTACCAGTAGTGCTCTGAGGGTCCTGCAGAGTCGCAAGAACCATGGTCTCCGGGTTCATTGTGGAGGTTGCTGAGTGCCCAGTGGGGAGACTGAGAGGTCCCTCTTCACCACCCTGGAGTGCCTTCTTAGTGAGAATGTCCTGGAGTCGGAGAGCGCTAGCCCTTTTTGTCCTGGTGGAAAGGGCAGCACCCGCAGGTGCGGGTGCTGTGGGTCTCCCTGGGGCAGGCTAAACACTGAGTGCTGATCGCTCACCGAGACAGTAGCCGGGCAGAAGCGACAGCGTTTGAAGCCTGCCTGCTTGGGCATAGTCCAGCACACCCACGATAAAATTGGGTGGAGTCTGGGGGACGAGCCCTGCGGACTAAGGCACGGGCACTCAGATCTTTCAAGTTGTTCTAGATGGAATAATAACTGTTCTTTTCTTTTCTTACTACTGACAAAGCACTGAGAAGCACTGAGGTCTTCCAAGCGTGACGCGGTTGGAAGGAACTGGGGCAGTGAGGGCTCCTCCCCTATTTATACAGTCCTGTTCGTGCACAATCTTAAGTCCGTGCTTTTGATGGATGGGGTGCGGTGGAGGGGAGGAGCCCTCACCATAGTCTAGATCTTTCCAGGTTTTCTGCCTAGAAACTGCTGACATCAAGGTCTCCGGTGCCTGCAGAGCAGGAAGTGAATCCCAAGAGTGAGAATCGCGGAAACCCTCAAAAAGAACAAACATGTTACAGTTTTAAAATAGGCGAGTCTTTTTTTCTCCTTTATATTCTGTCCTGTAATGACATCTAAGTAGCAAACTGCCATATAGGACAATCAGGTCAAAAGGTACATAACCCTGAGTATGCTGACCAAATTCTTTCCTCATTTCCATTTTTGCTGAAGTCTTTTCACCATGTTCTAGTATCCTCTTTCATCAATACATATCCACAGAAGTACTAAAAATAGAATTAAGTTGAAACTATGATTCAGCAAGATGCTTTATTAAGTGTCTTGATGTAAGGCCCAGAATGATACCTGTTTGGACTTCAACAGAATAATTCAGAGCATAACACTAAGTATGCTTTAATTACTACACAGACTAGCATGACTGCAGAACTGAGACCTTAAACACATATTTAACTTTAAGCCTATCAAATTGTCCAACTGACTCCAGCAAAATACTAAAGAGTATTTTCAGACGTTACAATACCACGCTCAACCACAGTCAATCCCCTGTGGTGGGGAATGGTCCTGTAACGTCTGTTTGATCCCTGCCAGATGTTCACCACAGTGAACCTCCGGCGGGAATCAAAATAACCACGCTTTCGAGGATGGTATGGGGACCATCTCTGAAACCGTGGTCAAAGTGATTCCCGCCGGGGGTGAACTCCCAGCGGGAAGCACTCGTTGCCCCCAATAGACGTGATGTTACCACACTCAACCACGTCGGGATTCACCGTGGTTGAGCGTGGTAACGTCTCGTCTGGCTCCTGACCACGGCCCAGAATCGGCAGTCATGCTCCCCGCTGATTCCGGGCTGTGGTCAATACCACGGGGGGCGGAGGGGCGCTGCGGCCGCATTGGCGGCTGTGCCCATCCGTCTCCAGAAAGGCGGGCAGCCTCGGAAGCGTGGGGGGGCGGGGCTGTGTGGCCGCACATTGCGCCATGCAGCCCCTCCCCGATTCCCCGGCGGAATCCGCCAGTTCGTCTGTTGACGGGCCAGTCTGATTCCGCCAGGGAATCATTTGGGTTATTCCATGATGGGGCCAACAGGGCCACTGTCACGTCTGAAATCACCCTTAAGCTCATTATTCATTTTATCCATGTAAAGTCACCCTAAAATTCCAGGAGGGCTATCTAGCAGGTATTTTATTATGTACTTTGCAGGATCACTTTTAGTGTTCAATACTGTTCTTCAGCAAACTCTATGAGGACCTGTTTATATCACAATTAAATCAACTTAATTAGATCATAATTAAATCAACCTGCTTGGGAGACACCTAGTAGTAACTCCTCAGGGTTGCTTTCGGAAATAGTCCTAAAGTGACTCTTAAAAACCTGGCTTTTTGGCGTGAAATTTAATCTATTGTTAGTTTTTAGGCTCCTTAATTTTCCTTGGCCTTTTTGGTTGTGACATTTTTCTCTGTAACTTCTTTTTTAAACACCAAGGAATCTAATACTGGTCTGGCTGAAATTTTGTCCTTGGCAGTCATTCTTGATTACTATCTCTTAAACTATATTGTATAGCTACATTAAATTTAGCAGCAGGTGACTTTTCAGTATACGTAGTGGTTACTGTACTATAAATGGCTTTTAAAAGTAAGTTTGTGGTGATCTGAGCAGTTTTATTAAATAAACAAGACCAAAAAATACACAGCAAAAATAGATTAAATGTTGAAATTATATACAATATTAAAAATCAGGTAGGAAAAAGAGGGTATTAGTCACCTATTTATAGTTCTGTTAAACAGATTCTACAGAAATGGTGGTAAGTCCTGAGCCAGTAATAATGGTCCAGCATGGATTCCAGATTGCATAAAAGCTTTCCAGTTCATCTTTTAAATCCGCCAAGATCTTCTTCATAGTTATAAGGTACCATAGCCTGTTTATCCAATCTCGTTTGGTAGGGCCTTGCTCAGTCTTCCCTGAACAGGCTATGGTATAAACAGTGGCAAGGATGAGATGTTGGCAGGTTTCTTTCCCATCTTGCATCATGGGAGTGTCTGGATAAAGGCCCAAAAGGGTAATCTGAGGTTGCATGGGTAACTTTATACCCAATATGTCCTTCAAGTGTGGCCATACTGCATTCCATAGCAGGGAGATTTGGGACAGTAAGTAGGAGCCTTCTTGGTCACAATCTCTCCAACAGGTTTTAGAATAGTCTCTATACATGTTGTGAATTTAAACTGGAGTTAAGTACAGCTGTACGGTCAATTTCATTTGAGGTTCTTTATCAAAAAGTTATTTAGCACACCATGCATGTGTGCAGTAATCTTTTTGTTCTGTGTTAATATTCAACTCCTCAGACCACTGATTTAGGTATCTAAAATCGGGAGTATGCATAAGACACTGTAGGCTTTTATATACCCAAAAAATTATGCCTTTGTCAGGAGCATTGTCAAGTATTAAATATTCGAGTTCATATACCTTTCTACTAGATTGTTTTCTGGTCTGAAGATGAAGTGGTCTGGGCTTATTGAACTGGGAGCTGCTTGAGCTGGACCAGCCCTTGCCTGAAGAGGAGGGATCATTCACACCTGGCCCCCTGCTTTCCTCTTTTAGGTATTTAGCCAAGGGCTGGCACCCTCAGGCAACACCCAAAGGGTGCTGGCCATTTGTGAGGCCACTCGCGGGACGGACGTGGCACCTAAAGATTCTGCAAGAAACTTTGCCTGTCAAAACAGTATGCCAGCTGGGGCCACATGAAGAGATCTCCCCTCCCTCAACCCGCCATCTGAGAGACAGCAAAGGGGTCAAGCCCAGGATTTATTTTATTGCTGTTAGTCTGGTGTAGGGCCTACAGCTGGAGAATTCCATGGGCTTCCAAAGACTGAAATACAGGAGATACATCCCTACAAATATCCAGGATTGAGTGGGGGAGCTTGAATTGTGAACCCTACTGCTGGGGTTAGCTGTACTTGCCTGTTTTGGTTCCCCATCCCCTCCCTCACTCTGACTAGAGTTGTCTTGGAGGTGGTGGTGAGGTTAGATTGATTCCATTGTTAGTATTTTTTATGTTTTTTGTTCTGGGTCTCTGTTGAAAAGTTTTATTCTACGGCTACCACACTAAAACATAGTATAATGCTGCAAAGGCCCTGATGACACAACTGAAAATAACTAATTTTATAGTGCGGAGAAGCACCCCGCTGGGAGCAAGACACCCCACGGCTTCTCCTGGTTGTAAGAATCGGGAGAAAGGCTACAGTTATTTATGTTATTTGGCAGATTTGACCAGGAGGACCTTATTTGATATGAACACTTAGGGTGAGGCCGGTATCCTGCTTAAGCCTGAAATTTCTTCAATTGAGAAAGATTTGGCTCCAAATATAGATCTAAACCCACTCAACCCTGATCTATCTATTAGTCTGCAGTCGAATCTGGGTGATAGTTTCTCTGACATTCCTTGATAACTATCATTCTGATATTCAGGCTTTTGAATATTACAAGGAAGGCTTAAGAGATGCCAAAATACTCCTGGAGGGAAAAAAATGGAAATGCTTGGAATTGCACACAATTTAAGGATAGCATGAATAGGATAACTATTGGGTTGCAAGATATAAAAGGTTATCTACACGCTGAGCTGACAAACATCAGAGCCATGTGTAAAGAATTGAAGGACTGTTTATTAAATGAGGGTCGGCTCCACCGAAAGTCTTGGGAAATTTTGTCCTGAGGAAATCTCAGTTCCAAAGACTGATTTTATTATGGTTGATAGTTACAGAGTCTGTCATTAGTAAGGATGCCCCTCAGGTAATGATCAACTGCTGAGAAATCAACATTTAACGTTTTATGAGTTGGCAGGTGATAGGAAGGAATCATGGGACTCCTTGAAAAGGAAATTTTTTGGCTCTCTCATGGAACATTTTAAATTGCCTTATAATCAGCTATTTAAGGAAATTATATATGTTAAGAGGTCACATTTACATCAAGGTCCCTTCAGATATTCTTCTGTCAGAGAGGGGCTTAGGAACCTAGTAACAAGGCAGTTAATACTACGGGCCGCAGAATCTTCCCTAATTGGCTTCAACGTGGGTGAGGACCTTTATCCAATTTTAGTAAGTCATCGAGAGAAAAGCAGGGCTTCGGGGGAAAACAGACTGCCAAGACTCGTTCCCAGGATGGGAAATGAAGGGACCTCTAAGCATTCATTAAATCACTCCTGCAGTAGACATGCATCTTCCCATAGTATATTTTTGCCAAAGTCCAGTGGGAGACCACAGCACAATAATTTAAACACCCCAGAATTTAATATCACAAGTGAGGGAAAAAACCATCAAGCAGGGAAGACTGCAGGTGGTAAGCTGAGAGGTGGTAAATGATTAGCTGGGAATACAGGGGGTGGGGGGAGAGACAATCCAGCCGTACTTAAAATTCTTTCCTGGAATGTAGCAGGATGGAACTAGAGAGCTAGAAAGCCAGACTTTGTTGATATCCTTAAAAAGTATGATCTCTTATTATAAGAGACATGGGTGATGGGAGATATTCTATGTAAAGGTTTCCAATCCTTTATTCTCTCAGTCCTGCGCCCCAATAGGGGCAGGCAAAGTGTGTGATTGGCTATGTTGGTGGCTACATCCTTAAGAGTATCTCATATCCCTGCCCAGCAACCAAGTTTTCTTTGGGGGCTGGAAAGTTACCTTGCAGGAGTTTTCTTTTGTTCTTATAAATGTCTATATTCCCCCTGCCCAATCCCCTTTTTATAGCCCCCAAATTTGGACTGGCCTTCAGAAATGTATAACTCAGTTAGTGGAGTCTTCTTCCACCACACATTTTGTGGTGGCTGGTGATTTTAATGCCCAAACCAGGAAATTAGTGAAAGATCAGAGGTTATTTGGGACTGAGGAACTTCCCCAAAGTTTCCTGGGTGCGAGGCAAGGCTCCAAGGTTCAGTCCTCAAACACATCTGGGAATCTTCTGTATGGTATAGTGGCCCAGTTTGGGCTCACCATCCTGAATGGAAACGTTCCCGGTGATATGGAGGGAGAATATACCTATTTTTCATTATTATTATTATTATTAACAAACATTTATATAGCGCCAGCAGTGTACCTGGCACTTTACAAAGTAATAAAATAGACACAGTCCCTGCCCCTAGGGCTTACAATCTGAGAGACAGGAGCTGAGCTAGTATAATTATTATATTTGTGTGTCTTCCTTGGTACTTTTTTATATTTATGACATTTAAGTATTATCTTCAGCAGACCATCAGACTCTTTTGGTAAAACTGGGTCTCCCCTGGCTTTAGACTGTCTCCTGTCCAAAAGTACAATGCCCTCTCAGAAATTCAAACAACTCTGAAATGGACTAAATGGGGCCCACAGCTTGAACTAGATATTTTAGCCACTTTGAAATCTGACTTTGTGCTGGATCTTAGGAATAGGATGGCCAATGCCACCAATTATCGGTAATAGGTTGCTTTGAGGAATTGATGGTCTTTTTGCATCCATATGTGACTCTCTCTCCTAACCCCCGCCTAGGGAAAACTTTTCGCCCAGCAGGCTGGTTTGATGTTGAATGTCAGATTGTAAAGCAGAACTTGAAAGTTAATCTACATAGTATAAGAAGGGTTCCTAAAATTAAGGAACTAACTGTTGACGAGTTCCTAAAATTAAGACAGGAATATAAGTCACTATTGAAGACCAAGAAATTAACTTTTTTAAGACAACTTTCGTTAGACCTTGATAAGGCAATTATCTCTAAGGACTCGGTTTTGTTTTGGAAGCTAATTAGGAATGGCCGTTCAGTGGCAGTATCAATTCCAGAAGATAGTATTTCACTACAAGCCTGGGAAGACCACTTTCATTGAATTATATTTTTAATCCTAGTGGTATGCCAAAGGCAGATCTTGAACTTTTTCTCCGCAAGTGCTGTAACGATTGGCCTCCAGTCACTACAGAGGAAATCTGCCCACTTTTGACTCGTCTGAAATGTGTTAAGTACCCGGGTGAGGACTTTCTCCTCCCTGAGTTTCTAAAATCTGATTTGGACTGGTGGGAGTTCCATGTTGGTTCTGTTGTTTACTACCATTAATACTACAGGTAGAATCCCTAAGGGTTGGATCCAAAGTATTGTAGTTACCCTGTCTACAAAAAAAGGCTGTCATAGTAATCCAGCAAATTATCATCCTATTAGCCTCCATGATGTTATTGGTAAGGTTTATGCAAATTATTTTCTGGGTAAACTACAGCAGTGGGTGTCTGATAACATAATTGGCCTCGAGCAGGTGTGTTTTAAGAAAGGTTCCTTAACAGCGGACCACATCATCTTGTTCCACCAGCTATCTCAAATGTGTTAACCAGCAAATTAAATCTTCTCTTTATGCCGCTTTCATAGATTTAAAAGGCGACATTTGATTCTATCAACAGAGATTGTCTTTGGCAAAAACTACTGGAAACTAATCTAGATCGTAGGCTGCTATTTGATACATGTCATTAGCATACTTCATTACAGGTCAATGTGGGCAGACATGGCCAACTCTCGCAATCAATCCCAGTAACTAGGGGGTTCAGCAGGGCTGTCTCCTGGCCCCAATGTTATTCAACTTGTACATAAATAATATGGCCAGCAAACTAAGGGATCCATCCTTTCATCCAGCCATGCTAGGGTAGATTTCTGTTCCAGGCTTATTCTACTCTGATGACACCATTCTTCTCTCATGGACAGAAATAGGTCTTAGGTGTATGATGGATGGGTTTTGCAGCAACAAATTGTTGGAGATAAATTATCAGAAGACTAAGGTAATGGTAGCGGGTCCTGACCATGTCCGCCATTATTGGTGGATGAACGGCCAGGAAATTGAACAAGTTCCACAATTTAAATAACTTGGAGTAACTGTCTCCCACGCTGCAAGTTGGAATACCCACCATGAGGCAATCACGGCTGTAGTAATTTGATGTATCCATTAAAGATCGTCTTAGCTTTTATCATACGTGTGAAGCTAGGTTTCTTTCTCTAGTATTTATTTATTTTAATATTTTTAACTCGCCCCCTCCTGCCAAATGGCAGGTTGGGGTGGTATGCAACAGATAAAAATACACATAATATAAACAATATAAAACAATATAAATAATTAAAATTTAACTCTTAAGGCCAGACTAACCACACCAACCCCCCATAACAAACAAAAAGAAAACAAAACATTCCCCCACCCACTACCTGTCTCCCTCACAGAACAGTCACGTCTTACAACGTTTGCAGAAGGAGGGGAGATCCAAAGATAGGTGAATTTGCAGCAGGAGGGAGTTCCGCAGCCGAGGTGCAGCCACCGAGAACACCCTCTCGCAGGTTGCCACCGGACAAACTAGGGGAACCCCCAAAGGGCATCCCTGGATGACCGCAGGGGCTGGTCCAGAACACAGAGGTTGAGGCGGTCCTGCAGATAAGCAGAGCCCAGAATGTATAGGGCCTTAAAGGTAATCACCAACACCTTGAATCAGGCCCGGCAGACTATAGGCAGCCAGTGCAGAGAACGGAGCACTGGTGTTATATGTTCCCGACGGCCCGTCCCCATCAGGAGGTGGGCTGCCTCATTCTGCACCAGCTGCAGTCTCCGGGACACCACCAAGGGTGGCCCCATGTATAGTGCGTTACAGAAGTCCAATCTCGAGGTGATAAATGCATGGATGACAGTGGCCAGGTCGGGGGCTGAAATATATGGCCAGAGATGAGGGACCAGAGGTAGTTTACAAAAAACACTCCACCCCACAGCCGCCACCTGGGCATCCAGATGGAGCTGTTTGTCGAGGAGCACTTCCAGGCTCTGAACCTGAGGGACCAAGGAGTGATGCACCCCATTGATGATGAGGGTCTCCAGTCCTTTGTCCCTCCTCACCAGTATCACCTCCGTCTTATCGGGATTCAACTTCAGACGGCTTAACCTCATCCAGTCCCCTACCACAGCAAGGCACCAAGTAAATACCGAGACGGCTGGGCCTGTTTCAGATGAAAACAAGAGATATTAAAGGTATTTAGGGACAAGATTATGCCTCATATTTTGTATGGAGCTCAAGTGCAGGGAGCGACTTTATGGAATAAATTGGAACCTTTACAAAATAATTTCTTGAGGACTGTTTTGGTGGCCTCTCCAAATACTCCAATTGTGTTATTGCAGGCTGAATCAGGATTATTTATTTATTACCATAATTTATGCCCCGCCCCTGCAAAGCAGCTTGGGGCGGCTAACAGTTTATAAAAAAAATTATATAAATGCAATAAATGAACATGAATACATAATAATAAAACAATAAAACCACCAATCCCAATAGGAACATCAGGGGAAGTAAAAAACACAACACACACACAACCCGCCCCTAACCTACACCCCCTCACTCTCACCCATCTCTTTTATGAAAAGCCTGGCAAAACAGCCAGGACTTGCAATATCGATGAAAGAAAGAAGTCCGAAGTCATCTGAGCCTCTGCTGGCCTAAGCGTGGCCACCAAGAACGCCCTCTCCATGGTTGCCCCCAGGGACACTGGGGGACTTCAAGGAGGAGCTCCAGGCAGACCACAAGGGCCAGTCAAGAGCCATGGGACTGAAACGGTCCCGCAGGTAGGTGGGGTCTAGGCTGTATAGGGCTTTATAGGCAACACAAACATCTTGAATCGGGTCCGGAAGACTATAGGCAGTCAGTGCACAGCCCAGAGCATGGTGTAATATGCCCACAGCGACCTGTCCCCATCAGGAGACAGGCCGTCGCATTCTGCACCAGCTGCTGCTTCCGAATCATCACCAAGGGTAGCCCCACATAGAGTGCATTACAATAGTCTGGTCTCGAGGTAATGAAAGCATGGACGATAGTGGCCAGGTCGGAGTCCAAGACATATGGGCGAAGCCGCCACACAAGATGTAACTGGAGGAACGCGCTCCTCGCCACAGCCTCCACCTGGACATCCAGGCAGAGCTGGAAATTGAGGAGCACGCCCAGACTACGAACCTGGGGGGCAAACCCCATCAAGCCACATCCACTGCTTTGCCCACTAGCATCACCTCCATCTTGTCGGGATTCAGCCTAAGTCAGATCGCCCTCATCAAGTCCCCCACAGCCGCCAAACACCAGGTAAACACAGAGACTGCCGGGTCTAGGTCAGATGAAAAGGAGAGGTAACATTGGATGTCATCAGCACACTGATGCTACCGCACACCAAACTGTCTCATGACCTCGCCCAGCGGCTGCATATACACGTTGAACAGGAGAGGGGACAGAACGGTACCTTGCAGGACTCTACGTGAGACATCTCGGGGAGATGATGAACTATCCCCGAGTACACTTGCTGAGTTCTCCCAGCCACGACAGAACGGAACCATTCAAGAACTATTCGGTCCACTATCCGGTCCACCCCAGCATGGTCCCACAAGTAGGTCACCAACATCTTGTGATCAACGGTATCAAAAGCAGCCGACACAGCTAATGAAATCAGCGGCGTCAATCAACCTGGATCCAATTCCAAGCAAAGGTCGTCGACCAAAGTCACAAGCGCAGTCTTGGTGCCATAACCCTGACTGCGAGGGATCTAGAAAACTGATGCAGCCCAGATGCTCCCGCAGCTGCTGAGCCACAATCCGTTCAATAACCTTCTCTAAAAATGGAAGGTTAGAGACCAGCCAACAGCTGGCAAGGGAGTCAATGTCAAACAATGGTTTCTTGAGCAGAGGCCACACCACTGCCTCCTTGAGGAAGCACGACACTCTGCCCTCCTGAAGGGAGGAACTGACACCACCCCCAGCAATCGCCCCAGCATCTCCTGGCTAGCTTTAAGCAGCCAGGAAGGGCATCCGTCTAGTTCACAAAAGGTGGCCCCGACTGTCCCAAGAACAACCTCCACATTAGCAGGTTATACCCACTGAAACTGATCCCATGAAACCTGACAAGGTGAGGATTCCACAGTTTCTGGTTCTCCTTTTGTAATAAATGTGGCGTTGAAGTAGTGGTGAATACAAGAGATTTTATCCATGAAGTAATTCACAAACGTGTCACGGTAGGAGATTCCAGTTCCAGGCAGAGGGAGGCCAGACTGACCAGCCCCCTCACCACATTAAAAGCTCCAATGGACGAGACTTCGCAGACGGTGCGAGGGCAGCAAAGAATTTGTCCTTTACTGACTGCACAGCCACAGCATAGGCTGTGAGGGTCCTACTCTAGTGGGAACACTTCAGCTGACGCAAGCCCTCAGTAAACCACAGAAGCCTGCGGTGTTGATGCTCAGGGAGTGAATGCCTAGGAGCCGTACAGACAACGGCCTCAGTCAGCAAGACGTTCCAACAAACAACGAGGTAATCTAGCAATCAGCCATCAAGATCCCCTCTCCTTCTCACCCTGCTGATGGCTCCCCTCCTTCTCCCTCCCCCAATGGCCTTTCTCCAACCAACCTACCCCTTATTCTCGCCCATGCCCTCTCCCCCTCCTCCCCCCTTGTCCTTTCCCTGTAAGCCCCCACCACCACCCCTCACCCAAGAGTCCCAAACCCTGCAAACCTGCCCGCTTCACATCCCCCAATGTCATCCACATCCCATGCCTTCCCCGACACCAATTACCTTTCTCCCCTGCTCCCTCTGGAACAACCACTCTTCCATGGCTACAGCCCCCTTCATCCATGATCTCTTCCTCTCTCACCCCTTTCAACTCCTTGCTCTTACAGAAACCTGGATCTCACCCTCCAACTCTGTTACCCCAGCCACTCTATGCTCCGGGGGCCTTTTGTTCTCCCACCGACCTCACCCTGAGGGCCAGGGGGGTGGCGTGGGACTTTTGGGTGAGACTTTTCTTGCCAAGCCCTGTCAATTCAAAACCCTTCCCCCTCCTCCCTCCCTCTCCTTCACTTCCTTTGAGGCCCTCTCTGTACGACTATACTCCCCCCTACACCTTCGTGTTGCTGTCATCTACCGTCCCCCTGGTTCCCTCTCCTCTTTCCTCCCAGACTTTGAATCCTGGCTCACCTTCTTCCTCTCTGATGACACCCCCACTCTCATTCTTGGTGACTTCAACATTCACGTCAACATGCCTTCCTCATCCTCTATCTCCCGCTTCTGCTCCCTGACCTCCTCCTTCGACCTCCGACTCTGGACCGACGCCCCCACCCATACCAACGACCACTCCCTCAACCTCATCTTCTCTCGAAATTGCTCTCTTGCTGACCTCTCCTTTGATCCCTGCCCTAATTCTGATCACTTCCTCGCCTACTTCAGCCTCTCCCCCCATCCCCCTCCGCGCCCCTTCCGCAATATGGAAGCCTTTACCCCCATGGAGTTACCTCTGCTCTATCCCCCCCATCCTCCCCTCCGTTTTCTCCTCCTCCTCCCCGGACTCTGCCATCTCCGCTCTCAACATATCTCTCTCCTCGACCCTTGACTCTCTTGCCCCCCTCTCTTCCCGCCCCGTTCGGCCCCGAAGGCTAAGATCACCAATGATCTACTTGTCGCTAAATCTAAGCGCCTCTACTCCATC
>QEPC01007453.1:970646-987641 GCA_003113815.1 Sphenodon punctatus
CCCGGGTGGAGTGGGCTACATCCTTCCCCCTTCCCAGGTGTTGGGACTTCCCTTTCCCTCACTGCGCCCGCACTAAACCTATTCTTAGAGCACGTGTGGGTGAAGGTGTGCTTGAGAGGGCAGGGACCTGGTCCCCCTGCCACCTCCCTAGGGGGCTGTGCACGCCTGTCGTTGTCTCCCCTGTGATGATACGGCCCGTTCCTTCGGGGACATATAGGGCCACCTACTAACCTGAGGGGAATCTTTTTCCACTACGAGTGCGTGTACACCCCCTTCGTGGCAGGAGTCCCGTGTAAGGTGCGTGCAAGAAGAGTCAGGTCTGTGGGCTTCTTCCTTCCCCCATCCCTGATCCCTCACACATTCCTTTAACTGTGGCTGATGCTGCACGGAGCACCCAGCTACAACGTCAGCCAAAACAGGCCCCAACTCAATGTCCAGCCAGGTCCCCGTGATGCACACAAGGTCGGCCGCATGGTCCAGGATCAATTCCCGGACCGTTGTAGACTTATTAGCAACCAACTTCACATTCACCAGCATCAGATGCAGGCCAGGGGTCCTCTGGTCATGAACCACCACATCGCCTGCTAAAAGGGGGGTGAGAGGGACAAGCACCAAGCACCTGTCCCTTCTCACAGATTGAACATACCCCCAACAGGGACCATAATTCCTCCCAACCCATCACGAACCCAAAGACTGCAGTTCTCCCCCCAGCTGGCTCCTCATCCAGGCCCCTCCCAGACGGCGGGAGACACCCCCCAACACCTCCCGCTTTCATCTGGCAACATCCACAAAACCCTTCATTGGGATCACAGGCCCCCCTCTCACCAGGGAATATGACCCCATCCTCCCTAACCCAATTCCTCCCCCCCCCCACCACTCTCAATGGGATAGGGAACATACCCAATAACCACCAAAACAAAAACCCCTTATCTAACCCGCCCTCCACAAAATAGCCTCCACCCTACTAACCTTCCCCCACAAACACCACAGTCACCAAGCATATAAGCTCCCCTTGCCACTAGCACCCAGCACAAAGGAGCAATAGCCCAATCCTCTGATCAAAAATCAACCAACCCAAGGCACCATCTAATAAAACCTGTCCAAGTCTGCCAGCTCAGCAAATACAGAAAATCCCGCCTGGCCACCTGACCCCACCTAAGGGTTACTTCGAAGGGCCCTTTGGTGCGTGGCCTGTGTTGCACACTTGCGGCGCTTTTGAACAGCAGGCTGCTTTTACTACTCCCCTGTTTTGCTGCTTTGGGATCTCACCTCGGGGAGACGTGGGCCCGCCCCCTCTCTTGTATTGTTCTGGTGGAGGGGGCAAGTCCAAATGAGGGGTTCCCAACCCCCACAGTCTCTCAGTAACAGTTGATTAGTCACCATTGCATCAGAAGTGCAATTGCAAGCAGTGAAATATTGGCTTCAGTTGGCCTATTCACCCTACCAGTCTTTTTGTGCAATGGCCTTGAAGCTGGCACTGACTAGTAATTGGTAGAAGGGTGTTCAGGTCATTTTGAATTATCTTGGCTTCCCGCTTCCCCCCCCCCCCCCGAAGCCTTGCTCCCTTTAGGCTACGGTGCGGCATGATTAAAAGGCATTTAGTAGATCACACTAAGCAGGGAATACTCTCTGAGATTGCTCCATGCTATGGATCTTTAAATCTAGATGTATAGTCTCCCCCTTATTTTGCAAATCTATCAGTTTATAAATAAATAAGGGCTTTTACGTTACGACTGTTTCATCAAATTCCACCTGCAGTTACAGAGGGGCATATGTTGGGAATTCCGATGTCAAAGACTATGTAAATGCTCAGAAGGGGTGGGAATCGAAACAATAGATCATGTTTTACTTGAATGTTACATGGTATTCCCATCTTCGAGTTAAATATCTGTTCCCCACTTTAAACTTACTGGGTGCCATCCTGCTACCGGCTTATGTTGGTGGCAGGTGCAGTGGTGATCTGGGCGGCAGGTGCTCAAGTACGCATACACTCTGTGCACACAGCAAGTCACGTGGGGCAATGGCGTAACCCACGCTGCTGCAATCCCCGAGCCCACCCACCTCCAGGGGATGAAGCAGGCACAGCTCCTGATCCATCCCCCAGGCTGCAGGGTGTGTGGGCTCAGGAGGGCGCACTGTTTCCACAAGCAGCTTGCTGTGCCAGTTCACTGCACCTCGCATAGGCGCAGCTTAAGAGGGCCGCAGGACTGCACCCATTGAGTAAATATTCCTGAGGCCAAATAGTGATTTTGCTGGTTTGGGATTGCACTACCACTATTACACCACAGACAGCAAAATTCTTGGCAGCGACTATCACAGTTCAGAAGTCCCATGCTTAATATGTTTTGCTTTCTGTCATGTGTGTCCTGGTGACATTTTGTAATTTTATCTCAGTTTTATTTCTTTTATTATTGTCTTGGATTTACTGTATTTTACAGTTTTGTAAGGCAATTTGCTATTGCACAATAAATATGTTGTATGAGCATGGTCTGAGAATGATTAAATATACTGCACAGCCTGGCACAGAAGAGAAAGTCAATTTTCTCTCACAAAGCAATTTCCAATATATCCCTCGTTTTAAAATTATTATTGCAAAAAAGGAGGGAAGCTCTTGTAATACCTTTCTGCATCCATCTATCAGCCCGCCTCTTATCAAATCTGCCTGCCAATATTTGGGGACCAAAAATTGGAGCATAGGGGGGTCCTGCCTTCTGTTATCTCCAATTTGCATTTGCATCTAGACCAAATATGCATGGCTGGATTTATAAATGGATTATTTATATTGGTCTTCCTACTAGAAGGTGTAATACCCAATAGGAAGCCCTTAAAGTAATCTATTTGTAGATTTTTTTTTCTATTTTAATCTTTTCAGGTTCACAGAACTCTCTATACCATAGTTTCACTGCTCTAAGAGCTGATGCCCAGACATACATTTTTAAATCCAATAAACTAAGGCCCCACTGCTTCTTTCCTAGTATAAAGTACACTTTGTCTAATTCTGAGCATATTTCTTTTCCAAATAATTTGTGCAATCAGTTTAGTTTGGAGTAGAAGTCTTTAAGGAACCTTTATGAGAAGAGCAAAGATGGTGTAAATCAACTTGGCTAATACTTTAATTTTTATCAAATTTATTCGGCCCATCCATGAGCAGATCAAATTGAGTAACTTTTTGACTAAGTCCTTCTAGAACATAAGAACATAAGTAGTGCCATACTGAGTCAGACCAATGGGCTATAAAGCCCAGCATCCTCTCCTCCGACAGTGGCCAATCTCGATTGTAGGGGAGAAGAACCAAGTCACAATGGGCAATCCATTCCCCATTGTTCACTCCCAGCTCCTGACAGTAAGAAGTTCATTCCGTAAGCTACTTGGTTAATGAGTCATTAATGGACCTTATCCAGTCCAGAACTTATCCAGTCCTTTTTAAAACCCAGCTATACTACTGGCCCTGGCAACAAATTCCATAGGTTAATTATGGGGGCAACAAGGGGAAAGTAATTTAATGTATAGATAATGTTGCAGATTTTTTTGGCAGACGTACCCCAAGATATTTAATGGACTTATTCTGGATTGTAAAAAGGATCATCAGTATTATCTCATCATTTTATCTCCTCATAACAACATTTCTGATTTATTTATATTTACTTTATACCCTAAAACCTTACTGAATTGATCCAGGAGTTTAAACAGTTCAGGTATTGAATATTGCAGGTTCCTTAAGAAAATAATGGTATCATCAGCATATAGAACTGTTTTATATTCCTCCATACCATTCTTGATCCCGGATATTTGTTTATTTTGACATATGGCGGCTAATGGTTCATGGGCAATATCAAATAATAATGGAAATAGGACGACAGCCTAGTGCTTTCCAATAATATGGGCCTAGTAGTTTCTCTATTAACAATGAAACGAACAGATTTTTTTTGTATATGATTTTGATCCAATCTAGAAATGGTCTAACAAAGCCCATTTGTGCACTGTATAATAGACTCATGTTCCATCCTATCAAACGCCTTATTGGCATCGAGAGAAATTATGGCAGCTGTTGTCTTGGCCTGATTAATCTGGTAGATCATATTTATGACCGTTCCAATATTACCTATGCCAAGCTCACGTGGTATAAAACCCATCAGATCAGGGTTAATAATTTGATGGATAATTCATTCCAATCTTGTGGCACATATTTTTGTAAATAGTTTAAAATCTGTATTTAATAAGGAAACTGGTCTATATCCATTACAGGAGTCTAAGTCTTCTCCCAGTTTGGGGCAAAAAGTGATATTAGCAGCATAAAATGAATCTGCCATTTTTTCATTATCTAGAAAAATATAACCTAGTCAATATTAAGACAATATTTGCCTTTGATTCCGCTTAAGGGGGAAATGGCTGATTATTTAAATACTAAGGCATTCTTTAAAGCAAAGATTATTTCTGTGTGCTCGATTTAATGCTCTTCCGACAAAACTTCTGGAGGGACGAATAGAGAGAGTTCCGTATGCAGAGAGACTTTGTCCCTTCAATCGACTGGAGGTAGACTCGCTAGACCATTTATTGTTAAGGTGTCAGTTATATGACAATATTAGGGAGGCGGTACTGAAACCTTTTCTGGATAAGTTACCGGGGAGATCTGATTTGTTCACACTTGAATTGGTTTTGAGGGATGTAGACCCGGAAGTGACAATATTACTAATGAAGTTTTTAATCCTGGCAATAAAGCGGACGTCTGATTTTCTTGAATTTAAGTCCTCCTCAAGTGATCTTTATTTAGAGCCATGACACCCTGTCATTACATTGATTATTGGTGCCTTTTTTATATATATACTGAATAAACTTTGCACTGTAGAATTGTATCAAGCTCTTTGATGCTTGGAGAAATTTTATATTTGATAGATATTTTGCAGATTGATGCTTGAATGTTTTTATCACTGTGTTCTTAATTGTTGTGTGTTTTTTCTTGTGCTTCGTTAAGCAATGGCCTTTGATCACACTGACAAATTATTAATTATTATTATATTAGGACAATGGTATAAGCATATATTTTATAAAACTCCAGAATATAGCCATCTGGGCCAGGTGTCTTATTTTTAGGTAAATGGCTACTTCTACTTCTTCTTGCTCTATAGGTCTATTTAGATTTGTCAACTGAGTCAAAAAAATCTCCGAAAGGAGAAACTCCTTCAGAAAGGTGAGTATATCTATTTTATTCAAATTTGTAGTTTTATATAAATTTTGAGAGAATTTAATAAAGCAATTTTGTAATTCCTGTCCTTTCAGTACTTTTTGATTATCAGGATCCCTGATGGTAGCGCCTCTATTAGTTAAGGCAAGGAGGAGATCTCATTGATTCTCTGACTATCTGTAACACGGCAGTTTTCAAACACTTAACTTTTGGGTTGCGTCAGTCTTTTGTAGCAAATATCTCGTTTACTAAAGAACCGATGCCAATACGATTGTACTTTAAAATGACTGACAAACCTCTAGTAATCACTGATATTGTTTTTAAAAAAAGAAAGGATTTTTATAAGGAATTATCCTTCCGTAAAGATCTCATAAACAGTGAATGGGAGGAAATTCTTATGCTGCACATGTGTGTAGAAACTGGGCATTCTCAAAACTGTCTAGGAAACCGCGTTCAAACAAACCAAGTCACAGACAAGGAGCTAGGGGCCACAAGCTGGGACGGGAGGATACTTTGAGCTGTGGGAGGGTAGAGAGCTGGAGTGGGGGGGTAGGGTTTTTTTATATTTCTTGATAAACGTGAAAAATAATGCAAGAAAAAGAATACACAATATTATATAATGAATGATGAAAAATCAAAATTAGAACAAAACTTACACTACGCAGAGGGATGAAAAGAGAAAAATCAACCTCACACCTTATGCGGTGCAGTGGCTAAGCACACACACCCCCTATCAAAATAAGATAGACTAGCAGGAAGCAGCCTTACACCTTATAATTTTTAAATACACCTTGTATTTTTAAAAGATTGTTTTAATAAATTTTATTGTATGTGGGTTTTTTTATTTATTTATTTAAATTTTATTACTACAGAACAGACATATGTATGTAACATTCGAGTATTTTCCTTTACATAGCTGAATTGCCCTTTACCGCTCAAATTCTGACATATAGCCGAACGGTATTTGTCTGAGAGATCCATTCCATCTTAATAATCAGACCTAATTCCTTTGTAAACTACCCCAACTGTCCACTTAACCTTTATTTTCCCCCGCCCGCCCTCCCTCCTTCCCACTCCCCTTTTCCCCTCCTCCCCATTCCCCCCTCCCCCCCACCCAAGTATATTTCTTTTAAGCAGGATGAGTGTTATATTTGTCCATTTTGATTTTCTGGGTCAACACTGTCCAACAAGATGGCCATTTTGTATAGAAGCTATCCCTCAGTCTCTCGCTTCCTCTCCCTAGCCTCCTCCTTCAACCTCCACCTTTGGACCAACTCCCCCACCCATACTAATGGCCATTCTCTTGATCTTGTCCTCTCTAGAAACTGCTCTGTCGCTGATCTCTCCTTCGATCCTCATCCTATATCAGACCACTTCCTTGCCTCTTTCAACATTTCCCACTGTCCCCCCTCCTCTTCCCCTTCTCTACGCCCCTTCCGTGACCTTCAAGCTATTGATCCCCTGGACTTTGCCTCCTCTCTCTCTCCCCTTCTTCCTACAGTCTTCTCTTCCTCCTCCCCTGACTCCGCTGTCTCTGCTCTCAACGCCTCTCTCTCCTCCACACTTGACTCCCATGCCCCTCTCTCTTCCCGCCCTGCCTTCTCCCACAACCCCCGTCCTTGGCTCACCCCTAGTATCCGCCACCTCCGTTCTTGCACTCGTGCTGCTGAACGACTCTGGCGCAAATCCCATTCTCACGCTGACTTCCTTCACTTCAAATTCTGTCTCTCCACCCTTACTTCTGCTATCTCCCTTGCTAGACAACACTACTATGCCTCCCGCATTGAGTCCTGTTCTCGGGACCCTCGCCGCCTGTTCTCTACCTTTGACTCCCTCCTCAAGCCTCCCTGTCCTCCCCCTCCTTCTTCCCTTTCTGCTCAGGATCTTGCCTCCTTCTTCACCTCCAAGATAGACAAGATCCGCCTCGACATCGCTTCCCACTCCTCTCTTCCCACTCCCACCCCTCTCCCTCCTCCCCCTCCTTCTCTCATGTCCTCCTTCTCCCCTGCCTCCCTTAAGGAAATCTCCTCTCTGCTCTCCTCCTCCAACCCTTCCACTTGCCCCCTTGATCCCATTCCTTCCCGCCTCCTCACCTCCATTACTCCCACTGTCGCCCCTTCCTTCCTGCACATCATCAACCTCTCCCTCTCTACTGGCTCTTTCCCTTCTGCCTTCAAACATGCCACAGTCTCTCCTATTCTCAAAAAGTCCACTCTTGACCCCTCTGACCCTTCTAGCTATCGTCCTGTCTCACTCCTTCCTTTTGCTTCCAAGCTGCTTGAACGTGTTGTCTACTCCCGCTGCCTTGACTTCCTATCCTCCAACTCCTCCCTTGACCCCCTCCAATCTGGCTTCCGCCCCCTTCATTCTACTGAAACTGCTCTCGCTAAGATCACCAACGATCTTCTGGTGGCTAAATCTAAACGTCTCTATTCCATTCTTGTCCTCCTTGATCTCTCTGCTGCCTTCGATACTGTTGACCACTCACTCTTGCTGGATTCCCTTCACTCCCTTGGCTTTTGTGGCTCTGTCCATAACTGGTTCTCCTCCTACCTCTCTGACCGCTCCTTTAATGTGTCTCTCTCCAACTCCGCCTCCTCCTCCTTCCCCCTCTCAGTTGGTGTTCCTCAAGGCTCTGTTCTTGGCCCTCTCCTCTTCTCGATCTATACCTCATCCTTAGGCAAACTCATTGCCTCCCATGGCTTCCAATACCACCTCTATGCTGATGACACTCAACTCTATCTCTCTACTCCCTCTCTCTCTCCCTCTGTTCAAGCTCGTCTCATCAACTGTCTCTCTGACATCTCTACCTGGATGTCTCAACGTCAACTCAAACTCAACATGGCTAAAACTGAACTCCTTATCTTCCCCCCTCATCCTTCCTCTCCTTCCTCACTGTCAATAACTATTGATGGAGTCACCATCCTGCCTGTCCCCCAAGCCCGTAGCCTAGGCTTCATCTTTGACTCAGCCCTTTCTTTTAAACCCTACATTGACTCTGTTGCTAAATCCTGTCGCTTCTCCCTCCATAACATTGCTAAGATTCGCCCTTTTCTCTCTGTCTCGTCTGCCAAAACTCTTGTTCATGCTCTGGTCATCTCTCGCCTCGATTACTGTAACCTCCTTCTCACTGGCCTTCCCCGGTCTCACCTTTCTCCCCTCATCTCTGTCCAAAACTCTGCTGCCAGGGTCATCTACCTCGCCAGTCGCTTCGACCATGTGCAGCCCCTCCTCTCTTCGCTTCACTGGCTTCCCCTTCCTGAACGAATCCTGCACAAGCTCCTAGTCTTCACCTATAAAGCTCTTCACAACCTTGCTCCCCCCTACCTCTCTGCACTTATCGCCCTCCATACTCCAGCCCGTGCACTTCGCTCCTCCTCTGTCCCTTCTCTCACCCTTCCACGCCTTCCCTGCTCCCCTAAGCGCCTTCGTCCCTTCTCACTTGCTGCCCCCCATGCCTGGAACTCCCTCCCTGTCCACATCCGCCTTGCCCCCTCCCTTCATACCTTCAAATCTCTCCTTAAAACTCACCTCTTTCGCTCTGCTCTGTCTGACTCTTTATCCTGCTGAGCCACTATTCCTATACCTACGATCGGTTTACCCTTATCCTTGCAACATGGACCTGCCTGCTGTCATTCTCATCGTAACCAAGCCAAGTACGTGCACTTGAGACCTCGCATCTTCATGAATGTTAGACCCCTTGTCTCTCCCTCTGTTCCCCTTCCTAAGTCTCTCCCCCAGCTCCTGTCTCTCAGATTGTAAGCCCTAGGGGCAGGGACCCTGTCTATTTTATTACTTTGTAAAGTGCCAGGTACACTGCTGGCGCTATATAAATGTTTGTTAATAATAAATAATAATAATAATAATAATATCCATATCGTCCTCCAGGCATGCCGTGATCCTTTCCATCGAAACGACATGCCACAGCCGTCGTAGCCAATTAAGTCTAGTAAGTCCTTTTGCATGTTTCCATGTTAAAGCAATGGTATGAGGACAGGCGAGGACGCGAGTTTGCTGAGAACACGGCCACACAGCAAACAAACAAAAATTTAAAGAACATTGCGCATGTACAAAATGGCCGCAGACACTGCCAGCGACATTTTGAGAAAGGTCTGTCCATGTACAGAATGGCCCTGGCAACCATTTGCACATGCTCAGTGGGGATTTTTTAAATTATATTTTATTTTTTGCAAGATATCTCACAAGATTTCACACCAGGTCAAGATTCCTGGCTGAAATCTCGCAAGGTATCTCGCGAGAATCAAGAATGACTCTTGCTTCAGCCCTAGTTTTAACTTAATCTAGCTGTAGCATAGCTCCCTGCACAATCCCTACTTCTCATTCCTGGCAATAGACCCTCCCCCCGCTCCTGCCAACTTTTTGAATGGGTGTAGAAAAGTATTACAGTAACTAAAGGGGAGATAAAGGATGGTGGCTTCAGCAGCTACATTAACAATATTAAGTGAAATTGTATTAATTCTGCTAAGCAATTAATCAAGAACTATGGATGTTTATATTCACTAGTCTTGAGCTTGTGTGGATTTTTCTATGAGCCTATTAAGAGTGTCAGTTTTGCAACCAACTCTATCTAAGCTGGCACAGATTAAACCAATATAGCTTGTTCATGGATAATGGATTCCTTCCTTTTTCCAAGTACTCCAATGACCCAATCGTTGAGATCAGTATAAGGCAATCAGAAGACAGTTTTTTAATAATTATCTTTCCTAGAAAGAGGAAGGGATAAAGGCCTGGGAACCATCTGTGACAGAGTCACAGGGACACCCTGAGTTTGAACCATACTCTACAAGCCTTAGAGAGTAAGTTTAGCAAGGCTTAAGCCACTAAGGGCTGTGGCCCTCTTTGAGAGCCAAGCTACTGGGCTTAATCAGGAGTACAATACCTGCATAAAAGGAAGCAGGAAGTCAATCAGAAACCAGAAAACACACCGATACAGAAGGAGAGAAAAGCACAGAGATGGGGTGCTGTCTAGGGCTGTTCCAAATGTTAAAAAAACATTGTGAGTATTTCCGAGCATCCAAGGACCATGGGCCAGTCCTCAGACCCTCGGAAAATAATCTGAATTCGTAGGAGCAGGGGGCAAGAAGCTCATATTTACCTTTGGAGGGTGTCTGGTAAGTTGTTGTTTTTTTAAAGAAAAAAAAAACTGGGCATACTCAGAACGACTTGAATGGCCTGTTCTGAGCATACTCAACCCTTCCCAAGATGGTGCTCGCAGAGTTAGCATACTGCAGGCACCATCTTGGATTTGGCCAGCTGGTTCTAGGCACATTCAGAACTGGCTGGCCACATCCAAGATGATGTCCACAGAGTGCCGACAATGTCAGCACCCTCTTCGGAAGGGCAGCATGCCCAGTTTGCTTTTTAAAAACTTACCAGCACAAGAAGAGGCCACGCTTCACAGGACCCCCTCTGGAGAGTAAGTACCACACACACAGCCCCCTGCTAGGTTCCCGACCACCCGCTAAGCCACCAACCACCTTCTGAGGCCCTTGCTGGCTATCCCCCTCACCCCCAGGGCCTACTGCACCTCCACCCCCAGCCCCTGCCCCTGCTGCCCTCTAGCCCCTCCCCTCTGTGCACTCAGCCAAGGTCTGACAGAGTGCCGAATTTTCAGGGCAGTCTTCAGATATTCGGGACTCAACAAAATGCCCTAGCCCTCGGTAAATTTTGGAGGGAGGGAATGAGGACAGAGTTGCAGCTATGGCTGTACTGAATAGTACTTCCGAGTACTCTGGCCAAATGCCAAAGTTCCGAGTAATCGGCTCAAGTATACAGAAGCCCTTTGGCACAGTTTCTGAAGTTTCAGAATTCAGACGCGGAATTCCGGACCTCGGTAAACTTTGGAAAGTTGTTGCAAAGTTCTTGAACCCACAGCCAAAGCTCTACCCAGAAAAGCAGGCTAGCAAGAGAGGAACAATCGCTCTAGAAGAAAACCCCACAAAAGTGTAACTGCGTGCAGAAATAAAACAAACAAACAGTAGTATACCCACAGCATCGTCCACCATCAGCAGTGAGTGCACCCACTTTAATCATTATGCCAACCAAGCAGTGCACAAAAATGCAGGCTAGCAGGGGACATTTGCTCAAGAAGAGTACAACCACCAGTCTGCAACTGCATGGAGAAATAAATCCCATTAAAAGCCAGCAAGCCCAGGACCAAGCAGTCACAAAATTAAGAAACCAGACATTCACCCGCCCACCACCACCAGTGGCATCTTCTTGGCATGGCACTGGTACTGTGGCACTGGTAACTTGGAACAGACCAGGCAAAGAGAAGTGGATCCAGGCAGAGAGATCCCAGTCTGGCCTCATGGTACCAAGCAGCTGGCAAAACAGTAGAAGTTACACTCTACGATTAGGCTCTCTTGTGCCATGCCACAGGCTAGACAACATACACAACCCCGCAAAACAGTCTGCAACTGCATGGAGAAATAAATCCCACCAAAAACGTGCAAGCCCAAGCCCCAGAAGTCACAAAATGAAGAAACAAGACATTCACCCATGCACCCCTATGGGCACCCTCTTGGCATGGCATTGTTACTGTGGCACTGGTAACTTGAACAGACCAGGCAAGGGGAAGTGGAGCCAGGCAGAGAGTTTCCTCTAGCCTCATGGTGCCAAGTGTCAACCAAGCAATATGGAACCCAATTATCTTTTTCTTAAAAACTTCATGGCATGGTAAAGGTAAACATTAACCCCCATCCCAAGGGCCATAAGCCACCGTTGTCCAACCTGTTCATCACACGAAGGAAAGAGGCCAGAGAGCCAATTCCATATTCTCTATTGTAATTAACCCCATCCCTGCCAGAGTACCTGACCCTTGAGGGGTATATATGTATATTGAAAGGAAAGAAGGGTTACACATATGTCACTGTTATCATGCTTGTATTGTTAAACAAACCAGTACTTACCTTTTCCAAATGCCACTACTGGTGGGTTGCTTTTTTTGTTTGTTTTTTTATAAAAGCTTTCTTGAATTGAAAAACTTGCATATACATAGTCACGCCTTCATACGAACCTAAGAGTCCCTTAGTTACAGAACGGGACTCAAGAATAATATCATTTCATGACTTATTCACTCATATGTATGCCTTTCTTTTCTTTTTTATTATTTTTATTTTTCATTTATTATTCCTGTTTTTTTATCTCTGTTCCCTATGAGCAAGTTTTTTCTCTCCTTCCTCAAATTATCTATTTAACTTAAACCATAACTTTAACCGTTGACTGGTATATTACTTTCATATATAAAAATCAAACAGGAATGACATTTCTTCATCCTTGACTACCTCCTTCTGCATAATCTCCAGCCAAGTCAATACAAGATCCTCTCTTTTGCCTTTCATACTTGCTGCCATTTTTTCCATTGTGAAAAGATACCACATTATATTCATCCATTCTGTAATAGAGAGTTCCTGCTCTACTTTCCATTTTCTAGCTATTTATTTGTTTATTTATTTATTATAAACATTTCTGAGTTGCCCCCTATGCCTACAGCATCTCGGGGCAACGTACAATATAAAACATTAGATAAAAACATTTTTAAAACAATATAATAAATTGAAACCTAAAACAGGATTGGGGAAACAAAAATTTATAAAAACAAACCAAAAAGGTAGGGGAGAGCCAATACCCTACCCTAACCCACCCTCCCCCTCCCCAAAGGCCTGGGTGAACAGCCAGGTTTTAAAAGCCTGCCGGAACGTTAAAAGGCTTGAGGTCAGGCGAGCTTCCTCTGGGAGGCAATTCCAAAGGCGCGGCCCGGCCACCGAGAATGCCCTCTCCATTGTAGCCCCCTGCTTAATGCAGGGGACTTCCAAGAAGGTACCCCCGGCAGACAGAAGGAGCTGCTCGGGGGCACGGAGGGCGAGGTGGTCCCTGAGGTACGAGGGGCCCAGACCATGAAGGGCCTTATAGATTAACACCAATACCTTGAACCTGGCTCGGCACGCTATTGGCAACCGGTGCAGAGTCCAGAGCACAGGTGTTATATGCTCCCGACAACCCATCCCCGTCAGGAGCCGGGCCGCCGCATTTTGCACTAGCTGCAGCCTCCGGACCAGGAACAAGGGCAGCCCCACGTAGAGCGCATTGCAGTAATCCAGCCTTGAGGTAACGAAGGCATGATGAGGGAGGCCAGGTCCAGCCCGGAGATGTATGGACGCAACCTCCGCACCAGATACAACTCGCAGAAGGCAGCCTTCGCCACCACCTCCACCTGTCGATCCAGGCAGAGATCCGAATCCAACACCAGCCCCAGACGCCGAACCTGCTGAGCTATAGGAGGGCGAACTCCCCCAATCAGGGGGGCCAACACCTCCCTCGCCCTCCCCACCAACATCATCTCTGTCTTACTGGGGTTGAGCTTCAGTCTGCTCTGCCACATCCACTCCGCCACGGCCTCCAAACACTGGGATAGCAACAAGACAGCAGGGTCTGGGTCAGCTGAAAAAGAGAGGTACAGCTGAGTATCATCAGCATATTGGTGACATCGCACCCCAAACCCTCTCATGACCTCCCCCAAGGGCTGCATATATACATTAAATAATAAAGGAGACAGGATGGAACCCTGCGGAACGCCACAGGTCAAGGCGCGGGGGCAAGATGTTTCAGCTCCCAGCACCACCCGTTGGCTTCTCTCCGAGAGGAACGAGCGGAACCATTTAAGAACAGTCCCATCCAGAGCTCCCAGGTCTCGCAGCCATCTCAACAGCAGTCCATAGTCCACAGTATCAAAAGCGGCCGAGAGATCTAGCAGAATAAGAAATGTAGAACATCCTGCATCCATCTCCCGATGGAGGTCGTCGACCAAGGCCACCAATGCTGTCTCCATGCCATAGCCGGGACGGAACCCAGATTGAAAAGGGTCCAGGAAACCGATGCTATCCCGATGCACCTGGAGCTGGATCACCACCGCCCGCTCAATAACCTTCCCTAAAAAGGGAAGATTAGAGACAGGTTGGTAGCTGGCGAGTGCATCCACATCTAATGATGGTTTTTTCAGCAGGGGGCGCACCACAGCCTCCTTGGGGCAGGGCGGCAATCTCCCCTGCTGCAAGGATGCACTGACCACTCTTGCCAGCACCGTCCCCAATGTCTCCCTAGAGGCTTTCACCAACTAGGACGAGCAATGAGGTTGATTGTTGCTATACACATTTTCTTGCAGGAGCTGGCGCATATGTTTAACCTTTCAGAGTCTGGGTACAGTCCTAGGAGTCCAATATCTGGTGTAACTGGTATGGTTACATTTGTTATTTTATTCATTAACTTCCAGACTCCCCTCCATAGAGGTTGTATTACAGTACAATTCCACCAGCAGTGGTGGCCCTCTCTCCACAGTTCCCCCAGCAGAGACCCCCCGCACTGCCACCCATCCTTTCTATTCTAGTCGTGGTGAGATAATACCTCATCACTAGTTTTATTTGGATTTCCTTGAACTGTAAGATGATGCACAGGCAAGCATGTGATTCCAAATTTCTGTTTTCAATTTTTCGTCTATATTTTTCGCTAGATCTTTCTCCCATTTACTTATGTATGTGCATTCTCCCTTGAACCATATATTTTGTAACACCCTTATATATTCTAAATAATCTGCCTCTGTTGGCTGTGTACTCAAATACCATTTTTTTATATCATGGGGGTCTCTACTGAATTTTCATTTTCTTCCTTATCAGTGAAAAGGCTTTTTAATTGGAAGTAGTGGAACACGTCCACTTTTTCCTGTACTATTTCCTCGCATTTCTGCAAGGTTATAAATTTATTTAATCCCTTTCTCTTTTAGTTTTTTTCTGCAGGTGTGGAGCCCATGACAACATATCTATATAGCTATCTATATAGCTGCCTATAAAGCACCGGGCTAGGTTCAAGGTGCTGGTTCTGACCTTCAAAGCCCTTCACGGCCTGGGCCCTGCCTATCTACCGGATCACCTCACTCCCCATGTGCCCGTGCGACCCGAGATCATCCATGGAGGTTTTTGGAGGTTCCCCAGGCGAGATGGGTGGCCACTGATGCGAAACCTTTTTCGGTGGCTGCCCCTGTGCTGTGGAATTCACTCCCGGAGGAGGCTTGGCTGGCCCCCACCCTCCTGTCATTTTGACGTTTGTGTAAGACCTGGTTCTTCTACCAGGTTTTTGGCGAGGGGGGTAGGGTTTGGGAGGGAGGCGAGTTTTATGATTGATTTTAAAATTTGTTGATTTGTTTTTAAATCTTTTATTGTTAAATTTTTTTGGATGTTGTTCAGGAGGGGTGGGATATAAGTTTTATATAAATAAATTAAATTCAATTAAATAAATATCTGACTGGAATCTATCAATAGCCGTGTAAGGTGAGACCTTCCTTCTTCCCTTAATTTGTTTTAGTATTGTTCCCCATTCTTTCATCACAACCCCTGCAAAGACGTGGCTATTCCAAATTTGTCGACTGAATTTCCATTAGTCAGTCAGAACATGTTTAAAGTTATCTATGTGTAACGCTTGCATTTCAAGGTGCGTCCAGGAGGGGGATTTTTCAATGTTATACCAGTTAGGTAGAGCATTCAATATTGCAGCCCTGTGGTAGAGCTGTACGTCTGGTAAGTTGAATCCTCCCAAAGTCTTTTGGCCCATGTAGAGATTTCATTTGAATTCTGGGTTTTTTGTTATTCCAAATAAATTCTGAGATTACTTTATTACATTGTTTAAAGAAGTGCCCCGATATAGAGATGGGGAGTGCCATGAATTTATATAACATCTTGGGCAACATTACTTTTAAAATGTTAATTTTCCCCATCCATGATATAGCTAATTTGCTCCAATTTTTTATTTCTTCCCTAATCTGTTGTATTCATGGTATGAAGTTCTCTTTATATAAGTCTTTTGTCTTTTTGGTTATTTGTACTCCCAGGTACTTAATGCCCTTTTCCATTTTTGGGAATGGTATTGTTTTTTTAAATCAGATTTATCTGGTCACCTTCAGCTCCCACTATGAGCGTGTTGGACTTTCCATAATTTATGTTGTATCCTGAAATCCTCCCAAAATCCTCTATTAATTTCATTGGGGGGGGGGGGTGGTACAGATTTAGTTGGTTCAGATAGGAACAGCAGCATATCATCTGCATACAATACTATCTTATGTTGTATGCCTCTCACCGTTATTCCCCTAATTTCTTTTTCCTGCCTAATTGCTATCGCTAGTACTTCTAGCATTAGGGGTGATAAAGGACAAAAGGGGTGATAAAGGACAACCCTGACGTGTTCCCCTTCCTAATCGAAAGGGTTGTGAAAGCGAGCCATTGATTAATAATCTGGACTCTGGTTTTAGGTAGATTGCTTTAATCCATTTTAAGAAGTTTCCCTCAAACCCCATTTTTTGTAACGTGGCTATCAGGCACTTTATTTCCACGCAACCAAATGCTTTTTTGAACATCTGCCGAGACAATAATTGAAGGGATTTTTGTTTTCTGTATGTGGTGGATTAAATTAACAGCTCTTCTTACATTATCTGTCCCTAATCTTCCCGGTATGAATCCCACCTGATCAGGATGTATTATTTCTGTGATAATTGCTGCTAGTGTCACGGCCAAAATTTTAGTAAATATTTTGCAGTCAACGTTCAATAATTTTTACTTTATTTATTTATTTTCTAGACTTCTACCCTGCCCCTCCTGAGAACAGTTCGGGGCGGCTTCCAACAATAAAAATATATATAAAATACATATAAAACAATTTAAAACACATCAAAAATACAATATAAGGTATTAAAACAGGGCCCGGGAAAACATTAAAACAATAAATAGGGTAGGGGAGATAAAAACCCA
>QEPC01007453.1:987654-999581 GCA_003113815.1 Sphenodon punctatus
GGAGCAGCGGAGCAGGGGCAGCAGGGCACACAGCGGCAGCAACAGCAGGCTCCCCTCAGCGACAGATTGACTCAGTGCAGGTAATTTCTTTAGGGCGGGGCCGCTGGCAGCTGGGCTTTATAGCCCTCCAGCCACTTCCGGGTGGGGAGGGGACAAGCTGGCCCTCACGGCCGGCTTCTTCGATCCCCCTCAGCCCCCCCAACACTCACAGGTCTTCTCCCCCCCCACCCCCGCAGGTCCCAGAGATCCAGCGGAGCAGGGCACACAGTGGCAGCAACAGCAGGCTCCCCTCAGTGACAGATGAACTCAGCGCAGGTTATGATATTGGTCTGCAATTTTCTCATTGCTCCTTTGGTCTGCCTTGTTTATGTATCAGGGTAACTGTCGCCTCATAGAAAGTAGGCGGCATATTGCCTTCTTTTAAAATACCATTATAGAGTTCTGTTAAATATGGCGCCAATATTTCCACATAGGTTTGATAAAATTCCACTGGGTAGCCATCAGGTCCACAGGCCTTATTTTTAGCTAGTGTTCCAATTATTTCTTTAACTTCATCTATTTTGAAGAGGGCATTAAGAAACTGAAGTTGTGTGGGGTTTATTTTTGGGAGTTTAAATTTTTCTAAGAAGGTTTTTATTTCTGCAGGCTCTGAATTGGAGGAAGAATATAGCCCTGTAAAAAAGTCTAAGAAGGCTGCCTGAATGTCTCCTGTATTTATTAATTTTTTGTCCCCTTTATGCATTTCCACAATTCTTGCTTTATTTTTTTTTATTTTGACCATATTTACTAGGGCCTTGCCCATTTTATTACTGTGTTCAAAATAAAAACTTTTTATGAATTTGAGTTGTCTAGTTGTTTTTTTGAGTTTCATGTACATTTATTAAGTTTCTAATTTCTATCAGTTCTTGTTTTGTCTCCTGGGTGTTTTATTTGTGGCTTCCAATTTCTTCAATTGTGTATTTAGGTCTGATACACATGCCCTTTTCTCCCTGCAACTCTGGGACCTCACAGCTATACAAACCCCCCTAATAGTGGCCTTCGCCACTTCCTATACTATTTGCGGGGAAGAGACTGTATTTGTATTAAACTTAAAATATTCTAATAAATTGTCTGCCACTGTCTCCCTACTTTTTGCATCCTTAATTATAACTTTGTCTAATTACCATGTTCTTATCACTGTAGGGTTCACCCCTCCCCATTGTAGCATAGTAATTCTTGCATGATGATCTGTAAGAACTACTGGGAGGATATAACCGTTTATACATTTTGGATGCCACTACGGTTGTGTTGGTCATATATGGATAGGTTCGCATTCCACATGCAAATTAAGAAAATAACCCATGGTCTGCCTACTTATTTGTCTCACTCCCACAGTCTTTTCAACACCTCTCTCTCTCCCTCCATCCAGTCTTGCATCACAAACTCTCTCTCTCTGGTATCTCTCCTGGATGTCTTCCTGTTAACGTGGGATTAATATGTCCAAGACTGAACTCCTCATCTTTCGCTCCAAATCGTTCCTCTTTCTTCTCTTTCTCTCAATTTCCATCAGAGCCAGTCCCCCAGACACACAGTCTAGAATTCACCTTTGACTTCTCCCTCTCCTTTAAACTTCAGTTCAAACCTGTCGCCGAGTCCTGTCGTCTCTCCCTGTACAACACTGCTGAGATATGTCCCTTCCTTAATGTTTCAACTGTCAAAACTCTAGTCCATGCTCTAGTTATCTCTTATCTTGACTACTGCAACCTCCTCCTTACTGGCTTTCTCCACTCTCACTTTGCCTTCTCCCCTACTTCTGTTCAGAACTCAGATGGCCAGGCTGTTTTGACCATGCAGAACCCCACCTGTCTTCTCTCCACTGGCTTCCTCATTTAACACAAGCTCCTGATCCTTACTTTCAACGCCATTCATGGCTTTGCCCCCTCCTATCTCTCTGCACGCCTGCCACACTTCTTTCTGGGAGTTCTGCTCCTCTTATGCTACCACCCTTGCCTGCTCACGACTCCCTTGCTCCTCAAAACATATCCACCCCTTCTCCCTTGCTGCTTCCCATGCCTGGAACTCTCCACCCTGTATTTTTTTAGGTTCTCCTCTCCTGTAACTAAGTTAAGCACATGCACCTACAGCTTCGCAACATTGTGGATGCATTCCTGTCTCTCCTTTCCTCTCCTCTTTGTGTCCCCTCCCTTGTCTCTCAGATTGTAAGCACATGGGGCCAGGGACCGGTCTATAATTGTTGATTGTAAGGCACCAGGTACATTGCTGGCACGATATCAATACTTAATAACAAACAAACAAAACAAACAAGTTTATTTCAGCTTTCGCCATTAAACAAAACAGTGCAAATTTTTTAATTTCCAACCGTCCAAGCTGTATCTATAAATAGAATAAGGGCTGTGTCTCCTCACAGCATATAAACTAATAATACATTAAAATCTGAGCTTGACATCCGGAGGGGGAAATAAAGACAGTAGAGGCAAAATTCATGACAAGTTTTTCCTACAGTGAAGCACAGCCATAAAAAACAGAGCTAGGTCTTTTAACACTCCCATATCTTTAGTAGTTAAGAGGGCTATAAGCCTTTGCGATGGTGTATAAGAAGATTCTTTCGCACCTGAGGGAGTCAGGCAACAAACTCTAAGATCGTCATACAGAGGACAAGAGAACAGAATATGTACTCAAGTCTCTACCTCATCAAGAAAGCAGCAGCAGAGTCTTCTGGAATAGTCAGTTTTCTCTATTGTGCCCCTTGTAACCACAGATTCAAAAAGCTGAAATGAATCAGGGTCACCATCCTACAGAGCCAAGACTCTGGAAAATGAGTAAGATATAGCTCTATTTGAAAAATGTTTTTAATCAAGTGATACCAGGGAGCTATCTTTACAGTTATTTTAGGCAGATCCTCCTGTGCAGATGTGTCTGTGAGCCTCAATTTTAGATAATGACAAAGCTGGTCCTCATCTATAGTAGAGCAAAAATCAGGAGAAAGCCTTATCTTAGACAGGGTTTTAGACACCTCCTCCCACCATCTATATTTCTTGCTTTCTGAATGCTGTGATTACTCTACCCAGCACATATGCAGAAGCCACGAAGGCTCCTGGCAACCAACCTTATTCCAATAGCATAGTGCTTTCTGTTTGGCTACTGTACTCACTGGATACAGTTTGGTTTCTCCATGCATCATAGACATCGGTGTACAGTTTGGGACCCCCAACAACCCTCTTGTAAATTTGTTTTGTACTACCTCTGTGTCTTTCGAATAGTTAGAAAAACAGATCTCAGCTCCATACAGCAATTGGGCTAAGGCTTTCATTCTGAAGACCTTAATTGGAGGCACCACAGTTGATCGATCTGTTGATCTGACGAATCTCAGTATCCCTGCCACTGTACCAGTGGCTTTCTTTACAAGACTTTTCAGGTGTATTGCCCAGAAACCTGTAGCAGTAAATTAGATCCTCAAATACACATTCTGGGAGACCTGAGGGAAGTGGTGTTCACCCAGCAACCATTTATGTTTGACATGAGGGCACCCAAAACAGATCACCTGCGATTTCTGGGGGTTAACTGCTATGCAGTTACTTGCACAATAATGGTACAGGTGATTCAAGCTATTCTGTAAGTCTTTCTTAGTTTGAGAAACCAAAAGCACATCACTGAGTACATCAGGATGGCCAAAGATTTACCAGAAATCTTAGGTGGTGTTTGGCCACTCCATTAATTAGACCAGTCAGGTCATTTATAAAAAGATTAACAGTATGGGCGCCAATAGGCAGCCCTGTCTTACCCCAATCCTGTTGGGCAAAAAATTAGAAAGATTACCTATCAAGTCAAGTCTTACAGCAGCTTTTGTATCTTGATGAAGCTGTATAACCATCTTCAACAAATGTCGATTGATACCCATGTCTATCAGTTTTGTCCACAGCTTGCCTCTATCTACTGAGTTGGACTATCTATCTATCTACTTGGCTTTGGAAAAATCAATTAAAAATCAATAAAAGCTACATACAATATGTCTGTCTAACTGTCTATCAGGTGGGCAAGGGTAAAGCAGTGATCTATGACTGCATGACGCCTGTACTTAATAATATAAAATGTCATCTGATTATACTGGAGATTTACTGAAAGTAAAATTCTTATTTCTAATGTACTTTTATTCTATTAAATACTTCAGCCACTATCCCAAAACCTCCAGAAATTCTAAGAAATGTGACAGCAGCTGAATAATAGTAATGAGCTCAAAACTACATACCCATACCAGAAGCGAGGATCATTGGACATGCAATGGTTGAGATTCCGGTGTGCCAAAGCTTTTTTTTTATTTAATACAAATTCTTGTAACTTCATTTTTACTTCTGTGCTGGCCACTGCACCTAAAATATAAAAAAAATTGAAGAGAAATTAGTTAACTGAATGAAAGCAGAAGAATGGAATGGACTCTCATTCACAGAAAAACAAAGTGATTAAAAAGGCTCCTCTCTCGCTCTCTGTCTTCCCCTCCCCCCATCCTCTCCTCTCTCATTTTATAGCTAAACTAAGCACATGCACCTACAACTTCTGAACTTCATTAATTTATCTTTGTCACTCCCTATGTTGCCCTTCCTTGTCAATACAAGCTTGCACGCCCCACACAGCATACACACATCTCAAGCTGCAACAGTTCAGGACCAAGCACACTGATGACATAACACCTGTTGCTGCAGCAGCAACAGACCAACATTTTTTTATTCTACAGTCCAAGCTAAGACTTATCAAAGAAAAAAGTTCAACACTTACTCTTTTTTTGCTACTGGGATTTGTTTAAATTGTTAATTTTGAAAATGGAGATTTAATACCATTGCTCATTTCTGTAAAATATGTTTTCTGAAGAAGATTTTTATACCTGAATAAAAATTAAAGGTAGAATAATGTATTTGTACAAAGTATTTTAGTCATCCTTTAATGATAGGAGGAATCTTATACATTTCTGAATTCAAACATCTGCAAGGAAAAGTTTAAAAGGTATGCATCTCTGACAGAATTTATCTTTAAGGGTAGCCTTATGATCTAACCATAATTTTCCCTGTACACATACAGGAAAATGTTTCAGTGAAAGATACAATTCCTACTCATCAACAGGAAATAATTAAAAGCACTGCTATATTTTCCCATCACATTCCTTAATTCTCTTTGGACCTATGAAACTTAATAAAAAGACAAGAGGCAAGTTTGATAAAAGTTCAAACTACCACAAGAAATGCTCAAATTGATGTCTCCCATCTAGTAACTGCTATGAGAAAAGAGGAAATTGCTATGAAAAAAGATACCTCAATGGTCAAGAAAAAAAGAGACACCTCTCTAAGGGGCTCGAATGGAGGTTCAGTGAGGGCTTTAAAGGACAATTCAGCTTCCAAGTGGGAAATATATGGATAACTTGGGGTGAAATACTTTTAGCTGCCTTCAGAAATCTCTTCGCCAGAAGATGTCTGGATATACTCCTAACAACAGAAATAGTGCTGTTAAGAGCCGTTACTTGCCTCACTAAGGTATTAGCCCTCAAGTCCATTTCTAACCTATGCTGTAAGAAAAGCAAAATATCTGCTATCTTGGGATTTTGAGGAGAGATCTTTCTGATTAAAACACCATTCAGGAAACACCCACCAGGTGCCTGAGTATATTCGTCTAGTCAAGAGGCGTCTGGATGCCATTAGAGTCTCTAAGATGTCATTGGAGTAACCCGTTGACCTCAATGCTGCACACTCAAGTGCCATGCCATCAGTCTGAGGAATTCCAGGTTCCTGTAAAGTAGGGGGCCTTGCAACAGCAAGTCAAGCTTTAGGGGCAGACATAGCGGCTCTTGGGTTGTTAGATTTATCACATCAGCAAACCAGGGACATCTGGGCCAATAGGGTGCTACCAGAATCATCCATCGCACTTCTTTCTTGAACTTGCTGAGAGTTCCCCCCATCAGCGGAAACAAAGGAAAGGCGTATCTCAGGACCCAGGGCCAAGATTGTTGTAGGGCATCCAGTGCTGCTGACCGTGGATGTCGAGTTCTTGAGTAGAAAACCTGACACTTTGTGTTCTCTGATGATGTGAACAAGGGAACTGGGGCTCTTACCTGTGAGTCTCTGTTCTACTCGGACTAGGCCAGTCCAGCTTCTGGGTGACACTGTGCTTGACCAGCAGGAGGCAGGAATCAAAGAAACTGACTGCGCATGCGTGGGGTCACCCCCTTGCACAACTCAGTTGCAGTACGCCAACGAACTGCAATGCACTCAAGACATGGTTAATGCACTCCAAGAATCTGCTGCACTGTATGTAGAGTAGACCCCCCCCACTGTCAGGAGGGCCGCTGGACTGGCCTAGTCCGAGCAGAACAGGGACTCAAAGGTAAGAGCCCCAGTTCCCTTTTCTGCTCTGGGCTGCGGCCAGTCCAGCTCCTGGGATGTACCTAAGTGGTACCGTGAAGTAGGGAGGGAAACAGCGGCACTATGGCAGAACAGCTTGCAGGATCCGCCTGCCAAACGAGGCATCTGCCGACTGGAAAGAGTTTAGTTTGTAGTACCTTGTGAAGGTGTGCAGAGAGGCCCACGTGGCCGCCCTGCACACCTCCTCGTAGGAAGCTCTGGCCGCGAAGGCGGCCAACATGGCAGCTCCCCAGGTGGAGTGTGGCCAGATTGTTTGGGGAGGAACTTTCCGTTTTGCCTTATAGGCTTCTGTAATGCCTTATAGGCCACCACCCACCTGGAAATGACAGTTTTTGAAGCCTTAGAACCCTTCATCCCCGGCCGTATACTGACGAATAGGGCCAAAGATGAACGGAATGTGGCCGTGCACTTTAAGTAAATGCGCAGGGCCCGCCTGACATCCAGTGAATGCCATTCCTTTTCCCTGGAATGCGTGGGATGAGGACAGAAGGAGGGGAGGATAATCTCCTGACTTTTATGGAACAGGGAGCTGACCTTTGGTAGGAAGGCCTGGTCCAACCTCAGCACCACCGAGTCCCGATGGAACTGGCAGAACCCGGCATCTATGGATAGGGCCCCCAGTTCTGACATCTGACAAGCGGAAGTAATGGCGACCAGGAAGGCAACCTTAATGGACATGAAGAATAGTGATACCCTCTTGAGGGGTTCGAATGGGTGGGACTGGAGGGCCCCAAGGACCAGGTTGAGGTGTGCAGAGAGGCCCACATGGCCGCCCTGCACACCTCCTCGTAGGAAGCTCTGGCCGCGAAGGCGGCCAACATGGCAGCTCCCCGGGTGGAGTGTAGCCAGATTGTTTGGGGAGGAACTTTGTACCTGTGGATCACTGGGGGAACCTGTGGATCACAGGAGGGGAGATGGCCCTGGCTCCCCTAATGAACCTCCGAATAAGGGGATGACCTGCTACCTTGATCCCCTTGAGGAACACGGAGTCGAGGACGGAGACCTGCCTAGAAAGGGTATTGGGCTTAAGGCCGCGGTTTAGTCCCTCCTGCAGGAACTCCAGGATTTGGGGAATTCGAGCCAGTTCTGGGTCGAGGGACTTCCTCTGGCACCATCCCCTGAAGGCCCTCCACGTGGATTGATAGATCCAGCGTGTGGAAGGCCTTCTGGATGCTAGGAGCGCTCATCAGCGCCTCCGAGAAACCCTGTTCCCTTAGCGCTGCGTGTTCAATGTCCATGCAGCTAGCTTCAGGTGGGCCAAACCCTCGAATTGGAAGGGACCCTGTGTCAGCAGGTTCGGGGTTTGTGGAAGGAACAGGGGTGACGATGAGGTGTGTCTGCCATGGTCTGAGAAGGCATTGGAGTGGACGCAGGTGGAAGCGAGCCCATGCTACCTGCTGGATGCAGGACACGAGCAGGCCCAGGAGGGCTGCCAGGGTCTTTAGTCGGAGAGTTGTGTTGGTGGTGAGAGAAAGCACTCCCTTTCTGATCTTCTCTTGCCGTTGTTGGGTGATGAAGACCCTGTCTCGTTCTGTGTCCAGAATCACACCTAGGTGTTCTAGCCGCTGCAATGGGATCAGGTGGCTTTTCTGATCGTTGATCAGAAACCCGTGGTCGGTCAGGTACCCAATCGTCGTCTGGACATTCCTGACTGCTTTTTCCCTGGAGAAGGAGCGGATGAGAAGGTCGTCCAGGTATGGGTGAACGTGGACCCCTTGTAGGCGGAGATCCGCTATCAACGGCACCAGGACCTTCGTGAAGGTGCGTGGGGCTGAGGCCAGTCCAAACGGGAGGATGATGTACTGCCAGTGCCCCCCGTGGTAGGCGAATCTGAGCTACTGCCGGTGGCTGGGGACAATTGGAATGTGAAGGTAGGCCTCTCTTAGGTCGAGGGAGGCCATCCAGTCGCCCTTCGTGATTGCTTGGCAAATTGTCCTCAGGGTCTCCATACGGAACCGCCGCTTTTTTACGCATCTGTTTAGGCGTTTGACGTTGAGGACTGCTCTCCATTCGCCCGACTTCTTTGGTACGAGGAATAGTATGGAGTAGAGCCCTTGACCCTGTTGATCCAGTGCCACTGGTTCTATGGCTCCGATGGCGTGCAACCGGTGAATCTCTTGGAGCATGGCCTGGTGTTTTTGTGGTCTGGATGAGAATGGCGAGGAAAGGAACTTGTTTGGAGGAGGGGAGGAGAGCTCTATTGAGTAGCCCTGAGCTATGCACTCCCTTACCCATGCATCGGAGACTGAAACTTCCCAGACCAGAGAGAAATCTAGGAGTCTGCCTCCGATGCGCATGGGATGGTCATTCTGGTTTTCTCTGGTTGGAGCCCCCTTGCTGTCTGTTGCGAGGGGGAGGCTGGTACCTCCTCTTTCCTTGCCAGGCAGGCTTACTCTTAGGCTGTTGTCTGTGGAATGAGCCGTTTGCATTTCCTCTTCTGAGCCCCACTGAGTCTCCTGTAAAATGCACTTGACGAAAGGAGGGCTTCCTGTTGCCCACCTGCTGGAGAGTCGTACGTTTCTCCTTACTGGTATGGTCCTCCAATACCTTTTCTAGGTACACGCCAAAAAGCTTTTGGCCGCTGTAGGGGCTGTCCACGAGGAGATTCTTCGCTGTGTGGTTCCCGCCCCATGACCGAAGCCAGAGACGTCTGCGAGCTGCTACTCCTGAGGCTGCTGCTCTGGTGGAAGCCTTTAGTGCGCCTGTGGATGCGTCAGCTATGTAAGCAATTCCTAACATTATGCGCGAAATGAGGGCTGTTGCCCTCTTCTCAGAGATGTCCTCATTCTGTACTTCCTGGAACCAGGAGATGAGGGCTCTCACGACGTACGAGGTTGATGTGTTCATCATCATGGCCGTGGTTGTCGCTTCGAATCCCCTGTGCACAGCCCCTTCGATGGCCTTATTTGTGGAGTCCTTGGGATAAAGGTCTCCCTCGGTCGGGAAGAGTGTTTGGTGAGCTAGGGAGGCTGCTTCTGCATCCACCTTAGGTTGGTGGAGGAGTGCTCCCCTACGCTGGGAGAAATCGTATCGCTGCTGTTGCTGCTTGGGAAGCCTGTATGAGCGGGTGGGCTGTTTCCACTCGTTCAATACCAGCTTCTCAAAGGCCTTGTTGAGGGGCAGGCCCTTATCGGGTTTGTGAACCGTGGTGATATGGGCCCTGGCCTCTTGCTCGTCTTCTGACTCTGAGGGCTGGTCCTTTGTGGGCCTCTCCTTCAGTTGGAGCATGCGAGTCACCTGCTTCTTGAGATCCTCCCAGTACCGGATGTTCCCTCCCGTGGTCGGGGGCTACGGGCAGTGTGTCGTGGCTCTGTACCTGGGACCCTTCCAAGTCCCCCAACTCTCCTTCCTCCTCTGAGGGGGAGATGTCGCTGTCCCCTTCCTGAGATCCCCTGGGGCTGAGGGAGCAAGATTGTGGCCTGGGGAGGGGGACTGAGGATGAAGTAGAGAGCTCTTCCTCAGATTCAGAACCCAAGGCCAGAAGTCTCGTGGCTCTGGCTGCAACAGCCCCCCTGCCCCTGAGTTGTGGCCATTTGGCTGGGGGCGCACCCTCGGTTCCCCAGGGTCTTTTACCTCCGTCCACGGGGAGGGGGTGCTCTAGCCTGTCGAGGCGGGCCATGATGTTGGCGAGGGCCTCGGCAATTGCACCTATTGAGTCCTGCGGAGGAGGGGGGAGATCCTTGGTTGGGGCTGCCCTGGGGGGTCCCCCTCCCTAGTTAGGGTGGGCGGTGGCGGATCCCCTGATTTTCCCTGTGGAACCTTTGCCCCTTGCGCCTCCTCTGGGGATGCTTTTTTCTTTTGTCCCCCCATCCCTGTACCTGAGACCCTGTGGGGTGCAAGGACGGTCCGGGCGGCGGTGCGTGAACTGCTGTGCTGGGTTGGGGTCCCGCACCATTCTGGAGAGAGGGAGGAGGGCGGAGCAGTCCCAGCTGGGGTGGTGGGATGCTCCGGGAAGCTGCGTGGTGGCCCGACCCGCCGGCGGGAGAAGCGGAGGCAGCGGCTGGCTAGGGGAGGAGGAGGAGGCGGCTCCGGGCGGATTGCGCGGGGCGGCTCGTCGCGAAGGTACTTGAAAGCAGCTGGCTGAGGCGGCGGAGCTGACTGGCCGGGGTCTGGTTGGCGGTGGGGCCGATTGCCGGGCTGGATCCTCATGGTCAAGATGGCGGCCAATCTCCCGATTCGCGGGACGCGCTCCTCTGCCGGCCGTCGGAAGAAAAGCCCGATGTCACTGGAGCCTTGGGTCCTGGGAAGAACGCAGGACCCGCGGCTGGAAGGATGGGAGAGAGATATCCCTCGCGGGCAGGGAGGCCTGGGCAGAGCGCAGTATCCTGCCGCAGGTTCAGTGGCTCCGGTGTCTGTCTCCCGGGGGCTGAACTCCTTTGCCCCTTTTTTCTCTTTTCTTTGTCTTCTTTACTTTTTCTTTTTCCTTTCTTTTTAGGAGGCCCTGTTCTCCTGAGAAGGGTGAAACTGTTCCTGCCGGCTCAGAGGCAGGAAGGAAACTGAGTTGCGCAAGGGGGTGAACCCACGCATGCGCAGTCAGTTTCTTTGATTCCTGCCTCCTGCTGGTCAAGCGGTCACCCGGAAGCTGGACTGGCCGCAGCCCAGAGCAGAAAAATCTAGGTCGGGAACATCGAACCTCTACTCTCTTAGCACAAAGGCTTCTCAGGATAGGGCCCATCCCCCGCAGATCGAGATCCTGGCAGCTGATCCAGTCTGCTGTTTGGTTCTTGACTGCCTTGATATTATTATTATTATAAACTTTTATACAGCGCCAGCGATGTACCTGGGGTTTTACAGAGAATAAGACACGGTCCCTGCCCAAGAGCTTACAGTCTAAAGACAGGGGGAGGGGAGACAGGGAAGGGGGAACAGAGGAAGAGACAAGGGAAGCGACATTCATGAGGATGCGAGAACTCAGGTACACTTTCTTGGCTTGGTTACAGTACATTGGGAGTTTGCAGATAACAGGTGGGGGATAATCCTGGGTGGGGATGATTAGCAGGAGTTAGGAAGGGAGGAGCGGAAGAGCTGGGTTTTGAGGAGGGACTTGAAGGTATGAAGGGAGGAGGCAAGGTGGATGTGGGCAGGGAGGGAGTTCCAGGCGTGCGGGCAGCGAGGGAGAAGGGACGAAGGTGGTTGGGGGAGCAGGGGAGGTGTGGGAGGGTGAGGGAGGGGATGGAAGAGGAGCGGAGTGCTCGAACAGGGGTTCGGAGGGAGATCAGGGCAGAGAGATAGGGGGGAGCGAGGTTGTGAAGAGCTTTGTAGGTGAAGACAAGCAACTTGTGCAGAATATGCCTAGCCAGTGAAGTGAGGAGAGGCTGCACATGGTCAAAGCGACAGGCTAGGTGGATGATCCTGGCAGCAGAGTTTTGAACAGAGATGAGGGAAGAAAGGTGAGAGCAGGGAAGGCCAGCAAGGAGGAGGTTACAATAGTTGAGGCATGAGATGACTAGGGCATGAATGAGAGTTTTGGCAGAGAAGACAGACAGAAAAGGGCAGATCTTAGTAATGCTGTGGAGGGAGAAG
>QEPC01007453.1:1001748-1042462 GCA_003113815.1 Sphenodon punctatus
GGGGAGAGAGGGTGTCTCTTCGTCTTCGTCCGAGGAACAGCCAACCTGGTCCCATAGGGTCTGAGTGGCTAAGCGCAGCTTTTTTGAGGCAGGGTGCTTTCCTTTTCCCACTGCCTTAGATTTCCCTTTCCCTCCCTTATTTAATTTCACTTATTTATTTATTTATTTATTTAAATACACTTTTACCCCGCATCCTCCTGCACCATGGTGACTCGGAGCAGCGAACAACATATAAAATCTAACAATAACATCCCTGAGGCAGCAGGGAGTTCCCCGCCCGGGTAGTTAGCCGGGGGCGGGAATGGCCTGCCCTGCGATCGGCTGTGCAAACTAGATATTAAAATATTTTAAAATTACTAAAGGCAGAATGCTGAAAGGCAATGACACACCACACACACCCTACCTCCCCCCCTTCCCCGAAGTCTCGGTGGAACAGCCAGGTCTTACACGATCTTCAGAAAGAGGGGAGGTCCGTGGGCCTCCGTTGGGAGGGAGTTCCACAGCCCTGGTGCGGCCACCGAGAATGCCCTCCCTGCCATTACCACCCTGGAAATATCGAGTTGGGTGCCCCCGGCCGACCACATGGACCGCGAAATGACCTGCGGCCTGAGGCAGTCTCGCAGATAAGCAAGCCCCAGGTCATTTAAGGCTTTAAAGGTCATCACCAACACTTTGAATTCGGCCTGGTAGACTATCAACAGCCAGTGCAGAGAACGGAGCACAGGTGAAATGTGCTTGCGGTGACCCGTCCCTGTTAAGAGACGAGCCGCCGCATTTTATACCAGCTACAACATCCAGATCGTCTTCAAAAGGTAGCCCCACATAGAGTGCGTTACAGTAGTCCAACTAAGAGGCAATGAAAGCATGGATGATGGTTGCCAGGTCTGAGTTGGAGACATACAGCTGAAGCCATCGCACCAAATGTAACTGACAATCCAGGCGGAGCTGTGGGTCGAGGAGCACCCCTAAACTACAGACCTGAGTGGCCAGAGTGGGGGCAGACCCCGCTGATAACGGGAGCCACCACCCCCTCAGCCCTACCCACTAACATCACCTCCGTCTTGTCGAGATTCAACCTCAGACGGCTCGCCATCATCCAGTCCCCCACAGGTGCCAAGCACCGAGACTGCCAGGCCTGGATCTCCAGAAAATGAGAGGTAAAGTTGTGTATCATCGGCGTACTGATGACATTGTATGCCGAACTGTCTCATGACCTCCCCCAACAGTTACATATACACACTGAATAAGGGAGGGGACAGAATAGAACCCTGTGGCATGTGAGGTCCCGGGGAGATGACGTGTATTTCCCGAGAACCACTCGCTGAGTTCTCTCTGCCAGGAATGAGTGGAACCATTCTAAAACAATCCCACTCACCCCAGCCCAGTCCCGCAGCCTTGTCACCAACATCTCATGATCAACGGTATCAAACGCTGCCAACAGATCCAACAAGATCAAAATAGATGATTTGCCCTGATCTAATTCACGGCGTAGGTCATCAATCAAGGCCACAAGTGCAGTCTCTGTGCCAAACCCCGTCCATTTTGCTTCATCCGGTGCAGGTCCTCCGTGAATCACGGTGACCCCTGCCGTCGGCATTCTGGAAGTGGACGCCTGGGGCCATTCAGTCAATGGCCTCAGTCAAATAGCTGTTCCAAACGGCCATCGAGATCAGGAGGTAATTCCCCAAGAGCATTCCGGAACCTTTCTGGTTCCATAAGTCCCCGGGAGCGAACCCAACGAACCAGTCCTACACCTTTCCGGGGGCTGGCATGCACCAGAAGCCTAATCTGGAGGAGATAATGATCCATCCATGACAGGGGTAAAGTTGTTACATCCCCCACCACTGGATCCCCCACCTCAAGGCCTGTGCAGAATATCAAGTCAAGGGTATGGCCCCCTCGTGTGTCGGGCCCCTAACCATCTGAGACAGTCCCATGGTTGTCATGGCATCCATGAATTCACGCTCTGCTCCCCCAAGACTGATGTCGGCGTGGATATTGAAGTCCCCCAGGACCTAAGTCCTCGGGGACCACAAGACCACCTCCAACACCAGTTCTGCTAGAGCGTGTAGGGATGTTGCCATACAGATGGTGCGTGGTATATCAGCAACAGCCCTAATCTGTCTCCTGCCAAATCGAACACAAGGTGGATCCCCTTCATGCCCACGATAATCTGCACCGGATACCGCGTCAAAGACAAGGTATCCTTAAAAGCAACAGCTACACCGGCTCCCTGCCACTCTGCCCTGGGCTGGTGCTGTACAAAGTACCTGGCCAGAACAAGGTCAGCCAATATTGGCCCCGACTCATTGTCCAGCCAGGTCTCTGTAATGCACACGAGGTCGACCAGCCAATCCAGAATCAACTCCCAGATCATCGTTGATTTATTACCGACCGACCTCGCATTCAACAGCAACAGACCCAGACCAGGGGTACCCCTGATCTCGATCCCTGTCATATCTGCCTGGGGGTCTATACAAGGGACAGGATACCTGTCCCTCCTAATTGCTGTCCTTTGCCTCCCAGTTTGACCATACTTGCCCCGGCCCATCACGACCCCAATGGCCCCCCTCCCCCCGGTTGTTGTCCCGCCGGACCCTTGCAGACCAACCCTTCCCCCCCCATGTCCCCATATCCCCTCCATCCTCCTTCCCCCACCCCCTGGCATCTCCCTCTCACAGGGGAACCAAACCCTCCCCCCCTTGTTGGGTCAAACACCTCCCACACATCAGGGGGATATACCCAACCCTCCTTCTCCTACCCCATTGCCCCCCCTCTCACAGGGGAACCAGACCCTCCCCCCCTTGTTGGATCAAACTCCCCCCTCACACCAGGGGGACATGCCCAACCCTCCCCAACCCAGTCCCTCCTCCTCCCCAACACATTAGGGGAGGGGAGGAGCTCATCCACACATCCCACCTACATCCCTCCCTCCACTCATACCCAGCATATTGCCCTAAAAACCCAGCCAGCCCCCACCTAAGGGCCACAAGCAGCCTGCGGCAAGTGGTCTGCAGCAACACCGGGTCGCCTGGCCTTTAACCCCCCTCCCACCAGAAGTCACCCAGGAGAAGGGAGGGGAAGGAGCCCCCAACGTTGTCTCCACCCCTCCTACAATGGAGGAGGAACAACAGCTCTTCCAGGGGGGCTCCATTCCCTCCTTTCTCAGGGTGAGCCTACCTGGCACCCAGCCGCCCGCAAGGTGGGTCCCTATCCGGGGCTGGATCCTGGCTCCTGGCGGCGATGGCGGTAGTGGGGCCGACAGCCCAGCTGGTGTCCCTGGCTCCCAGCCCCCATGCTGGTCCGGGGTTCTGGTGGTGGCAGGGCAGCAGCAGCGGCGTGATAGTAAGCCCATTCAATAGGGTAGCCGCCTCTGCCCGCTAACGCCGCACCAACGGCTCTTCGCCCTTTGGCAGCGCCCTTCGGCCGCTTCCCACAGGGTGCCGCCCTCAGGGCAGCCCCCCTTTATGGTGTTACCTGGAGGAGGAGAGTAAAATTACACAGCTGCAGGGGATCCAGGCAGCTTGTGCAGCCAGCTCTCTTCAGGATCCCTGCCCAGGCCCCTCCAGCAGGCCCTCAGGGCAGTCCCCCTTTATGGCGTTACCTGGGAGAGGAGAGTAAAATTACACAGCTTCAGAGGATCCAGGCAGCCTGTGCAGCCTACTCTCTTCAGGATCCCTGCCCAGCCCCCTCCCCTTAAAGGGGGGACGGGGTGCGCTGCGTTCCTCCCTGTCTTGAATTTTATCAAGGGAAGTTACAATTTTAGTTAAGGACTCTAGATGTAAAAGTTCAACTTGCAAGAGGCCTGGGGTTCTTACTGTCTTCGCCAGCTGCTTCGTGATCTCGTAGCAGCAAAATGGTGACATTTCCTGGCGCTGAGGAGACTGAGCTGTGTTACTATGACGGCCCGCCAGGTGGAAGCTGACAGCACTTGAGCCATCTGAGTCCTGACTGTGGAGGCAGGTTCCGCTCTGGGTGGTCATGGCGGCCCGGTAAATGTTTGAGGCAGAAGGGCACTGACAGTGACAAGTGAAGGAAGCGCCCAAAAGGACTTCCCTGCACTCGTCCTTCCTGGAGTTCCACGCCAAGTTGGGATGGGCCTCCAAGGGCTGCTACAGTCTTGGCTTTCTGACTCCTTGCTCCTGTTTTTCTGAGCTGGGGGGTTGGGGAGAGAGCCTAGGAGCCGTAGGTAAAAATTTATGAGGAAAAAGTTTCTTCTGGGTAAGGAAAAAGACGCCCAAAATGAAGAACAACTGCTTAGGTGTGCAGAGCACACAGATTCACCTCCTATCCAGTGAGAGGCAGAATTCCAACTGGTAAATGGGAGGGACGGACCCCCTCTGCGCATGACAAGTTGGATTCCTGAGATTCTGCCTCCTACTGGTATAGGCGGGGATCATCCCTGCAAGTTCCTGTTCTGCACACCCTAGGAAAATGGCTGGGCTGCACTGCCGGAAGCTGCCCCGCCTCGTGGCCATGTCCAGGAGGAGTCATGGGTGGCAGCATCGACCCAGCCAGCGAGGAGCTGTTGCTGGTGAGAGCTGGGGTGCTCAGGGTGTTTTGGAAGTGGGGACCCAAGACAAGAGTGTCCACACTTAACTCGTACCATGACAGATCCCTCTTCAAGTTGCTCCTCTCATGCCACTCTTCTCGAGTTGCTTCTCTCGCTCTGAATGCACACCAAAACCCAATGCATGCCTTTAAATTGGGAAACACTGTTGCAGATGCACAGACTGTACATGGAGCCACACTGGAAGCAAGAGCCTGGGATCAACTCAGCGGCATTGCGCAATCAACTGGGGGACCCCGATCAACATTCTGAGCAGCTCTGCTTTACAGTTTTATAGACTACAGATATAGCCATTTACAACTCCACAAGGGTGGACTGCTTGTCAACCACATTAAGGTTTAGGCAACATTGTTGCTTGTTATACTCAATGTTAACTTGCATGACTGCAACAGGTGCAATCCCTTCTCAAACATAGGCTTTTTAGTTGCAGTGTGGTGTGTTTCTGTCTGACATCCTCAAAACTGTATTCATACTCTGAGCATGCGACAACTGATAAGGCAGAGTCCCCATGTCTAGTTCCATCTTGAGTATTATTCCTTCCAACGGAGATCTTATCAAAAAGGTTGTCTTGTCAATTATTTTATATATTACATATACTAAATATACATTTTTTGATTTTTATTTTACGTAGTATATTTTATATTTAGCAGACTTTTTTCTTGTTGTCTGCCTTGTCTGTTGTCTCACACTTACAGTATGAATACAGTTTTGAGGATGTCAGACAGAAAGACACCACAATGCAACTAAAAAGCCTACGTAACAAGAAAAAAAGTCTATGCTAAATATAAAATATACCATGTTAAAAAACCCTACAACTTAGTATCTGTGTGTATATGTACATATTGTATATAACTGTATATCACTTATATTTAGTGTGTGTATATGTATATACACACACACTAAATATAAGTGATATATGTATGTAAGATTTTTATTGCAACTTAACTGCAATTTATACTCATATTTTTAATATATTTTGTTGTTGCCAAAAAAAAGTCTGCGCTAAATATAAAATATACCATGTAAAAGGACAAAAGAAAAGACATATTTACTATATGTAATATATAATTGTATAGCATAATATATAAAGGGGAACAAAGTGAAATATAATGTAAAAAAAGAAATATATGTGTAAATTACAGTCAAGTTGCAATGAAAAAAACTTTAAGCACGGCCACATGTCTGTAGATTTCAAACAAGTTGCATTCAAACAATCTTTAAAACAGCCAACGCATTTCAACAAGAAGTCTTCTTCAGGGATTTTTCATTTGTTGAGAAATGAAATACATTCATGTATATTCACTGAAAATAAGGAAGTATCTAATACACTAGGTCCTGGATGAGAGTATATAAAAAGTAATAAGTAAATATTTAACAGCTTACAAAAATGGATTGTTGTAAGGGAAAACCTTGTCATTTATATGAGAGAATGCATCTAAAGAAATAAAACATTATGAAAAAGTATCAAAAATTTTAAATTATGTAATATTATACACCAAATACCAGTCTAATGGATAAAAAAGTTGTTGCCTCTCTCAAAATAGTCTCCAAATGGCAGCAAAACCTTCTTGGGCTTATAAAGTAGTAAAACTTCAAAGTAAGAAAAATTTAAAAATGGATATGCATCCTTATGCCTCACAGTAAAGTGAGAACCACATATAGCAATAAAAAGAAGAAAAAACCTTACCAACTCCAAAAAAGATTTAATACATAATGATGACACTAATTTAGCTGAGAATACAATAACTATTTTGAGTTCTTCTGCTCCCAGGGGACATCAACCATGTGGGCATTGTTATATATATATATTCAAACTACTCAAGAAGAACAGCAGAGCACAGAAGTAATATTAAAAAATATCACTGCCCCATTAGCAAAGCATTTTATTGAAGCCAATTATGCACCAAATAATTTCATCTTTTGGGGATTGGATCAATGTTTACTAAATAATGATTTAGAAAGTCATTTATTGAAGAGGGAATGTTTTTGGATTTTTCAACAAGACACAGATTCTTGTTCATCTAAATGATGATCTGTATTTATCGGTGTTTTTATAGAGGTTTTTGATGTCGCTTATTTTAGTGATATGTTTTATGATACATCTACATATATTCCCGCAAGTTTGTATGTAATAATATTGAGTTTCTTTATATGTAATGTATTGTTTATTAGTTATTGTGGATGTTTGTCAACCATATGCATTATCTGTGGTATCCCAGCAATTGTTAATAACTCACTTATGTGGACTGATGGTTATCATTTGAGTAGCATTTAGAAACAATTTACAAGACATGAGCACCTGAACAGGATTTAGAAGTGACTCAGTATAAAAGCACTTCAAAGTTAAATTGCAAACTTTTCACTTTGTTGTGATATGGTATCCTCTAAGCTTGGAGTTGTGATATAGTTTGTTTTGCGGTTTGGGGAGGTTTTTTTGCACTTTTTTGTGTTCTTCCCCCCTTTAATTGCTATATGTGGTTCTTACTTTGTTGTGACACATAAGAATCCATATTCATTTTTTTTTTTTAAATAATCTTATATTTAAGGTTTACTACTTGCAAGCCCAAGTAGTAAAAAAGGTCCACTTGGAGCGCGGGGGGGCGCTCAATTAAAGGCCCTTGGAAGGGGGGAGGGGGTGTCCGGCCTGCATTTAAAGCCCCCGGGGGAAGGGGCGGCCAGGCACACGTGAGCTGGGGGTGGCTAGGCTTGCATTTAAAGCCCCTGTTGGAAGGGGTGGCCAACCAGCCCATAGCGGGGGGGGAGGGGGGGGACCGTAAGAGCTTGCCCAGCTCTCTATGTAGAACTCCTGCAACGGGTGAACCTTTTGTCACCTTGTCAGCCACAGAGTTTCTTAGCAGACTCTTTCATGAGGGCCAGCTCTCCTTAGAGTTTCTTAGCACAGATTCTTTCAGGAGGGCCAGCTCTCCATAGAGTCTCTTAGCAAAGATTCTTTCAGGAGAGCCAGCTCTTCCTCTCTAGCAACAGAGTTTCCCAGCATGGACTCTTTCTCTCTAGGTTTTGTCTGCGTTTATGACCACAGATTTGACCCTAAACTGTGCCCCACCAATTTACCACCCCCCTCCCCCCAGGTGGGGTCACAGTTTCTTAGAACAGACTCTCTCTCTCTCTCTAGCCTGCATCGGATGAACCTTTTTGTCACCATTGCAGTCACAGAATTGCCAAGCCAACAGGGGACTGAGTCAGACACCAGAGACGGGGTCGAGGAGACAGCCAGTCGCGACTGACACCTCGGGGATGAGCGGAATACCTTCGGCACCAATCAACCAAGGTGAGGGGTCCACAGGTCTCGCAGTTACCAGTACTGCAGGCTCCGTGGGCCATGGGGTGGGGGGCACAGATTGCCCCCCAAGAGTAGCTTCGGGGCCCAGTCCCTCAGCAGAGGCACAGGCTACACAATGGTACTGGGAGAGAGCGGCGGAGTTCGCGTAAGATGCTAATGCCGCAACCCCGGTTTGGGACACCAACGGGGTTTGCGTGGATGTTCAAGCCACGTACGGGCGGCTGGGCATGAACCCAAGCTTGCATGCCTATGGTGCCCCCACATCTTTGCCTGGCGATCACCTGTCCCTGACAACCAAAGAGAAGATATGGAAGGGGGAATGTATAGATATGTTTATGTTGCTGCACGGGGAGCAGCCTGTGAAAAGGCTACAGAGCCCGACAAAGGGGGTAAGGGTAAACGGAAAAGGCCCCAAGTACCCAGGACCTGGGAGAAATGGTCGGCCTGTTTTTATATATACACGGGGGTGGTAGGATACCGTTTCCCATGCAGAGCCTGGCAGCTCACACAATACGCCGCCATGATCCAGAAGGCCTACTTGGACTTTGGTGGTATGGCCTGGCTCGAATACGACTAAATGTTTTGTCGTCGGGCCGCTTCCAACCCACACACGCATTGTGCTATCATTGATTATAACTTGCACACTCAAATTGTGGCTCCCCATCGCCCCATAGCAGGCATTAGAACAGGGAGCGGGGTGGTCTTGCCGACCCCCTCTAGGCCGGTAAGCCGATATGTTGGGCATTCAACAAGGGATGTTTTCATGCCCGCTGTAAATACGCACACGCCTGTTCGAATTGCGGGGGCGGGCATCCCACCACTTCCTGCTTCAAGGGTCGCTCAGATTCTGGGAAGCAGAGGTTTGCCAACGGAGGCATGAAGCAGCAATGGCAAGGGAGTGGTGGGGTGCAGCAGTCAAATGGGGCCACGGCCTTGGCCCCTACACCCATCAGGCTTGAGGTGCTGGGGCCCAGAGCTGGCCCCAGGCATGTGCCACATGTGCGGCCACACATGGCCCGCAGCCAGCTGGGGCCCCGCACTTGCCTGGCTGGGGAGCAGGCTCCAGCCAGCTTCTCCCCCAATAAGGTCTTCTTCCTTCCCTCCATGGCTCCAGACCCCATCCCTCACCTGCCTCTCCCTGATAGTAGTTGCAGCAGCAGGGACTCGATATCGGGCTGGGAGATAACGCTCTTTGTTTACAAACAGCTCCTGCCCACGTGCTGATCAGAAGGTTGCTACCTTGCAAAGAAGGTTCTTTGAGATGGCTCCAACCGTTCTCACCACTGGGTTCTGCATGCTCACCATATTCAAATATTAGGCCACATGATGGTCTCGAGCTCCTCTAGTATGAAAAGCACTGACTCTCCTCCCTCAGAATGACAATTCCTTCCAACCCTTTCTAGAAATAAAATAAAAGAATTCCATGTGGGGCTGGAAGGGTGGGTGTTGAAAGAATGTTCGGAGCCATCTCAAAGAACCTTGTTTGCAAAGTAGCAACCTTCTGTTCTTCTTCGAGTGGCTCCTCACATGCTATTTTTACATGGCTCCGCCAGGTGGGGAGTCCGTGGGCACGCCAGTGCATGGATGGGGCATGCACATGGCTGCACACGCATTCCCACTCACCCACCACTCAACCACACCCACATAGTAACCACAGTTTCCTCCGGTTGCTCCTTGCGTGGGGACGAGTGGGGTGTGTGTGTGAGTGGGGATGCGTGTTAGGTGGGCACGCACGTACCCCCACTCACCATGGGCATGTGCACCACATTGTTCACATGGGGCTCCCCCACCCATGAACACACAGAAATCTGCGTGTTCATGGGTGGGAGGGGCCCGTGTAAAAAGGGCCACATTCTCACAACTGTCTTACTTATATTATCTTAGGTAGGAATTTAGGATGTAAAGCAATATCTATTCTGTCTTGGAAAATAAATCTGAAGATATGGTTCTGAGATTATTATGGCTGTTATTTCACTAACTCTTCTTAATGAAGTTATTGCTAACAGGAATACTGTCTTTAAACCCCCACCCCATAACCAGTTCATTTGCACCCCCCATATAATCAAATCACGCTGCCCCGTGGGCACAAATTAAATGGTTATGAGTGAGGGACAGCATGAATTGATTATATGGGGGCAGGGGCACAAATGAACTGGTTATGGGGTGGGGGCAGAATGAACGGATTATGGGGGCACAACTGAACTGGTTATATGTCTCTTTTCATGGCATAATGCGCTTAATAAGCTAGCTGCATTTTGGGTGTCTGGTGTGTTTGATAGCAGCACCTCTGGACTGGTCACACTGCATGTGTGAACAAGGCACAGGCGGCACCGGCAGCAAGAAGCAACAGGCCCTGGAGACGAGGCTGGCTATGCTCACCTCCCTCCCCCAGTAAGGCAGTGGACGCAGCCAGTCTCTCTGTGCCTGCCTCACTGCCTGCTTGACTGCCCCTGCACTGGAACCACTCCTGGGGAGTGGTGGTAGAGACTCGACTGGGGAGGGGGGGAGCATTGGGAGGTCATTCTTCTCCATGGTTGCTCGGAGTGGTGGAGAATGGGAATCCTTCCTGTCCAGAGGGAGTAAGTTTCATGCAAATTTATACATTTGCATAATTAGGTGGGGCCTAATTATGCAAATTAGGCCCCACACCAAGACTTTGCACATGGCCTCACAAACCCTGGGGCCGGCCCTGCTGGGGCCCCTGCTACAGCGCTACCCTAACAGGGCTGATGCTGATTATTTGTGGCAGGGTTTTTCGGAGGGTTTTAGGATTCCTTACTCAGGTCAGACAGGCTGCCAACAATTTGAAATCTTAAGGGAATGGAGGATGTATTATGGTCCAAAATAAGTAAGGAAATAGCAGGGGGGGGGAGGGTGGCGGGTCAATTCCCGCCCACCCCTTCACCCCTTGAGGTGCTTCCCCCTAGGTTTAGTGCCAAAAAAGTCAAAGGGGGATTACCGCTTGATCCATCATTTGTCGTACCCCAGGGGCAGTTCGGTCAATGATGGCATTGATCCCGCGCTCTGTTCGGTACAGTACACGTCTTTTGATGCTGTGGTCCACATCGTTCGAGCTTGCGGGCAGGGGGCATTAATGGGAAACAGTGACATAAAATTGGTTTTTCGCCTGCTGCCAGTGTCCCCGCGAGATTTCGATCTATTGCGTTTCACCTTTAGGGGTCGATTTTTCTTTGACAAGGCGATGCCCATGGGATGCTCAGTTTCATGCTCTGCCTTTGAGCGCTTCAGTACCATGCTCGAATGGGCAGTAAGTGACAGGGCAGGTCTATCTTCCACATCATACTATCTGGATAATTACATATTTTGGGGGAGGGTTGGGTCACAGGAGTGTTCCTACCTTATGGACACTTTCACCAAAGTTGCGAACGAGCTCGGGGTCCCATTGGCAGGGGAAAAGACTGAAGGTCATGTGACACAGCTCTCCTTTTTGGGTATAACGATCGATACAGTGGCGTGTTCCTCGAGTCTTCCGCCAGACAAGCCGACCTCTCTGCGGGAGCTCCTCCGGGGCACCATGCAGGCAAAAAAGGTAACATTAAGGGCTATGCAAACATTGCTAGGCCATTTGAACTTTGCCTGCAGGGTGGTGGCTCCGGGTAGGGCTTTCTGCGTACGGCTGGCACGCGCCACGCCGGGAGTTACAGCCCACCACCACCGTATATGAATATCCAGAGGCATTAAAGAGGACCTGCTGGTCTGGCTTACGTTCCTCGACAGTTACAATGGGATTTCATTGTGGAGGGAGGTGTGGCTGCTGGAGGCAGACCTTCAGGTTGTATCTGACGCTGCTGAGGGATCAGGGTTTGGGGTTTTCTTCCAGGGCAGTTGGTGCGCTCAGCGGTGGCCGCCCCATTGGGCATCCTCGCCCATCATCAGGGATATAACCTTTCTGGAGCTCTTCCCATTACTGGTGGCCTTGGAGCTCTGGTGACGGCACTTCCAGGACTCTCACGTATGTTTTTGGTCTGACAATAAGGCAGCCGTGCAGGTGGTCAACCACCAGTCTAGTCAATCAAGCAGAGTCATGACCTTAGTTCGGTGGTTTGTTTTGAAGTACCTTTCCCTTAATATGTATTTCTCTGCCAAACATGTCCCCGGCGTGCACAATGAGATTGCTGATTCCCTCTCTCTTTTTCAGATGGAACGTTTCCATTCTCTGGCGCCCAGTGCCAACATCGACCCAGAGGTGATGCCAGCGGCCTTGTGGGAGCTTGGGAGAACAGGCTAGACAAAGGCATTAGAGCGGCAGTATTGCACTCCACCTGGCGGGCCTACACCTCATCTTTCCACGGCTTCCGCAATTTTCTGTCCTCTCATGGTTTGCAGGAGCAGTGGCCCGTACCCCCCCACCCCGTCATGTGGAGTGGTTCGCAGCCCACTTGAGTTGCCGCGGATTGGCACCTCACACCATAAAGTGCCGCTTAGCAGCAATCACCTTTTTATGCAAGGCTCAAGGGGTGCCTGACCCATGCGCACGATTCAGGCTCCGCAGAGCAGTGGAAGGGTGGGCCAAGGAGCGGGGCCACAGCAGGGATGCCCGGCTGCCATTACCCGTTGATGCATTGGCACATTTGATTGTCGCCATGCCGCGGATTTGTGCATCTCCTTACAAGGTGTGGCTTTTTAGGGCGGCTTTCTCCACCGCCTTTTTCGCTGCATTGCGAATCAGTGAGCTGGTGCCTTCCTCGAAGGGGGATTGGTCAGGCATTGCCTGGGAGTTACAGGACATAGCCCTGGGGACAGACTCGGTCACCATCATGATTCGGCGCTCCAAAACTGACCAGGAGGACCGGGGGCAGACCACAACACTGCACAGATCCCTGGTCGGGGGGGGGTTGCCCGGTGTCAGCATTAACGGCTTACTTGGACGTTCGTCCGGGCACGCAGGGCCCCCTCTTCGTCCATTTAGGGAGGTCGTTTCTGTCAAAATTCCAGTTTCAGGCTATTTTTAAGAAGGGTCTGGCAATGCTGGGGCTTCGGCCATCCAACTATGGAGTGCACTCCTTCCGAATCGGGGCCACCTCCACAGCTGCCATTGGCGGGCTAGGGGCCTCTCAGATCAAGGCGATAGGCAGATGGCGGTCCAGAGCTTATCGCACTTATGTACGGCCATTCAGCCCTTCACAGTAAACTCTGGCTGGTTAGTAACGCTATTCTCTTTGTTCCCTTCAGGTTTGGGCCAGCTCCCCACTGTATGGATTTGTGGGCACAGCATCGTGTGTGGGGCCAAAGGCCATGCAGCTGACTCGGATTTTGGTACTCAGCTCGGTTGTGAATTGCGGGCCCACCTTTACTGGTTTGGGGTCGGCGGTTTGCGATGGAAGCAACCTGATGCCTTTGCTGTTCTGCAGAGCCACATGCTCCAGCCCCCCAGACATCCTGGTCATCCACCTGGGCGAAAATGGCCTCGGCCGGCGTACTGAATGGGAGCTCACTGGCGTAACGAAGCATGACATCTCCATATTGGTTGCTAAGTGGCCTCAGTCTTACGTATGGTGGTCAGAGCTCCTGGAGCAGCGGGTCTGGTGGTACGCCACGTCGCCAGGCAAGATAGAACATGCCAAGCGGAAAGTCAACAGGGCTATGTGAGTGCTCGTGGCTCACTTTGGTGGCAGGGTGGTGCACTACACATGTATTCTGAGCTAGGATGTGGGCCTGTTTCGGAGTGATGGCGTGCATTTGTCTGGCTGGAAGATCTTAGGGCGGTGCTGCACGAACGTTTCAGGATACCTCTGGGGGGGGAAAAGGGTGGAGTGAAATTTTCCTCCCCCTTTTCGTGGTGGGTAGCAGGGTATGAACCATGCGGTGGTAAGGCTCCTTAAGAGCTAAAGGGGGCACGCTTCCACCCTGTTGCCACACGGGGAGCGGGGGAGGGCGTCTTAAGGGCAGGGGCCCCAGCCCAGGCTCGGAACGGCTGATAGGGGGCTGCAACCTGCCCTGACCCATGGGGAGGGTGAAGTCGAAGGGTCGATTCACCCGGGTTGGGGGGCGAGAATTTGCTCAGCCCCCTGGCTTGCGTATATGGCATGGTTCCTCTCCTCTACACCCACACAGGTTTATTATTGGCTGTTGTGGAACATGTATATGTATGTCATGTAATAAAGTTGCAGCCGATGCCTCTCTTATCCCAGGCAAGTCTCGTCTCCTTTTATGGGTAGTGCGGGCACAAGTGCATTCTCTCATAAACAAGATGGGGTTTTCCCTTGTATATTGAAGAATCCAGTTTTGCAAGCTATTAAATATTTACTTATTTTTACATACTCTTATCCAAGACTTGGAATTTTACATACCATTTCTTATTTTCAGTGAACATACATGAATGTATGTTGTTCTACACAAATGAAAAATCCCTGAAGAGACTTCTTGTTGAAACGCGTTGGCTGTACTTAAAGCTTGTCTGAATGCAACTTGTTTGAAATCTACACACATATTGTGTAGATTTGTGGCCTCGAGCCTTTTAACATTCCGGCGAGTTTGTAAAACCTGGCTGTTCGCCCAGGCCTTTGGGAAGGGTGGGATGGTGGGTTAATGGGTTTTTATCACCCTACCCTTCCTTATTATTTTTTTGTAAATTTCTGTCCTCCCTGTTTTTGTAAGATTTTTATGATTGTTTTAATATTTTTAAAATTGTTTTAATGGAAATTTGTTAGCCGCCCTGAGCTGTTTGCAGGAGGGGCAGGATAAAACTATATTAAGTAAAATAAATAAATAAATATGGCTGTGCTTAAAGTTTTTTTTTTATTACAACTTGATTGAAATCTACAGACAAATTTCTTTGTTTATTCAAAGAAATGGTTCAGAGGCTGCAGCTGGTGCAGAATGCAGCAGCCCACCTCCTTACAGGGACAGGCTGCCATCAGCACATTACACCAGTGCTCTGCTGTTTGCCTATACAGTCTTCCGGGCCCAATTCAAGGTGTTGGTGCTTACCGATAAAGCCAATACAGGGCCTAGGCCCTACCTACCTGCACGACTGCCTCACTCCTTGGGCTCTGGATCGACCCCTACCGTCAGCCAGGAGCGCCCATCTCAAAGTCCCCCGGGTATCTCAGGGGGCAGTGTTGGAGAGGGCATTCGCCCCGGACTTCTCCTTTCAATAATAATGCAACACATGGCTGTTTCGCCAGGCTTTTGGTGAGGGAGATGGGTGAAGGGTGGGGGGTTGTGGGTTAGGGTGGTAGGATTTGTGGATATTTTTTTCTGTGACCTCCTTCATATTGTATTTATATTAGTATGACTGTTTTATATGTATTTTATCATGTATTTTTATTATTTTTTAAATTGTTAGCCACCTTGAGCTGCTTTGGCAGTAGTAGGGGTGGGGTATACATTCTTATATAAATAAAAATAAATATAAAATGCATTTCTACATTATATTTGACTTTATATATTAAACTATACAATTATGTTCATTTTTTTCTTTATTTTAAATGGTATATTTTATATTTAGTATAGACCTTGTTTTCTTGTAATTTACTGATGTCAGCTTTTTGATTATTGTTTATGAGTTTTGCTGACATGATGATTTCTATACTGGCCATTCCAGTGTCTGCATCTGAGCTGCTACTGTTCATTCTGCTACTATCCACAGAATGAACTTTTTTATCTTTGCCCCCTGGCCTACCTGGGTTCTATTCCCACCTCTCTCCTGGTCTCTCTTAATACTGCACACTGCTTGTATATGTCCTCTTGTATGACACTTCTCATCCCTAAAGCAACTAGCAGATAGGTGGTGTGTGGCATTCCCACAATGGTAGCAGCTAGTTGGTTGATCCTCTTGTTCATTTTGCATTTTCAAAGTTTTGTGATGCATTTATGGAAGATTCTGTTGTTAATGAGTTGGAATGCAGGTGAGCTGGTTCTCACAATACTGCTGACTCTTGCATTGTGGGTTCTATGGCAACTACCATATTGAGATCCTCACGAGAGGTGAGAATGAACCTCTTCTGGGCCAGCAGCTTTCACTGAATCTCCTTACTACACTGTCTCGTCTGTCTGGAGACACTAACTGGTCAGCAGGGAATACAGCTGAGATCGCATTAAATTAAGCAAGGTGAAGACATGTCTAGTCTATCTTGTGGAATGTTATTCATTTACTAAAAGGCTTTCGACCTGTCTGTATAGGTCATCTATTCTACCTGGTTACTAGCACAGGGATCCATTGTCCCAAGCAGCCTGCCATTATTCTCGCCTTCAGGGGATCAGGTTACTTGAAACTGCTGTTGCTCTGCTTTCTTGCAAATCATTAGAATACTCAGTTTGATTTGTGGAAGGTTTGACAGAATACCATCCTCATCACCAATTATGATGTATGTTAATTATAGTTGTGATTAACAAAGACAATGACATACATACCTTAACTTAGCAGCCATGGCTGAACACTGAACAGGCTTTACCTCTTTAGGAGGGAACTGTATCCATGAAAACAGACACAGAACAATAACTGTAAATTGAGTTCCGTAGATTCAACACGTTCCTCAATACCTTACAAAAATCAAGACTGGTTGTGATGATTTAAGTAGAAAGCCTGGGGCTTTTTAAAGTCAAATTAGATAATCATAAGAGAACCCTTTTACCATATAACTACAAGTTTAGGCTTCAGTGCCTGTCAGCTGAAAAACAATTATAAGCTCCAAGCTTATTTTAAAAATACAAGATCAGAATAAAAAACTCTGTGAACACAGAGAACATGGCTGGTTCTACATCTCACTGTGTATTTCAGTATTATAACATTTTCAAGCACAAACCTCATTCGTTAAGCTGTAAAGAACTCATTTCAGAATTAAAATATCTTCTAAAATTTAATTGAGCTCTGGCAGAATTTGTTCAGAAAAACAATGCATTGTACGTCTGGTATATTTTATGGTTCTTATATTCTCAGTTCATTAGGAATGCTGCCAAATTTGCTTTTAAAATGTTAGATCCAATGAAGAATGTGATAGTTCCTTCTCAAAAATATCAAGTAGCATTTAGAAAACAAAAATGATGCTGGAGTGTTGTAGCATAGTGATGTTTCTTTATGTTCGACCACCACCAGAATGAGCATTTCAGGCCCCCAGTTCAAGTTCCTCCATGTAGACATTTATGAATGTTTCATAAGCACTGCACCCGCCTTTGTACAAATGCAAAGTAATTATTATTCACCTAATGCAAACTTCATTGTTGAAGTCATCTACCCTGCTACTACTTACTTTCTTTTCCTTTTTCTTTGTTTTTAAGTTGCTGTAGTTTCTGCTCTCTATGCTGCTTCTCTAGCTCTTGCTCCTGTCGGTGCTGTTCTAGTTTTCTCTGATTTTCCAAGAGTTCCTGCTGATGTTTCATTGCTAGCATCTCCTGCTGCTGCTGTTGGAAAGGGAAAAGGAAAGGGAGTAAACGAACATTATCTTTCATCACCCATAGCCTTAATATCACAACGTGCAGAACAGCTGGTAAAAGTAGTTGTAGACGCTTTTTCAAGAATAAAACAGAACAATGAATTTAAATATGTCCTTGTTCAAATGGTTCATGAACCAGGATGCTCAGGTAACTCCACACAACTCAATCTAAGTTTAAAACAAAGGAAAGGCCAAGTTGTGCCCAGTCTTGTAAAGTAACACAAGAAACCTCTGTCCCACTCTTCCCATCACTGAATAGAAAAAACATATAGGGTGAAAATAAATGAGACAATAGTACACAATAGTACACACCAAGTGGGTGTTTGCCTGTGCATCTATTAGGTGTTTGCCCACAGCCTCCTCTCACTCCCGCTTATCCAAGGACATTGCAAGCCAACCGTGCTGGCCAATGTATGCTAATGCATGCCCTCATTGCCGCATTTCATTAATTAGGTTCACCTGCAGCCTTGCCTTCATCCAGATCTACCAGCACCACAGAGTTGTGCCTAGCACATCTGCTAGAAGAGAGATGCTCTCTTAGCTGATGACAGGAGAAAGCAAAAGTGAGAGAGCTCTGATGAAAAGGGCCCCTTGTCATCAGACAGCCAGGGAAGAAGCTTTCTCTGACTGACACCCTTTCCCCCCCCCCCCTTTCCATCAGAAGCAGTGCTTGCATGCTCAGGCAGCTACAAGAAGAGAGTGTAATCAAGCTGTGAAGCAGCTGTAAGAGGAGACGGGTGTGTGTGTGCAGGAACGACCTTCTCCTCTTGCAGCCATACAAGCACACGAGCACTGCTTCTGATAGAAAGGGGGAGTCATGGCAAGGGGAGAAATCTTTCCATCACACCCAGGGCTGGGGAGAGGGAAAGTTTCACAGATTGAACAGAGACTCCAGCGGGCTATTGTCTCATTTGAAAACACCTATAATCTAAGCTGCTGTGTCAGTGAGCATAAGGGACTCCATAAACCAACTGAGTTGAATAGCTCTGATATCACCAATAATAATAATATCTTTATTTTGCACAGCCAAATCTATTGCAAGTCATAATCATAATCATAATTCACAAAATACAACACGTAATAAAATGAATACAGCAACAATCAAAATTTTCTTCACTCGAAAAGATAAATTGCTAATTAAGTTGCTTTTTTACAAGGCACCTTTGCCTAAAAAGTATGGCAGCATTACAGAAATTGGCTGCCGCTCGAGACAAATTGGAATCAATAGGACAGAGGAAATTCCTCAACAAGAGATCATGCTTCCAATTTGGAATAGGTATATCAAACTCTAAATATGGTCAGCGCAGCTCTGAAAGAGCTGGGCAGCGAAAAAAGAGATGAGCAGCCGTGTCAGCTTCATGCAGCTCACATAACTGCCAAAAACGTAACTCCTTTGATATTCCAAGGAAACGGCCCGCAAGGAGGGCTGAGGAGAATGTGTTACAACGGAATCTAGTAAAGATCTGTCTCTTCCTGGCATCCATCCAGGTAGTCAGATAATAGGGGCTGGAACTACAAGGGTCTCTTGGTATATAATTTGGAGCGACCTTCTGTAAGGAAAGAAGGGTGGCTTCAGTTTGAATCTCTTGGTCAGCAATCCTTCTTTTGATAAGGGATGATATCACCAAAAGAAGTGGTGCTTCAACCTCAAAGTATTTTTGTCCCAAACACTGTATCTGGTTCAACATGGCAGAAAAAGAAACTTCACCCTGAGAACGGTGGTGACCAGCCATGCTTACCAGGAATTCCAGGAAGACATGGTGTGTGAAAACAGACGTGATGGCAGTGAGGCACCTCCCTGGGCCAAACCACTGTTACCACCGCTCATCGGGTTGGCAGGGAGGGTTGTTCATACGAGTAGCCCTTCTCCCCCCCTCCCCCCATAACCTGGGTGTCAGGGCTGCTATTACAGTCTCCTCCACATCCTGAGTTCACCCAAGGACCTGTCCACATGGGAAAGGATTCCTGGGCCCCTGCTGCTCTGCAGGATTGGGCCCCTAGGAAGACCTGCTGACAAACATGATGGTGGGCACTCCTGGGGGCTCCTCCATCAACTGTTTGGTGTGCTCACCCAGCCCACCAAACAGCTGACTGGAAGCACTCCTGGGGAACCTCATCAGCTGTTTGGTGCATGCACCCAGCCCGCTGGATTGCGTCAAGGGACTTTGGTTCAGGCACACATATGGCACATGCACACATTAGGGCTGAAAAATTGGTCTTCAGAATTTACCGAGGATCACCCCGCTCAACTTGATTTTACTGAGTACCAAGGAACCAAGTAATGGCCACAGTACTCAGTTCCTCAGGAACACCTTGAATTGAGAGCAGGAAGGGGGGCATATGGGCACAAGCAACAGGGCAAGGTGGGGGCAGGGAAGGGGGAAAAGGAAGGGGGGCCAGTAGGGACAGGGATCAGGGAAGGGAGGGCCAACAAAATCATCTAAAAAACATGAGAGCTGAACACTCTGCTTTGGCGTCTGCCGCTGTGCGTTTGAATGCAGTTTGTCCGCACATGCCTAGTCAAACTCTCTGGGGGCATGCTGGGAAATGTGGTCCAGCTTTCTCCCCAACAGCAATCGTTCACTTCTAATGCTATCTGGGAGCAACATGGACTACATTTCCCAGCATGCTCCCAGAGAGCTGGAGAAATCTCATTCAAACCAGGAGACAAAAGTGAGTCCAAGAACACCTGATTTCCACAGCTTGAAGCAGAGTCCAACCAGACTAGAGCAGCATACCCAGCTCCCATGCAGCTTTCCAGTGAGTGCCCCCCACGTCCCTGCTCCAAGTACCCTATTCCCTGACACACACCCTTCCCATACCATGCTGTTCTCTGTCCCACCTCCTGCACTCACCCCCTCCGAATTTCAAGTATTGTTTGAGGTTCCAAAGAAGGCGGGTGGGGGAGGGCTAGTGGACAGTTGAGTTTCTTCTGGAAATGAAACTTAGTGACATATTTGGTAGGAAGGAGGTATGGGAGGGGACAAGTGAGTGATGGTAATCCAGATGGCAAGTTTTGATTGACTGGCCAAGTAAGTTTGTCAGCTTTTGAATAGGCTGGAAGGGCAAAATAAAAGTGTCTGCACTGCAGCCATTTTGTCCATTCTCTTTGGTGAATTTGGCTGCGCTGCATGCTACAGTGTTGCTGGATCTTTAAGTCATTGGCTGGGGGGGGGAGGGGGAGAGGTGCCTGTCCCGACATGGTATGTTATGGTTTTGCCTGTCCTGTCCATAGGGCCAATGATGGGGAATGGGAGTTATGTTACTCTTTACCATGCCATGCAGATTTTAAAATAAAATAATAATAATAATAATAATAATTGGGTGTCACATTGATGCCTGCTACTTGGTTGGCACTAGGCACCATAAGGAGGGAGCTCTCTGCCTGGCTCCACTTCCCAAGCTTGCTTGGTCTGTTCAAGTTACCATTGCCACAATGTCATGCCAAGGAAGTGTGCGCCCCTGGAGGGGGAGGGGTGTAAATGTCTGATTTCTTAATTTTGTGACTGCTGCTGGGGCCTGTGCTTGCTGTATTTTTTTAGTGGGGTTTATTTCTCCATGTAGTTGCAGACTGTTTTGCGGGGTTGTGTGCTGTCATCTAGGCTGTGGCATGGCACACAACAGAGTCTAACTGATTCATTGTAAAGTATAATTTCTACTGTTCTGCCAGCCGCTTGGCACCATGAGGCCAGAGTCAGACTGGGATCTCCCTCTGTCTGGCTTTACTTCCCAAGTTTGCTTGGTTGGTTCAAGTTATCAATGCCACGTCAAGGAAGAGAGTGCCCCGGGGTGTGTGTGTGTGTGAATGTCTGCTTTTTTATTTTTGTGATTGCTTCTGAGGCCTGGGCTTGCTGGATTTTTTGGGTGGGGTTTATTTCTCCATGCAGTTGCAGACTGTTTTGCGAGGGTTATTGTATTCTTCTTGAGCAAATGTCCCTTGCTAGCCTGCATTTTTGTGCACTGCTTGGTTGGCATAATATTAAAATGGGTGCACTCACTGCTGGTGGTGGACCATGCTGTGGGTACACTACTGTTGGTTTTTTGTTTTTGTTTTTTTAATTTCTGCACACAGTCGCACTTTTTGAGGGTTGCCTTCAGTAGCGATTATCCCACTTTTGTTAGCCTGCTTTTCTGGGTAGCGCTTTGGCTGTGGGTTCAAGAACTTTACAACAAGTTTCCGAAGTTACTGAAGTTTTCAGAGGTCTGGAATTCCGAATCCAAATTCCAAAACTTCAGAAGCAGCGCCAAAAGGGCCACCGAGTACTCGGGCAGACTATTCGGAACTTCGGTATTTGGCCTGAGTATTCAGATGTGCTATTCAGTACAGTCCTAGTCCAAACATTCAGATCATAATTACTCAAGAACATATTTGTCAATATTCAGAACAGCCCTAGCACACATACCCCCAGACATCCTTCTTCAGAGATGGTCACCAAAAGTATTGGCAGACCAGGTGCAGGGTTGTGTGTTTCTGGCCATAATGCCCTGTGAGCTGAGAATCATGGCACAGCTGAACAGCTTTCAAATGAGGTGCTCATTCAGGTAGGCAGAGGCGCCTGTGGTGTCAAGGCACTTGGGCATGGGTCCAGAGAAGGGATTCTAGCGCTAAAGGTGATACAGCTCCCCAAAACTGTTGTTCAGTAAATAGGAGGTTCTTTCTTTGATCCTCGGAACTTGTCCTTGCATGAGACTGTGTCCACAGAGCAATTGTACTGCCCCAGGGCAAACTTGAAATGTGACAAAAACAGAACCCACCAAGTCAGCCGTTGGTTGTAAGTCATGCTGTCTGAAATGATTCAAGTTTCTTATGATCTGTAACAATAGGTACCAAAGATGCCTTCTAAGAAGTGTCTCCACTTGGCAAGGGCATCTTTTGAAGCAAGCAATTCCTTGTCCATAGGCCTAAAAAGAGCAATCACAGCAAATCCTGCGTCCATTAGAAACAGATTATTTCCTTTATTCACGCAACAAGAAAACTTACTGGCTTTTTCACTATTTTTTGCTAGTTGAACACAACATGAACTGAGCTGCTCCCAACTATGCTTAGCAGCTTATGCTTTATATACTGGCTAAGCGACGCAAAAGTGACAGAAAATTATGCAAAAGGACAGTCCCAAAATGTCCTGAAAAATCCAGGACACCAGAAAGAGTCCTGAAATGTCTAGAAAAATCCTGAAAAGGGAAAAAGTCACCAATCTTACAATGGCAGCAGCACTGAACCACTGGGAAAATACCAGCCAACGGTTGCAATTGCTCCCGAAAGGTATTTCCCAACTGAAAGAGAATACCCAGCCCAAAGGGCAACACCCAAAGAGTGTCGGCCATTGTTGGGGTCATTTATGGGAGCTGTGGCTGCTTCTTGGAGCAGCTGGCCCTAGAACCAATGAGAAGAGGAACTACTTTGGATCTAGTCATAAGTGGAGCACAGAACCTGGTGCAAGGGGTAACAGTGGTGGTCCAAAACACAAATAAGTTAAGCCATTTAAGATTATCTTTAACTCTCAAACTAGTGGCTGCTACAATCCAAGATTTCTCCTACTACCTAAACAACTGGCCTCTGTTCATGAAGTTCTAGCTCAAAGAATAGGTAAAACCCAAGATGAAGATCTGATTCCTGTGGAAGTTTTACGTCAGGCTTCAAGCAAACTTTTAGACTGGGACCAAGAGAATAATGTTATTATAGTCTTACAGCAAGTATGCTTTAGAGAATGCAGGCCTACTTTTAGAACTTAGAAGCAGTGCTGTACTGAGTCAGACCAATCGTCTGGTGAGCCCAGCATCCTCTGACAGTGGCTACCTTTGGTTACTTTACAGAAGTACATAATACAGGTCACAATGAAATAATTCATTCTCTATTTACTCCTAGCTCCCAACAGTCAGAGGTTGTAAACCCCAAACAACTTGACTAATAGTCATATTCTACAACAACAAAAAACCTTAAGCCTTCAGTTTAAGAAAGGAGTTAAGGCCTTGCAAAGTCAGTCCTGCTCCAGAAAGCATGGAAATTTCAAGTTAAGGGCATGGCCTTAACTTGCATGCCAGATGCAAAGCAGCAAAGATGATATACATTATCACATATTATCCATTATCACATACAAGCAGCAAAGATTATATACATCACATATTGTACTCCCTTACAACTTAGGCTCCATACATCCACACTTAGCCTTGCTTTTTCAGTCCAAACCCCTGCTCAAATGCACTAGTTCCCAACCCATACCAGAAAAAGCATAATTCCTGGCTCCCACCACATCCCCCTCTAACCTCTACTCCCCTCATAGAGAACCCAAGAGTCCTGGGAAATACAATGAGTTGCTTCTCTAACAGAGCACAGAAGTAAGGGTGCGTGTGGAATGACAAAAAAGGAACAGGAGTGGAGATAGAACAACAGGTAGGAAGGCAACAGTGCATGGAATGACGGAGGCACTGGGTGGAATAAGATTGCTCGCCATGATATCTTATCACTCTTCTGAATCACTTATTTCACTTAGAACCATGTCATTCTACCTGTTTCTAACGGCATTTCTCCTGTCATTCCACACAGTTCCTTGCTGATGCACCCTATCCCTCCCATATATATAATCCTCTATCACCTAGGTAACCCCTACCCATACAAACACTCACCCCCCCCAGCTACCCCCGTCCGCCTTGTCCATGAATAAACATCACGCATCTGTTAGGCTTGTCCCCAAAAATACACCTCTCCCAAAACCTGTCTGCTTGTTGCCAATACATACGCTTCCTCTCACCCCTAGTTGCCCCCAGCCTCATCTGCATTCACACATCACCAATTTTTCATCTTTGTCCCCTGTAACAAGGAGCGGTGTTTAGCGGTTAGTCCCCGCAGGATGCGGCCCACAAAGTCACTTTCTCAGGGAATTCATTCCGGTCACTCCATTTACTCAGTGTTTCTGTACAACTATACAGTTACAGTCTTTCTATTTAGCAACAATGTCCAAAGTATCTCCCAGCCAGGACCTTGCCTTTTGGCTGGCACTCACGCCACTACTCCCAACCGTTCTTGCTTATTTTCTCAGACTTCAGCACCATAGACAAGGTTTATGCAAGAAGCTCTCAAGCAGAGGTGTTTCTTACTTCAGTCAGGCACAAACTGACTTCTCTCTCTTGCTTTGCCTTCTTCTATCCACAGAGTGGGCAGGGCTGACTCTCCAGCCTTCTAGCCCTTAAAGGGCCAGTCTCTGCTCACTCTGCAAGTACTCCTTATGTCCTTAAAGGGGTAGCAGTTCTTCCAACCTGCTCCCTGCCACATCCCCCATAAACACTCTGCCACCACCTGCCTGCCCCATGACAATACAAACAATTCCCCCACTGCCCGGTTCCCTCCCATTCTTGTCTCCTTGTACACATCCATCAACCTTGTTCCCCCCAAATACACCAACCAGAATTCATGTTTCCCATTTTTGCCAACCAAAATAAAAGCATATAGGGAAAGCTTAAATTAAAGCCAGACCAATACTAATTATTGGTTTCCAGAATTAAGGGATATCTTCCCTATGCCAGAAGGAACAAGCAAAGCCAAGCGCTTTGCACAGGACTCACTGCTCCTCAGGGGCCAAACTTAGCTGAAAGCAAATCCCGGGAAGAGCTAGGTAGTATCCTTAAAAGGATTAAATATTATTGCTCTCCTTGGCCAGGGAGTTTTCATCTGTAGGGAGCCAAACCCATCGACGGCAAAACCCAGGAAGAGCTAGGCATCTTTTACAGTAACCATGATTAAGACCAGAATATTTTGATTTATGATTGCAGGAGTGGTATTTTGTAGGGATCAAGTTTCCCATATTAAGAAGAGCTTGTACTCTATTGGTTATCTGTTTAAGGGCTAATAATATAATATTTGAGGAGGGGTTGCTAGAAGCAACCCTGAGGGGAGCAGGTCTCCTCTGAGATAGATATTGAGAGACGTTCCTATTGTATAGGGGCTAATTTCAAACTATGCTAATTCTTTGGAAATATATGATATTGTGTTATTGATATCAGTCAGGTTTTATTTTTATGCTGGAGCTTGGCTCCCTAAATCAAAGCACGTAACAGATAAAGCACGCCCCTATTTTGTATTGGACGTGTTTATCTTTAACAGCAGTGTTACTGTACAACCCAAGGATCATTGTTCTTGTCATTCCCATATTCATCACTATTTCTGTTAATTGGGAAATTTACTATGTCAGGTATTAGGGTTAAGAAAAGAATGCGACAAACTGGGGTTTCCCCAGTTTTAAGCAGCTCCCAGTTTTAAGCAGCTCAAACTATCTGATGTTGGGATCCGGGATAAGTTGCTGCATAAAGAAATCGAAGGAATTCCTGTGTCTACCTATTCCTGTCTAACAGAGGTTGAAACACCTAGAAATGAAGAAACTTTCCTCTGTGAAGGTGTGTCGGGAAGAAAAAAAGGGACATCTCCCCCATTAGAGTAGCTCATACTTGACTGTAAAACTGGGCCCCCCCTTTTTTGCCTAGTGTCTCCGAATTATTGTGAGAACATTGTATTTTAATAAGTAAACTAATTACCTTGCTTTTAAATAATACCAACGGGATTCTTACTGGCCTTTCAGGTATTCAGGGACAACTATTAGAGGTGGCCAAAGATACACAGCTTATCGTATCACAAATGCCTACCACTAAGGTTTCTAGTGGTAAAGACTCTTTAGCAAATGCCCCAGATTTAAAACCACCCATTATCGATTCTTCTAACCCTAAACTAGTAAGGGGGAGGGCGATTTAGTGCAGTAGGAAACTCCTCAGTCTATTCCTCAGATGAACCCAGATAATAAATCCCTGGTATTAATTGGCTTCTAAAACTTAACTGGAGGTTTTCTAATTTTGTCACAATTATTCTATTGCCCCCGATGGAGGAAGCACGTAGGGGTGTGGTTTAATTCTCTAATTCAGAGGTGGTGGGAGAAATCCTGAAGGTGAGAGAAGTTTTACAAACTTGGGGTGTGCTAGTTTCTATAGTTTTACTGCTGCCCCATTGTCCTCAGTTCATAAGAATGGTTTAATTCACCTTTTATTCCCTAGAGATATTCCATCCAATTTAGGTAACCCCTCTCAAGTGCCTCAGAAAGTCTGGGATGACCAAGGTCCAGCAATAATGAAAGGGCAGACCACGGAGGCCTGCCCAACTAGTTCTAGTGCAGATAGTATGGCAGTAACGCTAACCTCGCTGGGGACAGACCCAGTGGAGACTGATAGTCTAGAGGTACCTGGAGGGTTGCCCTTAGCCTGCTTGAATCTGGGAGCGGATGAATTTGCAACTGAGGCACACTGGTGGTCTAGTGCTTTTATAAATTTTTCAACATTGAATCAGAGTCAGATCCTGGATAGACTTAGTATATTACATGCTAAACTTAAATGCCATGGATAAATCCAACGATTATTAGTCCAGATGAATCAGAGATGACCTCCTCCACCCCAAACCTAAGGGATATGGAAGCAACAGCATACCAGGTGGAGGAGGGTTCCCCAAACTCCCCATGACAGTTAGTGCAGGGGGAATGGACCAATGGTCCATCTAATTCTATATCTAACACCCAGCTGCTTGAGGTACCGCCTAACTTGGAGGAACTGACTGAAGCTAATTTAGGCAATCTTAAAAATGGAGCAATTTGCCTTGAGCACCGATTGTCTGTCAAGCAAATGCCATCCTCTCAGTGACTTGGAGCCTTTGCTTCACATACCCTGAAGATACTTTCATGGAAGATAGCGGGTTGGAAGGCTAGAAGTAAAAGCCCTAGTTTTATGGAACTTGTTTACCTGTATGATAGACTTTTACTCCAAGAGACTTGGCTTGTGACGGAGGCAACTTTTTCAAACTTTCAAATGTTTATTATTCTTGCAATATCAAAGGGGAACTTGGGTAGGCCTAGCAGAGGCTTAGCTTTGCTGGTGGCCGATTCAATTAATAATGATGTATGGCAGATTGGTAAATTATATTCCCATTATATTTAAAACATATCCATTGGCCATGTTTTCACTTTTGCTTTGGTAAATGCTTATGTTCCCCCAGTTACTTCCCCCTACTATGTTTTCACAATTTGGAAGGACTTAGACAAACATTTATCGTCCATTTCAGAAACTTATCCCTTACTTGGAAGAATTGTGGCTCGGGACTAACTCGCTTTTGGGAAATGACCTTATCGAGGATGAGGGAAATTTCTCTCTACTACCCTGGTGCTTCTAAAACCTCCAAAGATACCAATTCTAATATGCTGGGTACTTATTTTAGGAATTTTATAGATTCTGCGGATTTAACGATCCTTAAATGGTTCGACCCCGGGTCACCTCTGGGTGAGTTTATTTACATCTCAAGTACAGCTCTAAGCATAGTAGACTATATTCTGGTGTCAGAACTTGCCTTGTCAATGGTACTTGATTTTGCTATTCAAGAAACGTTTTAGTGAGACCATCAAGCTTTGGCTTTACTTTTGCTTTCTCCCACCGAGACGAGGTGTCATAACCCCTTAATGCCCTCCTTTTGTGGTGACCTAGATGAACCTTTAATTTCTAGGGCAAAATAGACATCCAAATTGGAAGAATCGATCTCTCATATGCTGGCTTCTGACCAACTTATGGCTCTCAGAGGGACAATCCTTACTGGGGAAGGCAAGATTTTGGAAGCCTTTAACCATATTGAGGAAGTTCTGTAGCCCCACTTAACATTCAATTGGGCCCCTTCCAGACCTAGTGGCAGGCTCCAGACCTAGTGGTTGGCTCAATTAAGACTGTAGAGGGGCACGGTCAGCTCTAAGGAGATTTGCACCTTCTTTAAAGAATAAAGCACTTGAACTTGAATTTTATATCCAAGCTAGGCAGTCTTACAAAGCCCTCCTTAGTGAAAAGAAATTTTCATAAAATGCATGGAGATTAGAACTAGCTGCCCTTAGTAATGATTCTATTGCATTTTGGAAATTAATCAGACAATATTGGCCTTTAACTTTGGCTCAACCAGTTAATAGTATCTCTCAGGCTAAATGGGAATGTCATTTTAGGGAAGTATTTTCTGCAACGTCATCACTATCTCCAGAACTCCAGCTTCACCCTCTTCACAATTTCCCAGCATGGTCGCCAGTAATTCCAGTCAATTTGGAGAACCTGATTGTCCATCTAAAATCTAACAAAGCTCTCAGGATCGATTTCATTACAGCAGAATTACTTAAGTCAAATCTGAGTTGGTGGAGCGAAGTCTTGGCATCTGTATTTACATATATTAATGACGGGTCAAATCCCGACCCCCTCCCAATGGCTTAAAAGTGTAATGGTACCCATTTTTAAGAAAAGTAACTCAAGTGATCCTGCAAACGAGCCTGCTCTGTATAATTGAAAAGTTACATGTGAAACGTCTACTTTTAAAGTTACAAGATTGGGTATTTTCTGAAAAGATTTGGGGCCCTGAGCAAGCTGGGTTTTGCAAAGGAGTCTCCACCACAGACCATATATGCATGGAGGGTACTTAACCAACTTTTTTCTAAGTATGTGAGGCAGAGGTCAGGCTCCTCTTTATATATTTGCTTTCTAGATCTCAGGATGGCATTCGACTCGATAGAGAACATCTTTGGATAAAACTTGTGCAGACAAACATTGATTGTTGACTGCTCTCCCTCATGGTTTTTTTTCATCAAGGTACCTCCCTCCAGGTTCGTCTGAATTATCAGGGCCTTTTGACTGATCTAGTCCCCATCACTAGAGATGTATGGCAGGAGTGCCTTTTGGCTCCCCTGCTGTTTAACCTATACATAAATGGGGCTGTTGAAACTTTTAAGAATCCTAAGTACCATCCGGTATTAATAGCCAATACTGCAGTGTCACTATTATATGCTAGTGACACTATATTAATATACCAATCCCAAACAGGCCTGAAATGCCTTATGAAGGATTTTAGTATATACTGCAGCGGGGAATCCCTAGAGGTGAACTTCACTAAAACAAAGGCCATGGTAGTTGGTCCCTTTTGGTGATAACATTCTTGGTCTATAGACTCTCACCCTATAGAGCAGGTAAACTTATATAAATATTTGGGGGTGATTTCGTCAAATCTACTTCTTGGTGCCCCCATTTCAAGTCGGTCTTTGCACAATTCAGGCCTACGTGCAAGGGGATAGTTAGTTTCCTGCAAGGGAAATATCTACCTGCAAGGAGATATTACCTGCAAGATTATCTACCTACAAGATTATCTACCTGCAAGGTGATAGCTCTCACCCGATGGTTTCCTTGGCTACATATGCCATATTGGCTACGCTTGGCTCTACCTTCATCAGATACCTTTCCTCATGCGGTTTACTCTTGTTAGAATAAATGGTCCTTGGGAGAGAGGTATAGATTCTCTCCTGGCTGCACTTGGGTTCTCTAGGAATTATTTTAACTCTATTGATTATACCAGAGCATGCACAATAATAAAGCTGCAGATAAGAGATCAAGAGAAACAATTACTGAAGGATTATTATTTATTTATATATTTCTTATATTTCTTTCCTCATGCCCATGGCATCTCGGGACAGCTTACAACATAAAGAATAGCAATAATTTAAAACAAAAAGACACACAAATTCAAACATCTAAAAATCCTTCTAAAGAACAGCCACCCCCAAAAAACTTTTTATCCCAACCCACCCTCCCCTCCTCTGAAGGCCTGGGAGAACAGCCAGGTTTTACAGCCCCAGCAGAAGGCCAACATACTTGGGGCCAGACAGGCTTCCTCCAGGAGGGAGTTCCATAGTCGCGGCCCGGCCACCAAGAACGCCCTCTTCATTGTGGCCCCCCGTTTTACATGGGGGACCTCCAAGAAGGCACCCCCGGCAGACCTAAGGGGTGGCTCTGGGGCACAGAGAGTGAGGCAGTCCCTGAGGTATGAAGGGCCAAGACCAACACCTTGAATCTGGCTTGGTACGTTATAGGCAGCCAGTGCAGCGCGTGGAGCACAGAAGTAATATATTCCCATCAGCTTGTCCCCATAAGGAGACGAGATGCCGCGTTCTGCACCAGCTGCAGCCTCCAAACCAGTGTCAAAGGAAGTCCCACATAGAGCGCGTTGCAGTAGTCCAGCCTCAAGATGATGAAGGCATGGATGAGGGTGGCCTGGTTGGGTCTGGAAATATATGGGTGCAGCCTCCGCACCCAATACAGCTAGCGGAAGGCAGCTTTAACCATCACCTCCACCTGCCAATCCAGGTGGAGATCTGAATTCAACAATACTCCCAGACTCCAAACGTGCTGGGCTATGGGAGGGTGGACTCCCTCTACGAGGGGAGCTGACACCGCCTTCGCCCTACCCACCGCCATCACCTCTGTCTCGTCAGGATTGAGCTTCAATCTGCTCTGCCACAACCAATCCGCCACGGCCTCCAGACATTGGGACAGCACTGAGACGGCAGGACCTGGGTCAGTTGAAAAGGAGAGGTACAGCTGGGTGTCATCAGCATATTGGTGGCAATGCACACCAAACCCTCTCACTATCTCCCCCAAGGGCTGCATATATACATTAAACAATAATGGAGACAGGATGGAACCTTGCAGAACACCACATTCCAGAGCCTGGAGGCTGGAAGATTCAGCCCACAGGACTACCCGCTGGCTTCTCCCCGAGAGGAATGAACAGAACCATTGAAGGACAGCCCCGTCCAGACTCCCCAGGTCTCGCAACCATCTCAACAGCAGCCCATGGTCCACTGTATCAAAAGCAGCCAGGAGATCTAGCAGGATCAGAAATGTCGAGCATCCTGCGTCCATTTCCCGGTGGAGATCATTCACCAAGGCCACCAACGTCGTCTCTGTGTCATAGCCAGGGCGGAACCCTGATTGAAATGGGTCAAGGAAACCGATGCTGTCAAGATGTGCCTGGAGCTGCAGTGCCACCACTGGTTCAATAACCTTCCCTAAAAAGGGAAGGTAAGAGACAGGTCGATAGCTGGTGAGTGCGTCCACATCCAAAGATGGCTTCTTCAGCAGGGGGCGCACCACAGCCTCCTTGAGACTGGGGGGCAATCTCCCCTGCCGAAGGGACGCATTGATTACCCTCGCCAGCACCATCCCCAACGTCTCCCTGGAGGCTTTCACCAACCAGGACGGGCATGGGTCTAATTCACAACTGGTGGCTCTAACAAACCCCAGGATAGTCATAGCATTGGCTGGCGTCACTTCCTGAAACTCATCCCAAGAAGATGGACCAGATGAGGCCTCCATCACCTCGCGCTCCATCTCTACTGCCCCATATCCAGAGTCGAAGTTGCTCTGGATCCGAGCGATCTTGTCTGCAAAGTAGGTGGCAAACTCCTCACAGTGGGCCTGGGACAAGTCCCCATCCAGGCGGAGGGAAGCCGGACTGACCAGCCCCCGCACCACCCGGAACAGCTCAGCTGGACGTGACTTTGCAGACGCATGAGGGCGGCAAAGAACTCTCTTTGACCTTCAGAAGGTTGCTACTTCAACAAGGTTCTTTGAGCTAGCTCCGCACATTGTCACTGGTGTGTGTGCGTGCATGCACACACAAACCAGTGAGTCAAACACCACCACCCCTGAAGGCTTCCTAAAAATCTAGTCAAATTAGGCTGAAAAGAGGCTAAACCCAGACGTTCAAAACAACAAAGCGGGACCAATCAGAAAATGTTTAGGGGACCCCCCCCTAAATGTCTCCAAGAAAATCCCCCCAAATCAGGTTGATGGTTTTCCGCCATTTTGAAAAAACAGTCCGCCATTTTGGAGTTTACACATACTTTCACGGAAATCGTCATTGCGCCCAAACAATTGGACTTAGAGACATGTTGTTGTTTTTTAAAAGGGCTTTCATGTAAATACAACAAAGTAACATTCTACCTTGAAATACTGTACTGCTGTGACCTTGAAAATAATATTTCTCTTTTTGCGGGGCAAAATTCTGATTATTTTTGTTTTTGACAGTTAAACGGCAGGTTTTACCGGAAACCGCTTCAAATAAAAGTTGTAGAGCATAAAGAAACAATTAAATATCATATTTCATATTACACATAATGACCCATGTGACCCAACTTTTATTGAATTTAAGCAAATAAAATTTTATTCTTATTCTGTTTTGTTTTTTTTCCATTTCAGTGAATGAAGAGTGATAATTGAGCAATGCCGTCTTCGTCCGTGTCTTCATTCAGGGGGTGAAACAGTGAAGCTCACAAAAAAAAGGCCTCAACACGATTATTGAATTAAGCAAGTTAAGGAAAGATGGTCTGGACAAGAATTTGAAGGTTGTGAGGGACTCAATGTGCATGTGGAGTGTAGGAAAAGTTATACAAGGAAAAAAACTGTGACACCAAGACCGAACACACCGACTTTATCCCGAACTAGTTCCCCATCTTTTAGCTTTAAGAGTCAATGTCTATTCTGTGGATGCAGTTGCGTAGATACCACAAAACATCGCAACCCTGGGAAGGAGGAGTGGAGTGCAGTGTCAACCTTGCACATTATTGCCAAGATTCGCCAAGTAGCTGAAAATAGAGGAGAGTGTGATTGGGCCAAGGAGGTGCTCATAAGACTATCTGGGGTGATAGACCTAGTTGCTGAGAAGGGTCGCTATCATCGATACTGCTACCAGCGTTTTCAGGTCTCTGGATCATCTAAGCCTAGAACGGTGCCAAAGGGCGGAAGCCAACCAGACACACACAAAGAGGCAAATTTTCAAGGACTATGTGAATTTAGTGAAAACAATGATGAGTGCCAGTTTACAATTAGTGAACTAATTCAAAAGCTAGCTGAAATAGATCCTTCTTCTGAACCCTACAGCAAGACTCATTTGAAACGGAAACTTATTGGCCATTATGGTGAAAATATAACCATATCAGAGTTACCTAGTAAACCAGGTTTTGTTTGTTTTTCTGGGCTCATGAATAAGATCACAGATAAATGGTACACCGAAAGAAAAACCAATGAAACTGAAGAAAAAAGAAGAAGAATCATAGCTGCAGCCAATTTGATAAGACACGAAGTTTGTTCCCGTCATTATGAATGTGACATTTTTCCAACCATTGAAGAAATTCAGAAAGGGAATTCTCAGCTTGTAGGAGAATTACTGAAGCTGTTTACAGATACTATTTTGATCCTGAAAATAGTGAAACATGATAGGGAAAGAATTAAAACTGAAAGGAAATTGAGCCACGTTATGTCCGCTTGTGCGGCTATTAGGCGCGAGTCGAGCCCCTAGCAGCGTGGTCGGCGTTCAGAGGGAAGGAGAGCGGTGCCTGGCGGAGAGGGACCCTGACGCTGGAGAGGGCTGCCTGAAGTGCGAACAGACCCGCTCGGGACTTACAGGTCTCTGTAGGGTGGAAGTTGTGGGGCGGAATTTGGTGGAGGAGATCCCCCCCCCTTGGGGTACGTGCACTATCAGTGTGTGTCCCCGCCCCTGTCGTTTGGACTTGGCTGCCTTTGAGAAGCTCCCCGGCCTAGGGGATTCCCCAAGCCATGTCACGTCCGCTTGTGCGGCTATTAGGTGCGAGCCGAGCCCCCGGCAGCGCAGGAGGCGCGCCCCAAAGGCGCGAGTCGTGGCGGCGCACCTAAGGGCTGCGCGCGCAAGGGTGCGCCCTTGTGCGCACGGCCTTAGGTGCTGGCCGGGTGGCCGGTTGTCGCTTTGCCTTCTGTTCCTTTGTTACCCTGTTTGAAGGTTGTTGGCGAGGACGGCTTCGCCGTTCCGGATGGATAAAAAACGGGGCAGGCCTTCCAACTCCCCGCTGAGAGTCCCGGATCAGCCACGCTTAAAGCAGGCTCGTATCTTTGATTTTACTTTGAAGCCACTCGTACCTTCGGAGAACCAGCCAGTTCAGCTTTCTAATAGATATATGGTTTTGAGGGAGGAGGAGCCAAACTACACTGGCCTTTGTACTGGGGATTCCTTAACCAGGCCCCCCCATCCATAATGAAATGGCAAGTGCCCCACACAATATTGCGGGACAAGTCCAGGGGGATCCCAAGGAATTGATCAAAGGCTGCTGCAAACAGTTATTAGGGATCGTTTCCCTTTGGCAAGTGGGGGTCAATAGTTGGGGCGATTTACTACTACAGATGCAGCAACAACTGCAGAGGATTATTGATGGCCTTGGCAATATGCTGTCTATAGGGACCAAATCGAATCAACTGGTGGCTTCAGAGAGGGGTGATTTGGATAAGTCGCCTAAAGTCCTTGGTGACCCCATAGAATTTTCCAATAGAGCCCCCCCCCGGCAGGGGGGGGATATGCAGCTTAAACGGGGAGATAGAACTTGGAGGCTGGCCGGTAACAACTTTGCCATAGCCAAGGTAATGGTGATCCACGAAGCAGCTATTCAGTTAGTTGCTAGGCCCCTGTGGAATGGGGCTACACCAAGTTGGGCTACCAAGTAAATGGTTGCTCGCAACCTTAAATTCCGGGCAGGGACCAAGCTCCATGAGACTGAGATTGATAAGATCATACCCTTAAATGCCAGGGTGGGTACTAAAACTCTCATGGTCTATTTCAAAGCTCAGGCTTTTTCAGTTACACCGTGTCTTTAAGCAATGAGGTATCTCAATAGACCAAGTTTTTTCCTATAGAAACGGTGGAACTACCCCTTGTGCATTAGAAGATGAAGGGTACGGGGAACCTAAAAGAACAGTAGGCGCTATTTCCCCTGTGGATGCGGTATCTCCAGTTGTAGCCCAGGCATTACCACATTATAGCATGGGCGATGGTTCCTGTGTGGCTGAGACCCCGACTATGGCTGAGCCAATGGAATGTTTGATCCCTCAAGCTGAGGGGGTAGGCGGGGCACCAGTAGCTTCTCAGGGGGTAAGGTTGGGTCAAAGGTTGGCTGAAGTGTGCTTTGGTTCCCCAGATCCCAGGTCTGACGACACCCAGGTCGAGGCTATTCTGGACGCCTTAAAGGCGGGGGAGCGGAATCTTGTTATTGACAGACTATTCTATCTCCAAGACAAATTACTGGCTAGAGATAGTATCCAGTCAATGGCGGGGGCTAGTCGGTGTGGCCCCAATACCCTAGATATAGTTAATTTAATACACCCAGTGGCTCGGAATATTGGGCCACTCCCCAAGGAAAGGAGTAGGATTGGTCAGGAGGAAGAAAATTCAGCCCCCCGCTTGGTGGAGGAAGGAGTAGGAACTCACGAGACTACCTCTCCTAAAGGCCATTTTGGTCTCCCGGCCCAGGGAGCAACCGAGGATCTGGGCTAGGATCAGACTGGTACCATTGTCAATACTTACCTTTCCCCCCAGGAGTGGAGGAGGAGTGGGTTGGGTTGGGACCAGAGTCTGCGATACAGCTCAATCCATACCCATTACTTTCTTCATCACCCTCCTCAACTCAGTCAAATGCTCTAGGTCGGGGGGGGGGGGGGGNTAGATTGACTGAGAAATGCGGCACCCCAGGACAGCAGGGGATTAAAGGTTGAACTAAAGTTGCTCTCATGGAATATCTCAGGATGGGGTTGGCTGTTGAATCACAAGGTTCAGATGCTGTTGGGTAAATTTGATATCATCTGTGTACAGGAATCCTGGCTGATGGATGGTTCCCTCTTTTCCTTACCGGGATTTCAGATGTGCTGCCACCCAGCCACCAGGGTGGCCAGGTTTGGCCACGCATCGGGTGGCTTACTGACCTTTTTTAATTCTTCCTTATCAATGCATGGGACTGTGCTGACTGGGGCCCCCGATAATGTTCTCTCTGTATTTTTTGCCGATAAAAATGGCCATGAAATGATAGTTTTGAATATATAGCTCCCCCCTCACTGTACCCAGGTAGGAACTTTTTGGTTGAAAGTTGAGGAGTTTATAGACATGCTTGAGGATGACCATCCTGGGTGTCCAATAATTCTGGCAGGAGATCTTAATTCCAGAATTGGCATGGGCCTTGATAGACAAGTGGCCATTCTGGGTATCGAGGCTACTGATGAGTTTTTTGACCCTCCTCATAGATCTAGAGACAGTGAATTGAATTCCTTTGGCATCCATTTTCTCCATTTTCTTTATACTGGACACTGGAAGGTTCTTAATGGGAGGACTGCTTCCGATGTGTCGGGTCAGTATACCTTTGCTTCCCAGAATGGCAAAAGTACAATTGATTACTTCTGTATACAGGAGTCTTATTTGGACTGTTGTATAGACTTTTCAGTATTGATCAAGGGATTTAGTGATCATTTTCCCATTGTATTGATTTTTGCTCCCCCCGCAGGACCTAACTTAGGTAAGGATCCTCGACATGCTCCTGTGGGGTATGTAGCTTTGGATTTGGCTCCCCGGCTCCGCTGGTCCGATACGGTGGATAGGAAATGTTCGGAGCTCCACGGTCAGGCTTGTTTTATGCAATTGATGCACTGCTTGCTGGATTTACACCAAACTCCTCCAGAATTGATCTATGAGCTTTTTGCAGCATTATTGGTCCAGTTTGGGGAGCAATTGGCTGGCAATAAATTTATATCTCCACCGGCTGCGGTTTCCTATACTCAGTCTAGGTGGTATGATAGGGAATGCCTGAAGTATAGGACCAGCCTTAGGCACAGTGCGAGAATTTTCAAGGCAGATCCAAATGTGGCAGCGGCCTCACAGTATACTAAGGGAAAAAGTAGCTACAAAAAACTCCTTAAAGGGAAGAGAGAGGCCTTTCAGGCTAAGGCACGGGAAGCCTTGATCAGTGCGGTTCGCGATAGTGACCAGGCTGCCTTTTGGGCTTTGGTTAGGGAAGGAAGTAGATCCCCCTTTGTGCAAGGCCTCCAGGATTGGGGAGACTGGCAACCTTATTTTAAGGGAATTTTTACCAGCATGCCAGACACTACTGTTCTTAATCAGGAACTATTGGCAGCTCTTCCTCTCTGGCCTCCAGTGGACCCGGAGGTTGTGAGATCTATACTGGCCAGGGCCAAATCCAAAAAAGCTCCCAGGATAGATGGTATCCCGGCAGAGCTCTTCAAGCATAACATGGGATGGCGGATACCTATTCTTGTTAAGTTGTTCACCACTATAAATAACTGCGGAGTGATTCCAGCAGGATGGATCATCAGTATAGTGGTTCCCATCCACAAAAAAGGAGATAGGAACAGGCCCCAAAATTACCGGCCCATCAGCTTACTTTGTGTGGTTGCAAAGATCTACGTGCGTTTTTTATTATTCAAATTAGAAGATTGGGCTGGGGTGGCCGATTTCTTTCCTGAGGAGCAGGCTGGATTCCGACTTCGACAGTGGATCATTCCTTCACCCTATGGCACTTGGTCGAGAAATATGTTAAAATCAGGAAGGGAAGATTAATTTTGACCTTCCTGGATTTACGATCCGCCTTTGACTTGGTCAATAGGGATATTTTGTGGGACAGACTGTATAGAACAAACATGGACTGGAGACGGATTTATCTGGTCCATGCTCTGTATTCCCAGACCTCACAGAGTCAGGGTAGGGGGCAGTGGCCATATCTTGAACCCAATTCCGGTGACCAATGGGGTGAAGCAGGGCTGTGTTCTGGCCCCTTTTCTTTTTAATTTCTTTATCAATGGGCTAGTGTCTGTGCTTAAAGTGGATTCCTTTTTACCAGCAAAGGTTGGAAGTAGATCTGTTTTCATTTTAATGTTTGCAGATGATATGGTCCTCCTGTCACCCTCAGCTTTGGGGATGAATAGGATGCTCTCTGAGGTGAGCCGATTCTGCAAGAATTTCCAGCTGACCATAAAGAACGACAAATCCCAGGCTGTGGTAGTGGGCCGCCGCCTTACATCTTGCAAGTGGTTACTTGATGGAGCAAGGCTGGAGCAGGTGCAATCATACAGGCACCTGGGCTTGCTCTTTAGTAAGTCTGCATCTTAGCAAATCCATCTTGAGGCAGCCAGGCTTAAATTGAAGCAGACGGTACTGGGCCTTCTGACGTTTTGGCGGCGCTTTGGAGGAAAATCCATATCTCCAGCCTTGAAGCTGTTTGACCTTAAATTTAAAGTGGGCACCTTGTTTGGAGCTGAAGTATGGGCCCCCTTTGCATCTGGTGCATTAGAAATTTCTCAAAACTATTTGCTGAGATCACTTTTGGGGGTTCCGCAAAGTACCCCAGCCTGTCTACTCCATTTGGAGACAGGATCTCTCCCCCTGGGAATTGAATTGCGTTTTCGCCCTCTGTGCTACTGGCTTAAGATTAAGGCCATGGCCGAGGATCATTTACCCAGATTATGTCTTGAGGAGGCATACTCTTGGTCTACTCCAGGGGTATGGCTCGATAGGGTTTTAAAGAACTTGAGCAACCTGGGCCTATCGTCAGATGCGCTCGAGGCGATGCCAATCCTGGAAAGACGAAGGACAATGCGAAGGCAGCTCACGGACCAAGCTATTCAGCTTGTCTTGCGGGCTGCCCAGACAGTTAAAAGTGCTACCTTTTTTGGATTATTTAAGCAGAACTCTAACCGTTAACCGTAAGATGGACCTGCCTGCTGTCATTCTCATCGTAACCAAGCCAAGTACGTGCACTTGAGACCTCGCATCTTCATGAATGTTAGACCCCTTGTCTCTCCCTCTGTTCCCCTTCCTAAGTCTCTCCCCCAGCTCCTGTATCTCAGATTGTAAGCCCTAGGGGCAGGGACCGTGTCTATTTTATTACTTTGTAAAGTGCCAGGTACACTGCTGGCGCTATATAAATGTTTGTTAATAAATAATAATAATAATAATCTAGAGCTCATTGTCAATCCCAGGTTGCGCAGGGCTTTGACCCTCTTGCGCTTCGATCTCCTCCCTACAAAAATACTTCTTGGCAGGAGGAATGGTTTTCCCTTTGAGCAGAGGATTTGTACCTGCAATTTAGGGTAGGTCGAGGACCTTCCCCATGCGTTGTTTGTTTGCCCTCTTACTGCGCATTGGAGAGAGCTGTATTTGGTCGCTTGGATCACTAGCCGAATATCTTTATCCCCGGTGCAATTGTTACAATTCTGCCTGGGTACAAATTCCCCGGACATGTTGCTTAGCCTTGATGGCTGGGCGTACCAATACAGCAAGGACTGAATTTCCCTGGGTTTATTCCATCCGCCTTTAAGATGTCCAACATTTTCTGGCCATTAGTGCCTCTTGGCAACTTTGGGGGGCCTGAGCTATATTTTGACCACCCCATGGGTTTTCCTTTTCTTGTATAATGTATTTCTTGTATAATGTATTTAATTGTTTTGTGTTTTTATCCTATTTTGTACTATGTTTTATTTCTTCTCTTGTTATGGCTGTCTGCTAAACAAGATTAAACTAAACTAATTAATTAATTAATTAAATTCGTTCATTCATTCAGAAAGGAAATCACTATGTATTCAGCATGCAGTCATTGCAGTACTTTGGCCTAGATCATTTGTTTCGCCTCTCCAAACAGGCCTCAGCGTTTACATTCATCGGTGATTTGGATCCAAAACTCTTATTGATTTGTTGTCAAACCTAGGGATTTGCTCATCCTACAATGAAGCCGTCAGGTATGAATCAGCAGTCACAATACACGCACAAGCCACTGTGGAAGGCAACGCATATGTGCAACTTGTATATAATGCAGACCATAAAAGATGTCAAGCACCTAAGAGGAGGAAAATTAGTGACTTCAGTTCAGGTGAATGTTGAAGACAATGTTGATGTTTCTATGTCCCAATATGACTTTCTCGCAAACAAAAAAAACAAAGCTATATTCGTTACACTCCTAAAAGACCATCTTCATGCAGCTGGATGCCAGGTTTACCAGGCAGTCGGGGATGCAGACACTCTAATCGTATCAAAAGCCATGGAAGTAGCATCATCAGGTCCACCAGTACTTGTGGGAGAAGATACTGATCTCCTGGTCTTGTTGATCACTCATGCGACAAATGAAACACACGCTAATGCCTGGCACGAAAAGGAAAACAGATCACGTATACAGCAGTCAGAAGATACAGAACAGTTTAGGAGACATGAAAGAGTATATATTGTTCCTCCATGCATTTACAGGGTGTGATTCCACCTCCACTCCTTTCAAAAAAGGGAAAAAGAATGCTTACAAACTGCTTTCTACAGATGATTCGCTTCGCCACCAAATGGATGTCTTTAATTGTGCTTCATCTTCTCCAGAGTCAGTTGCAGCTGCAGGAGAAAATTTCTTCCTGGCTATGTATGGTGTTAAGGGGCAACCAAATCTTGGCACAGTAAAACATCACATTTATCTGAAGACCATGGCCAAGCAGAAAGTCAGCAGCAGTACTCCCTCCCACCCACCCCGGCTGCATCATGCCAGCATTCACTACGCGTGTATTTACAGGTGCAGCAGTGGAGGTATTTGAAACTACCACCTACAGACTGGGGCTGGAAGCTCCACACTGATAAACTCCTCCCAGTTCCAACACTACAAAAAGCTGTTCCAGAAAACCTTCTCAAACTTATTATGTGCAACTGCAAGACCTCATGTGAAAGAAATTGTGAATGCAAAAGGAGTGGTCTTGAATGCTCTTTTATGTGTGGCCAGTGTGCAGGTTATGGATGTA
>QEPC01007453.1:1043879-1058469 GCA_003113815.1 Sphenodon punctatus
GGGGGGGGGGGGGGAGCAAGGGAGACTGGTGGGGAGGGGGGAGCTGCTGAGGGGGAAGGGGGAGTGAAGGGAAGCTGCTGGGGGGGAGCTGCTGGGGGGACACGGGAGGAGGGTTAGAGCAGGGGGGGCTGGGAGCCAGGACTCCTGGGATCTCGGGGACGGGGGGCTAGTGGGTTAGGGCAGAGGGGGGCTGGGAGCCAGGGCTCCTGGGTTCTCAGGGAAGGGAGTGGGTTAGAGCAAGGGGGCTGAGAGCCAGGACTCCTGGGTTCTTGGGGAGGGAAGTGGGGGCTAGTGGGTGAGTGCAGGAGGGACTGTGTGTGGTAAGATAGAGATTTGGAAATCCTGAGATGTCACTGCAAGTCATGCGATTTCAGCTGTGTTCAAAATCCTGGAAATGGGATGTGCGTGGTAAAATTAGACTCAGGCTGTGTTTTACAAGGATGGGTCCCTGTGTTTTGGGTTTGTAAATTATTTATTTTAAGCTTGATGTGCATGTAGACTGTTTTCTTCCATTCGATGTTAACCCTGGAAACTCCTTGCTGCTGGGTTATGCCAGCGTTTGGGGTGTTTCCCTGTGTTTGGAGTTTATAAATTATTGATTTAAGCTTGATGTGCAGGTAGACTGTTTTCTTCCATTCGATGTTAACCCTGGAAACTCCTTGCTGCTGGGTTTTGCCATGCCACTGGGCACGTCCCCCTAGCTCCATCCCTAGGCCCGCCGGCCCAACCTTACTGCCCTGGTGCTCCTCCAACATCAAAACCCACCAGCCTCCCCTGGTGTTTTCTTTATAATGTACGTGTTCTATTTTTATCATAATTTTTACTTTTTGTGATAGCTATGCTTACACAATAAACTGTTATTGTATTGTTTAGTGAGCCCTGGAAAAAGGAAGTAGCATTAAACTCCTCTTACTAAGCTTTTAAAGTAAACGGCCCCAGATTTATGCAACTCATGAAGCATACATTTGGTTTAAGCTTCCCTCCCTTTAAAAAAATGAAATGCCGACAGCAGTCCAGCAACAGGATGGCAGCTATCCAATCTTTTGCACATGTATGAGTGCAACATATATGATTATATTCCTGTTGGGAGAGGTTATACGTGTGCACCTTGTGCAAAGAGCTCCTAGCTCTCAGAGAACGTGTGCAGAGTTCTTTAGGGACATAGTAGAGCGGTCCCACCTCCATTCTGGCAGCAACTGTGCTGCTTTGGAAAAGCAAGGCTTCCAGGAAGGAGAGCATCAAACTAGAATCATGGGAAGCGATGCCGTAGCAGGGACCTAAACTCTGGAATCTCTATGGTTAGAAATTCCATGTGTAACAAGCAGTAGGGCTATACTATCATACCCCTGACCAGAATGGTGAGACTGAGTATGAAATGCTAGCAGAGATTAGGCAAACTAATCAAGTTGATAACATAATAATGATGGGTGATTTCAATTATCCTTATATTCACTAGGTGAATGTCTCTTCTGGGCGTGATACAGAGGTTACATCAGCCATGTGTTCAGGATCCCCAACATGGGCAACCTGAATACATAGCTGGCTGCATGCCAAAGTTTAGATGCAACAGCTCATGGGTAAGCCACTGGCTGCTCACCGGCTATTGATGAACTCTTATGGGTTGCAGGGGCGTTTACAGGACCCAGGGAGCAGCAGCCGGTCTCTACTACTATCCCTTGGATCAGGGATTCCTGTGCTGCTGCCAGGAAAGCAGGTGGCACCTGCCCTTCTAATGGAAGCAGGAGAAATGAAAGCGGAGAGACCTGTCTTCCCCTGCCACCACTTCTGCAGCTAGCACCAATTCTCCTGCAGAGAAATATAAGTGGGGACACAGATTCAGGCTACCTCCCAGACTTGCCTCCCTACTGCCATGTATCATGCTGCTTCTGTCCCAAGCAGCAAAAAGCAGCAGCACTACGGACCCCTGCCACTTCTCATGCTCCTACTGTCCAGCGCTCCCTGGCAGCAAATGGCAGTGGAAGTGGCGACAGCAGGAGAAAAGCCAGTCCGCCTCCCAATTTTCATTCCACTGCTGCTCCGACACCCAGGAAGTTACACATAATTTGAGTGAGGTCCTCACAGGGCAAGCAGTTAATTGTGGCTTGGGCACCAGCCATGAATGGTAGCAAGGTAGTTGCTACAAACCTTAAAATTGATGGTGATGAATATTTATTTTATTTGTTTAAACTCCTATCCTACCCTATCCCAAGGGCTCAGGGCAGGTTATGAACAGAATTCTGTATATAGAGAGCGGGCGCCAGTAGGCATGCATGGTGACTAAATGCGGCACGCAAGAGTTCCCATGAGGCCAACACTAATTTGTCTGCTCAGATGGGAATCTAGTCAGGTACATTCAATCCCAGATGATCACTAAGCCTCAGAGATCACATTGATGTCAGGGGAACAAAAATTCTGATTGCTTAATGCCTGCTCTAAGCAATCAGACAGAGGACAAATCTTACACTGGGCCTCCCGCTACCAGTGTCATATGGTGGAGAGAGCTGCTGATGGTACAGTTTCTTCAGAGAGCCTGGAAGTAGACCAAGTTTCTGCAATCCTTTGGAACATCAAAACAGAACTGCGCGAGGTCAGAAATGACCTAAAACAATTTAAAGAAACCTTGAATAAGATAAATGCCTCCTCTGAATCCATTAATAGATTCCTGGAGCAGGTTAAAACAGAGTGGATGTGCTGGAGAAAAGAGTGGGGGAGGCTGAAGACACAGAACTTGAGCGGGAATCTCATTTCTACCCCTTAGAGATCTACTAAACAAAGTGGAAGATATAGAAAACTATGGACATAGAAATAATCTAAATATCACTGGAATGCTGGGAGAAAAAGGGGATGATCCCATCTCAATTTTTTCTTCCAATCCATCTTCCTTAAGGCAGAAAGTCTTGGGGCAGGGAAACTGAAAAAGCACACAGGGCCTCACACCCTAAGCCCCAAATTAGTGAAACACCCCAGAGCAATTATTGTAAGATTTTTGAGATTTATTGAAGGTTCTCTGGGAAGCCAGGAAGCTGACTAATATTCCATTTCAAGATGCAAGGGTCAAGGTTTTCCCCTGTCTGGGTATAGGGATGCTAAACCGTAGGTGGCAATGGCACAAGTACTTTGGTATATTCAACAAATTCAACATAAAACCCATGATCTGGTTCCCCACACAATTTGCTTTTTGGAACAGAGACTAGATGCAGATCTTTTCTGAGGAAATTGAGCTCCAGCATTATACTGATCTCCATATCCATGAGATTAAAAAAAGCTGAACAGTGAGGAACAATAGATTGATCGGTCATGTCACCCCCTGGACTCTCCGGCTTGATTTTCTGGTCCAGAGTCACTTGCAATTGCAAAGTGCTCAGGCTTTAATCCTCGCTTTAAATATTTTGTATACTGCAGCTTTCTCTCCGATTTTATCTTCTTACATTCTTTATGGTAATGATATGTTTGTTTATTTCAATTAATTGCAGAGATGTTTACAATTTTGTAATTTAATCCCTGTTAATGGCATAACTAATGTTCATTAGTTCATTATAAATGGACTGTAATTATATTCATAATAAATATAATTATATTCATTGTAAATTAATTACTAATAGTTCATTGTTCATTATAAATAATGGCAGAGATTATTATTCTGCACTTGTTGGACTTTCCCTTGGAGGAGACAGGTTTGTTTATTTTAATTAATGGCAGAGATGATCACTCTATATGTGGTGGAGACAACATTCTTACTTTCCCTGTGTCATGGATAGATTTGTTTATTTCAAATAATTGCAGATATTATATTTGCATATTCTTTCTATTGGGATTAAATATTTACTTATTGCAATTCAGATGTTCAGAATTGCTGTAGAGATTACATTCTTGCCTTTCCTGAGAACTGGCAGATATATTTTGATTAATTGCAGGGATTATATTTGCTTATATTGGCTCATCAATTTGTTATGCAGATGAGGATCTGTTTGTTTCTTTCAACTACTGGCAGAGATGAGGCTCTAGTTATGAGCTCTGCTGGTCAGAAATAAGATATGGTTGTTTATTTCAGCTACCTGCAGAGAGTATATTAAATTGTATTTGTTTTATGGACCAATCACTATAGATATATTATTGTCTTCATTAGATGGTCTATAGTAGGGGAACTTTTTTGAGGTAATTTTATGGGAATTTCTTATTCATCTGGGATTTCCACCATTGGTTTTGAGGAGCAATGTTGACATTTGTTATTTCGGAGAGGGCTAACATGGGGGCTACAGCTGATAAATGTTGTGTAACTATTAGTTATGCCTCCTATTCCTGTGAAGCTTGTTCATGTTGTGCACGTTGATTTTGTTTTGAGATTGGGGTTGTTGGGGAACTTGTTTCAGGGGAATGGTTTACTACTACTGGGGAAGCCTAAATGATTATATTGTGGGAGTGGCACAAATTGATGAGGTTCAGATGGTGAGAACATTTAGTCTGAATATTGGTAACTTACATCTTAAGCTAAAATGACGGTACTAAGATTAACGTCCTTGAATGTTAACAGCCTTAATTGTCCATTGAAATGCAGGAGAGTATGTCAATTTGTTAAAAAAAAAATAAAAAAATAGAATCCAATTTTTTTGCTGTGCAGGTATCTCACCTTCTGGCACAAGATGAGTTCAGATTTAAAAATACTTCTTTTCCACAAATCTTTGCCATCTCTGGTACTAAAAGACATGGAGTTGCACTGGGTTTTTCACATGATCTTAATTTTGTTTGTACTAAACAAGTTGAGGATAACACAGCAAGATTCCAGCTTATTATGGGACATATTAATGATGTTATTCACTTTTGTCAATGTTTATGACCCAATACTTTTTTTCCCCAAAAAATATATCCTCATCATAATGAAAGACGCAATGGGACACTTAATAGTGCTTGGGGATTTTAATTGTCCATTGTCTGACAGTGACAAGTCAGACAAAATGGACCCGATTATACACATAGATTGTTAATTTGCTTCAAGAGGAGGGCCTTGTAGACGTGTGGAGGGAACTGAATCCTCAATCTAATGAGTTTTTTACTTTTTCCCCTGTACACAACTCCTATTCAGATATAGAGCATATCCTTGTAGCCAAAGATCAATAGCAAACTGCACACTCACAGATGCACCACACAGTTTTTACAGATCATAATGTCTTTACTTTGGATTACATGATCAACCATAACGGTGGTTCATGACAACCCAGTTGATGACTCAAAAAATATGATCTTCTTAATGCTAAGACACAAGAAATCGTTAAAGGACAAACTAGTTGAATATTTTAAGTTTAATGATTTGGATAGTATAAATCCGCAAGTACTATAGGAAGCAGCTACGGCTTTCATCAGGGGACAATATATTTCCATCACTGCTGCATCTAGAAAAATAAAAATATGAAAAGGTTAGGAATTTATACCCTCAACTCAAGCAACTGAAGTCGGATAATAAGAGAAACCTCTTTCTAATCATTAAAATTCACACTGAACAAGTAAAAAAAATTAATAAATCTATAGATACCTTGGAATTGGAGCCGGTAATTTTGAAAATTTGATACACCAAAAGTTTCTATTGTAACAAGTCTAATAAAGCAGAGATATTTTTGGCAGGTTAAGAAAAAGAATAAAATCTCAAATGACTAAGATTACGAATGCTGATGGAGTTCTTCTGTGAACCACAATGAATTTCAGATAGATTTGAAGCTTTCTTCCAAGACATTTATAAAACTATTTCACCCAACATGGATAAGATAATAAATTGCTTAATGATTTACAACTTCCTAAATCAATGAAAAACAAGGTCTATTGCTTAACTCTCCCATTGTAGAGGAGGATGTCACCAATATAATTAGTAGTTTAAGCAAAAACAAAGTGGGAGGCCCTGACTGATTCCTCGCAGAATTTTACCAACAATATGTTACCATTTTGGCACCGGTCCTTGTTGATGTGTATGATTTCTTTTTACTGACTGGTTCGATGCCCTCCACATTTTACGATGCCACAGTTTCACTCTAACCAAAACCTAATGAAGACTTAATGGATTGTGGTGGCTATCGGCCAATTTCGTTTCTAAATATTTATGTAAAATCTTTACCAAAATTTTGACAACCATGCTACTTTCTCTCATTAAAACTTCAATACCTGTAGATTACACTGGATTTATTCCAGATCGTATAGGCATCAATAATATCAGAAAGGCCATCAATACTATTTATTAATTTAGACAAGATCGTACTCCAGCGGCACTCCTCTCACTCGATGATGATAAAGCCTTTGATAGGCTTGAACATAGTTTTCTTTTTGCTATGCTGGAAAGAATGGGATTTACCAGGAATTGTTTAAAACGGATTAAAGCTATTTATAAGACTCCTAAGGCAAGCATTCTGTTATATGGTTCATTTACTAAACAAATTGCTCACAACAGCAGCTCAGGGCAGCTCACAAGAAAAGTAACATACACTGGGTTTCTCGTCATGGTCAAACGTATGTTGCCAGTATTGTCCACTGATTTACTTGTCTAACAGTTAACTTTCACTGAGGGCACTCTTCAGTTTCACTGTCGCTATCCGTAGACGTGCTTACACTACCTAGTTCCTGTACTGTATTATTTCGGGACACTTTGGACATGTTGCCAAATGTCTTTTCATTCTTGTTGTATTATTTGCATGTTTCTCGCCACAATATTTACATTTGCCAACTATCTTCCTTCCTCCAGTGGATTCACTATAGTGATGCCACTATAGTGATGCCAACTCTTTTTCAAATTAGGCATTATGACTACCTCTAACAAATTTTGATTCCTTTCCAACCTCCACACCACAGCTCAATAAAAGGAGGGACACCCCCACGCCCTAAGCGAGGGGGTGGGTTCATGCCTGCTTTCCCTTGAACAGGGTGCCAGGCAGGGGTTGGGCAAGGGCTCCTTTGCCCTCCCCGCCTGCCTGCCCATGAGGGGAAGCACCGGTGGGCCAAAGGGGGTGGGGGAGAGAAGAAGGGCACCTGGTGGGCAAGGGCCTAACCAGGTATATTTACCTGATCAGCAGGATGCCTCTTCCTCTCTCCTCATTTCCAGAGGTTTTCTTTTGCATCTACTTGACCCTAGCCACTTGGTGAGTATGCCCTGGGCCTGGGGGGTGGGGAGGAGGAAGAGCACATGTGGGAGCCCCGGAAAAGCCCCATTGGTGACTTTGCTCTCCTGGAGCCCCTGATCAATTCCTCCTGGGTAGGGGGAGGAGCCGCTGGCTTGGGGAGGGGACCCTGGAAGAGGCCCGGGCAGAACCCCATGGATCAAGTTTAAACCGTTTGGGGCGCTGAGAAGGGCTCCTCCCCCCCCCGTGGATCCCCTTCACTCTCCCGGGGGGAAGGGGAGGAGCCAGCCCGCCGTGCCGCCACCAGGGTCACGGTGGCGCCAGGACTACTTCTGAGCCTTGTTGGGGGCGCGGGGTGTGTGTGTGTGTCCCCGCATGAATCCACTTTACTCCCCAGATGGGAGCTGAAAATTTTTACTCCCCAGGTGAGGGAGGAGGAGCCAGCCCGTAGCTCCGCCACCAGAGTTAATGCAGTGCTCAGGCAGGTTTGAGGCACCGCTCAAGGTGGGGGTGGGGCACCGCAGGGTTCTTTTCACTTGGTTCCTACAGAGTGGGAGCCGGTCAATTTCTCTCCCTGGATGGGTAGTGCAGAGCCAGCCCAATGCGCAATGAGGTCCCGTGGTGCGGGGAGTGTGGGCCCCTAATGGTCAATTTCACCCCCTCGGTGGGTGCCTCGCTCAGAATGGGGGTGTGTGTGATCAAAATGAAGCTTGGGGCTGGCGTGGTAGTTCCCCTGGCCAGGGGGCTTCATGTACCGGTCTTCCCTTACTGCATGTGCGGTCAAAGCTGCACCATACTCACGTCCCTGCCCTGTGATAACCGAAGCTCTTCTTTGTGTATTAGTGCGAGTTACAGGGTCATCATGACGCCTACCAGGTCTGCTCATGGTGGCAGGGGTTCTGGGGCTCGCCAGGTCGCTGGGGCCCCAGCCCCTTCTGGGGCAAGAGGGCATGCCCGGGTAGGGGCGTCTGCCACCACGGTTGCGAGGAGGGATCTGAAGCAGCTGGACAGCGCTCCCAGGTACACCATGCAAGATGTGACGCAGATCATAGCCATTGTACCGCAGACAGTTGACACACAAAGCTTGGGAGAGGCGTCAGGGGCCCCTCCGCCTCCAGAATGGGGGCAGAGGCATAGAGGGCGGGCCCTTGACCCACAGTGGGCCGGAAGTGAGGCAAACAGACCTGAGGTGAACCCGCAGCAGGCTGAGAGCCAGGTGGATGTCAAGAACGAGGCGGGACAAACGCAGACAGCAACGACGGATGCCACAGGGATAAACGGGATGCCAGCTGTGCCCATGGACCAAGATGAGGGATCCACAGGTCCTGCAGTCACCAGTACTGGGGGTTCCGTGGGCCCAGGGGTCCTTGCCCAGGTCTGTAGCATGGGCGTAGCAGCAGGGCCTGCAGTCACCTGTACGGTGGGTCCTGTAAGGCATGGGGTCCTTGTCCAGGTTTCTAGCAGTGGGGCCCACAGCTGCCGGTACTGCGGGTTCCATGGGCCCAGGGGTCATTGCCTCCGTCTATAGCATGAGTGTAGTGGTGGGGCCCGCTGTTGCCGGTACTGTGGGTTCCGTGGGCCCAGGGGTCGTTGCACTGGCATTGGACGCCAATGCTGCCACTCCAGTGTGGGATACAACTGTAGTTTGCACTGAAGTGCAAGCTACGTATGGGCGGCTTGGTCTTACACGCCTACGCCATTCCCATCGCCTTGCCCGGCGATCACTTATCCCTGCCAACTAAAGAGAAAATATAGCGAGGTGAGTTTCTCGGCATGTTGTTACACGGGGAGGATCTGGGTCACAAGGGCACAGATGCCGACAAGGGGGGGGGGGGCAAGCGCAAAAAGCCAATAGTGCCCAGGACTTGGGAGAAATGGTCCGCCTGCTTTTATATTTACATGAGGGGGATGGCATACAAATTCCCCAAGTAGGGCTTGGCAGTTGATTCAGTACGCTGCTACCATCCAGAAGGCCTTTTTGGATTTTGGGGGGACGGCCTGGCTCGAATACGACAAGATGTTTTGCCACAGGGCTGCATCTAACCCCCCACACACACACACGCTGGGACATTATTGACTACAATATGCATTCACAGATTATGGTCCCACACCGCCCTGTTACAGGCATCCGCACGGGTAGTGGGGTGGTGATCCCAGGGCCTTCAAGGACAGCTTCTGGGAAGTCAGTATGCTGGGCTTACAATGGGAAGGGGTGTTTTCATTCCGGTGCAAATATGCCAATTCCTGCTCCAACTGCAAAGGCGGTCACCCTGCCTCGTCCTGCTTTAGGGGGCGCCCCGAGTCCGGGAAGCAGAGATTTACTAACAGAGGCCCAAAACAGGAGCAGCATGGGGGCGGTGGGGCACACCAAGCCGGCGGAGGTGCCGGGTCTGGCACCTACACCAATCAGGTTTGAGGTACTCCATCCCCTTTTGCAGCATTACCCAAACAGGGTCGACGCCGATTACTTGTGGCGGTTTTTCGGTAGGTTTTGAGATCCATTATATGAGTCCACGAGTCAGCCAGACAGCTAATAACCTCAAGTCTGTGTGGGGAATGGAGGAGGTGGTGAGAGTTTTAATGGTTTTATTGTGTTTTAAAATTGTTGGAAGCCGCCCCGGACTGCATGGCAGGAGGGGCGGGGTATAAATTTATTAAAATAAATAAATAAATAAACTGAATGGGTAGCAGGTCCGTATGGCTCTCCCCCCCTTCCTCCCCTGCGATGTTCCCCGCTTGGAATAGTGCCAAAAAAGACCCCTGGGGAGTTCCGTTTGATCCATCATCTGTCATAACCCAGAGACAGTTCTGTTAATGACGGAACTGACCCCGTGCTGTGCTCGGTACAGTATACATCGTTTGATGCTGCCGTGCGTACTGTGTGGGCCTATGGGAGGGGGGCACTCATGAGGAAGCGTGACATCAAGTCTACTTTCTGCCTATTGCCAGTATCCCCAAGGGACTTTGACCTCTTGGGTTTTTAATTTAACGGCCAGATTTTCTACGATAAAGCCATGCCCATGGGTTGTGTCATTTCCTGCGCGGCATTCGAGTCATTCAGCACCATGCTTGAGTGGGCAGTCAAGGTCCAGGCTGGTTTACCATCCATATCGCACTCTCTCAATGATTCTCCCTTCTCGGGGCGGGCGGGTACCCAGGACTGCACCCATTTAATGACCGTGTTCACCACAGTTGCAGGTGAGTTGGGCGTCCCATTGGCTGGGGGAAAAACCGAGGGTTCAGCGACCCGGCTTTCCTTTTTGGGCATAATCATTGACACAGTGTCTTGCACATCTAGCCTACCTCCTGACAAGCTTGCCTCTTTGCGGGGGCTACTCGCAGATGCCTTGGGCCCCAGAAAGGTGACACTGAGGGCCTTGCAACTTTACTCGGTCACCTGAATTTTGCCTGTAGCAGGGCTTTTTGCGCGCGGCTCGACCGAGCAACTATGGGACTGACAGCCCACCACCACCGGATCCGTATCTCAAAGGATATCAGGGCGGACATTTTGGTCTGGCTTATGTTTCTCCAGAATTACAATGGGATTTCCCTGTGGCGGGAAGTAAGGGTACTAGAGGCAGATATGCAGGTGGTATCTGATGCTACCGGGTAGGCTTTGGGTGTTCTTTCAGGGTAGCTGGTGTGCCCAGCAGTGGCCACCGGAGTGGGCTGCTGCTGACCTTATCAGAGACATAACTTTTCTTGAGCTCTTCCCACTCCTGGTCGCTTTGGAGCTCTGGGGTCAGCGATTCCGGGACTCCCATGTATGTTTCTGGTCCGACAACCAAGCTGTGGTGCAAGTGGTCAACCGTCAGTCCAGTAAATCCAGCAGAGTTATGGTCTTGGTTCGCTGGTTTGTGCTGAAGTGCCTTTCCCTTCATATGCATTTCTCAGCCAAGTACATGCCTGGTGTTCACAATGATATTGCTGATTCCCTCTCTCGTTTTCAGCTGAAGCGGTTTCATTCCCTGGCGCCCGGCGCCAACATTGACCCTGAGGTGATGACAGAGGCATTGTGGAAGCTTGGGAACGAAGGATAGACGAGGGCATTAGAGTCACTATTTCGAGCTCTACGTGGCGAGCTTATGTGTCCTCTGTCACCCATTTTGACAGGAGTGTTTTTGAAGCCTTAGCGCCAGCCTGTCCTGGTCTAATATTAATGAACAGGGACGTGGAAGATCTGAAGCCCTGTGTTCTGGCTAAATAAATTTTCAAAGCCCTCCTGACATCCAATTTATGCCAGGCCTTCTCTTTCGGATGCGATGGCTTAGGTCAGGAGGAGGGTAAAATGATCTCCTGAGATTTATGAAAAAAGGAATTAACCTTAGGTATAAAGGTCTAATAGTAGCGTGACTGACTGTTCCTGAAAAACACAAAAATTCTCTTCTATTGAGAAGGCCCCTAACTCCGATACCCTTCTAGTGGAAGTAACCGCCACCAGAAAAACTACCTTGAGTGTTAACATATATAGAGACACGTGTTTTAGTGGCTCAAAAGGAGGTCTAGTTAGGGCATCTAATACCAGAGCAAGACTCCATGAAGGGCATCTGTGAACTACTGGTGGGGAGATTGCTCTGGCCGCCCTCAGAAACTGCCTCACATGTTTGTGAGCTGAAATTTTCTTATTTGAGACTGATCTTATAACAGAGTATCGCTGCTGCTTGCCTTGCTAGGGTGCTGGGTTTCAGGCCTGTATCAAGGCCGTCCTGTAAGAACTGCAAATTATTTGGAATTTCAGGATTACAGGGGTCATACCTTCTGCGTTGCCCATAGCACGAAGGTCTTCCAAGTTGCTCTATAAGCCCTTCTGGTAGCTGGCCATTTGGATTGCTGCAATGTTGACAACACGGCCTCTGAATAACCTCTTATCAAGGCTGCACATTCAAGAGCCACGCTGTCAGTCTCAATACCTGTTGGTTCTCGTAATGTAGAGGACCCTGATGGAGGAGGTCCGATCTCAGTGACAATTTTACGTGAGCGGTGCGGAGTTGTACTAGATTGGAAAACCACGGCCTTCTTGGCCACCAAGGTGGTGTTATAAGTAGGAGAGCCTGCTCTCTGATGAGCTTTGCCACCGTCCTCGCTATCAACGGAATCAGAGGGAAGGCGTAGAGCAGACCTGCTGGCCATGGCTGGTTCAGGGCATCCACCGCGATCTGTGTTCCGCAGTGGGTTCTGGACAAACATTGGAACCTGGGCATTTTCTCGGTTGGCGAAGAGGTCCACCTCCAGACAACCGAACGTCCTTGCTAGTTCCTTGAATACTTCCCTGTGCAGAACCCATTCGTGGGGGGTCTAAGGAAGTCAGGCTGAGCCAGTCTGCTTGAGTATTGTCCTGCCCCTTGATATGTAGCGCCTTGAGTGACAGAAGATTCTTTTGTGCCCAAGCAAACAGTCTGAGTGCTTCCCTGTGTAACTCCAGCACCCTGGAGCCCCCCTGGTGATTTATGTAAGCTTTCGCTGTCACATTGTCCGTGTAGACTAGCACGTGAGATTTGTGGAGTTTCCGTGCGAGCTGTAGGAGGCCTAGCCTGATTGCTTTTAGCTCCAAGAAATTGATGCTGTGAGCTTGGTCCCTTTTGGTCCATAAACCCTGCACCGCTGACGTCCCGGAATGCGCCCCCAGCCCAACAGGCTGGCATCCGTGGTTAGGATCTCCCGATTGGGTTCTGCCAAAAGTGATCCTCTGGTGAATGTTTCTGTCCATAACCACCAGGACATTGAGCATGCAAATCCTCAGGGAATGTTCACCCACGGATTTGCGCCCCTCGTGAGCTCTAGCTGCATGGGACGCAGCAGCCGCTGCAAGGGTCTCAGGTGTAGACGGCCCCACTGGATCTGTCTGGTGCATGACACTAGCAGTCCCAGGAGCTGGGCCAGTGATTTCAGCCTTGTTCTTCTCTGATGGAAGAGAAGATGGATGAATAACTGTATCTTGCGCTGTCTACGGGGAGGAATGAAGGCGACTCCTAAGGTTGTATTGAGTATCAACCCTAGATGCTCCAGGTTGTGGGTTGGTGTTAAATGACTTTTCCTCATTTATCAGAAAACCGTGTGAGTTGAGGTAAGCCACAGTTCTGCTCAAATCTTCCACAATCTTTCCGCATGACTGGGCTCTGATCAGGGGGTCGTCCAGGTAAGGGTATATATGGATGCTCTTCTGTCTGAGATTCACCACCAATGGAATCAGAATCTTTGTAAACGTTCTTGGTGCTGAAGATCGGCCGAATGGTAGGGACCTGAACTGGTAATGCCTGTCCTGGCAGCAGAACCGGAGCCATTTTCTGTGCGGTTGCCAGATGGAGACATGTAGATATGCCTCCCGTAGATCCAGGGAGACCATCCAGTCATTTAACCGCAGGCTCCGGCATAAGGCGGTTGCTGTTCCATCTTGAATTTTTGCTGTCTCATGGTCTTGTTCAAATGTTTGAGATCCACTGCCCTCCAGCAACCAGTCTTTTTCTGTACTAGAAAGATTATAGGATATAGGTCCCAGCCTGCCTGATCTGGAGGGACTGGCTCTACTGCTTTTATTGTTAAGAGCCTCTGAATCTCCCCGGTCATTGCCCTGTGTTTGTCTAGGGAGTTTGACCTTGGAGAGACAAGGAATATTGGGCGAGGAGGGCTTGCCAGATCTATGCGGTAGCCGAGGGCCACCATCTCTTTTACCCATGTGTCCGAGACTGATCTTTCCCAAATTGCGGAGAAAAACTGCAGTCTGCCCCCTACCTCTAGCGAGTTTGCATACTCATGCATCCTGCTTCTGCCCGGTGGGGATGGAATTTTCTACTTCTGTCTGTCAAATCTAGAGGTTTGCCTGTTGCCCCTGCTGCGAAAAGAAAAATTCCACTGGGATTCCCTGGCTTGACCCTGAAATCTTTTGAATGGGACATGTCCCCCACTTTGTTTGAATGGGGGGGTTTGTGAAAAAAACTCTTTTTCGCTCCTATTTGTTGAAGGTTCTTGGGTTTTGCCTTATTGTTCGCGTCTGCCAGCACTTTGTCCAGGCAAACACCTAACAGTTTGAGCCCCTTGTAGGGGCTGAGACCAGGAGATTTTTTGTCATGACATCGCCCTGCCAGGACCTAAGCCACAACCGCCTCCTGGCTGCCACATTGCTGGCCAGGGCTCTAGCCGCCCACCCCATGGAATCCATGGTGACGTCTGCCCGAAAGGTTGTGGCCAGGGAGATACGTGTGTCACGGTAAAGGGGGGGGAAAGGAGCAGGAAGGAAGGGAAAGGCACGTGCGAGATGGGATAACCACAAGGAACCCTCTCCCTGGAAAGGGGCGGCAGTCTCGTATGAGCGGATCTCTCTGGGTTAGTAAACGGTCCCTCAGGTTGGTAGGTGGGCTTTCCCTCTTAGTTAGAAGGCAACCCGAATCATCATAGGGACTACGAGAGCAACCAATTGCCCCAGAGGGAAGAAGGGAGGGAAAAACAGTAGACACAAGACCCACTCTCTCAGGGAAATACACGGGACCCTGGGCACCGTG
>QEPC01007453.1:1064174-1085851 GCA_003113815.1 Sphenodon punctatus
TTCAGATCTCCAGGCAAAACCAAGGGGCCAGTCTCTCGAACACGATTACCGGCAGGGGCTTCAGGCCCTGCCGGCAACCTTTATAGGCCCCTGTGTGAGACCCAGCTGTGGCAGGCCGGGCGGGGTCCCCTGCCTGCCTTCAATCCCAGTGATTACCTCAGCGCGCCCTGCGTAGGGGCGGGGCCTCCTCTAAGAACGTGGCGGTGCCCCGCCCCCCCACAGCCAGCACGCTCAATTCACTGCTGGCCTAGACACCCGCCCACTTATTGCGGACGCACGCCGGCCCGCCCACCCGCTTATTGCTCCGCGGGGGGGGGCGCCCTCTGACAACGTGAGGAAATGGTCTGCGTCCTCTCAGAAATTTCTGGGTCCTGGGCCTCCTGCATCCATGCTAAGAGGGCTCATGCCACGTAAGAGGAAATAATATTGATTTTTACTAAAGTGGCTGATAGATCCAAGCCTCTGCGTAAGGACAAGTCCATGGCTCTGTCCATGGAGTCCCTGGGATAACAGTCCCCCTCCGTGGGGAATACTGTCTGGCATGCTAGGGATACTGCAGCCGCATCAACTTTAGGGTTCTTAAACATAGGCTCCTTCTTCCTAGAGAAGGAGTACAGAGAAGCCTGGGTCTGAATTATTCATCATTTGGGTTTTGTCAGGGTGTTTCCACTCCTGAATGACTAACTTTTCAAAAACCCTATTCAGGGCCCTGCCTCCCTGCCGTGAAGGGAGGGGATGTAATCTCTCTCCTCCTCCTCCTGCAAGTCCGAGGAGTCCTCCTTGTTTTGTTTCTCCGCTAACCAGAGTGTCTTTGAGATCTGGCTTAGGAATTCCTCTCTATATGCCAGAGGAAACTGTCTCTGTCCCTTGGTTCCTGGGAAGCTGCGCCCTCCATGTCACCCCCCTCCTGCCCCAATTCAATCTCTGAGGTTGAGGAAATCAGACCTTCCTCTGACTCTGTGCCTCTTAGGCTGAGGTTCAGCCGCACTCTCCACAAAGGATCCTGAGGACTCCAGAAGCTTGGCTCTGGCTCCCCTTGTGGGCCTTTATGCCTTCTACTTCCTGTCCTCAGAGGGTTTTCCTGCCCTGGGTTTCTTTGGTCCTGGGGCGGGGGAGGGATTTTTGTGGTGACTAATAGATTGCAATTCGCATACTTTATTTAGGGATTGCAAAATCTTCCCCATGGTATCTGTTAGCAAGGGCATGTCCACTTGCCTGCCCTCCTGGGGAGAAGCTGCCCGTTGTGCCCCGTCAGTCTCAAGTCCCTCCATTTCAGCCTGCGTGTCTGGTGCTGCTGATGGGGAAAGCTGTGCTGGGAGTGGAAGGGCTCCCGCCGTGCGGTGCCCTTCCTAGGTCGGAGGGAGGCTTTTGCCGGTAACCCCACTGGTGGAGTTAGGTCTTCTGCTCCCCTGTTCCCTGGCGCTTTGCGGGGGAACCAGCTGGGCTTTCCACGTTTCCCAAATCGGGGAAAGAACGCCACCCTCAAGGCCCCGCCCGCTCCTTCTATTATTATTTTATAACCCGATTACTGGGTTGCGAGATTCAGATTTCCTTTGCTTTCTCTTCCCTTCTCTTTTGTAACTTGTCTGCTTTGAATTCCCTTGTAGGTCCCGGAGAGGAGATTGCACACTCCCGACAGCCTGAAGGCAGAAGACGGACTGAGGAACCGGATGGGACAGCTCCACATGCAGGCACAAAAGTGCATTTCTTCTTCTGCCTCCCGGCGGCCATCCATGGAGCTACCCATGCAGAGGATTAGCCAGAGAGAGGGAGAATGTCGCCTTCTAGTTACGGGTCACACCCTTTCCGAATCAGGGCGGTTTCCACGGCAGTGGCGGGGGGCCTGCCTGCCTCTCAAATTAGGGCTAAGGTCGTTGGCGATCTGGCGCTTATCACGCTTATGTGAAGCCCTGCGCTTCCCTTCCATCTGTTTGACCTGTCTGTAATACTGCTGTCATGTTTTGTCACCTGCAGGCGCTGACCGGTTGCCAGCCGTCTAGATCTGTGGGCACAGCATTGTACAGTGGGCCAAATGCCACGCTGCTAATTCTGACTTTGGTACACAGCTGGGCTGTGGGCTCCATGCCCGCCTCTACTGGTTTGGGTGCAGCAGGATATGCTGAGAGCACCTGATGTCTTCGCTGCTCCGCAGGGCAGAGCATTTTGGACCGCTTGCCATCCTGATCATGCATTTGGGTGAAAATGATCTCGAGACTCAGCCTACACAGTGATGGGGAGCTCCCAGGCGAAATGAAGGGTAACTCACCGAATTGGCAACTCGGTGGCCTCAGGCATCCGTTTGGTGGTCGTACTCGCTTGGGCGACGGGTTTAATGGTATACCACTACGCCGGGCAAGATAGAGCGCGCTAAGCAAAAAATCAACAGGGCTACGTGGGCATTTATTGGTCGCTTGGGTGGCCGGGCTGTGCATCATGAACGGATCATGAGCCAGGATGCAGGCCTTTTCCTACGGGGCGGTGTACATTTATCTGTCCAAGGGAACACTCTCTGGTTGGAGGATTTGAGAGCTGTCGTTCGGAACCCATACCCATTTCGGAATACCTGTGTGGGAGAAAGGGGTGGAGTAATTATTTCCCTCCCCCCTTTTCGTGGCGGTTAGCGGGGTAGGAACCATGTTGTCATAAGGCTCCCTAACAGCTATGGGGTCACACTTGTACCCCGTTACCACTTGGGAAGCGGGGGGCCTTAAGGTCGTGGGCCCAGTCCAGGCTCAGAATGGCTGGCTTGGGGCTGCAACCTGTCCTGACCCCAGGGGAGGGTGAATTCGAAGTGTCGATTCACCCCGGTAGGGGGGCGAGGTTTAGCTCAGTCCCCCCTTACCAGCTTTATGTAGCATGGTTTCCTCTCCAGTATATGCACACAGGTTCTTTAACATTGTCTGTTTAAGTTATATATATTGTAATAAAGTTGCGGCCAAGGCCTTTTTACCCTAAGGCATGTCTCCGTCTGTTCTTATGGGCAGTGCGGGCACAAATTACACACACTGCTTTGTGTTTCTGTTTCACTTCCAGTTATCTGTTGCAATCACAGCTTTAGTTTTGGTTTCCCTTTCACCATCAGTAATTTTCCACACGCAGCAAAATGCTGCCAAAGCCCTGATATGGGCACCTTACAAAGCAAGACAGACAAGGATATTCCATCTTTGCTGATGATCCTACTGAGAGAGCAGTAATATTGCTCCAGTTGGGAACATAAGGGAAAGAGTAGCAGAGACAAAAACATGCAGTCAATGCCACTAGAAGCACTTACGGGTCAAGAAACAGTACCTTTCTTCTGTCACATTCATGAATGACCAATCTTTTATCAGGACTGATTCTGCACACAGCAGAATCTTTACTGTGCTTAGCTGTGCAACTGATGATTTTCTACTGTTTCCCCAGTAGGAGCAAAGTAAAAAACAGTGAGCTTTGCAAAGTTATATTACTACTGCCACTCAGAAGGAGCCAATTGAAACAGAGATTTGGGATATCCCCAGGAGTTCCTCCTGTCAAAGACAAAAAGCAAAGAATAGCACAGGTTGAAAGAGCAGAAGGAAGAGACAAATAATCAAGTGTGCTCCCTTCCCTCAGGGAAATAAGAAAGATTCTAGTAGAAAAGATTCATCTGACTTGCTCACATAAGGACAGCTGTCCCAGGAGAATCTTAGTCTCCCCCCAGTTATTCTAAAGTAGCCCCACACATTAATGGAAATCCTGGAAAAATTTCCAAAAAGATATTCCACCCCACATCTCTGGGTCTGATCGAATACAGCACCTCTTATGTTCTTATGTTATGTTTTTAATTATCTAAAAACACCAACAGGGCCCAGATTAAATACATTCCACAAAGAAAGAAAGACAGCAAGAGGACCAGATATGTGCCAGCGTGGCTAAATGGTAACTAGAGCCCAAAATGCATCCTGTAAAAGATGGAAAACTAATCTAAATGAGGAAAATAGGAAAGAGCATAAGCATTGGCAAACTAAAAGTACAAACATTAATAAGGCAGGCCAAGAAGGAATTTGAAGAGCAACTTACTAAAGATTTAACTAATCATTTATTTATTTTTCAAGTATATCAGAAACAGGAAACCTACTAGAATGTGTCAGAGAGGACTACACCATTACTTCCATCTTCATTACAGAGGATATTGTGGAGATACCCAAATTGAAACTACTCTTCAAAGGTGATGAATCTGAAGAACTGTCACACAAACCAATGTGACTCTAGAATAGGGTGTTGGTTTTTTTTTTTTACAGTAAACTGACAAATTAAATCATAGCAAAACGATCCAAGAGTTGGTATTCTCTAGTACTAAAATGAAGTCTTTGGAAATGCCTGAAATTTGGGATCTTCGACCCGGAAATGGTGATTTCCGGAGTTCCGCGGAGTGCGGCCATTACTCGGGAAACTTCTGAACCCTTTGGAAACTTCGGAAGCACCTGCACGACTGGGTCTGGCTGGAGAAGCTCTGAGAAGCTTCTGGAAACTGTGCCATATTTAGTAAGGCGGGGGATGGAAAGTGACAGTTGAGTCATGAGTTAAGGCAGGTTTTGAATCAATTGGCTGGCCAAGCCAGATGGCTAGTTTTGATTGGTACAAGCTGCAGTCAATAGAAAGAGAAGTGCCAAAAGACAAAACTGACATGCAAGCGCACAGCCATTTCCCATTGTCTGGTGAATTTGGCTGTGTGCTGCTACACAACTGTAAGTAATTGCTTGGGATGGGATGGGGGGCTCCTGGCATAGCATGCCATGGTTTGGCCTGGCCTGCCTGTGCATAGGGCCAATGCTGAGGCATGGGTGGGTTCGCATGCCATGTTTTTAAAAAAATAATAATTTAAAACTGTATTCCAGAAAGCCCTCATCATCCCTGCAATCATCAATTCGTCTGGCTGCCAGTCTCAGACTAATTGGTAGAGGAAGTGGAGGAGGCACTGACATCCACCACAGCAGGAGCAGCAGAAGACCCCTCACCAGGGTCCCCAGCAGGGACAGGTATCCCTTGGGGAACCCTGGGATAGGGGAGCATCCTGGGAGGCAGTGGTGGGAGATCTGGCTGTGGGGGCACCTGTATGGCAGCAGCCCAAGCAGCATCCAGTCACTGGGCTACACCTCGGCATGATCCATCAGGGCCAGTTGGAACATTGGCCTGCTGGGCCTGCCTCATGTAGGCACAGTAGGCCACATTCTCTGCCTGACAACGTCCCAGGTCACGATGCTGCTCTGCTAACAAGTCACGTACCTGGGACAGTTGGTGCAGAGCTGCACACCCAAGACTCGATGGTACGGGTCAGGCTATACAGCTCTGGGGACAGGGGCAACTCCTCCTCAGCCTGTGCAGGGCCAGCCTCCTCTGCTGCTGAGGAGCTCCTTCTCCTCCTCCTCCTGCCAGGAGCAGCTTGCACCTCTCTCTGGCTCTGCTGCCTGCCACCTGCCCACTCTCTCCCCTTTCCAGCACTACCCTATGGGCCCTGGAAAGGTGACTGAGGAGGGTGGAGGTGCTGCTCTCTCTCCTACACCACACCTCACTGTTGCAGTGGGAACACAGAGCAGCAGTGTGGGCCATTCCCTGGGGTTGGGAGAAGTGGTCCCATACTGCAGACCTGTGCGCCGCTGACAGGTCCAGGCCCTGCCTCCACTTTCTGCACCACCTGGACCTCCGCCTCAGAGTCAGAAGACTCCTCCGCTGCCCTGGCCTGCTGGCTAAACCCTAACTATATAATACCCTATTCCTATTAATATATAGGATATTATAATTTAAATTCCTAAAATATAACTATATTATATCCTAACTGTTACGCTGTTTCAGCCTCGAGCCTCAGCTGAATTCTCTTCAAGGAAGGGGGTACCCTCTCAGGACACACCACCCACTCCAGAGGGTATTAGTCCACAGTCCTTTATTAGGCACAACCAGTGTCCCTGGGGCTGCTGGCTCAGTCGCCTACCCCTGCAGGCCCAGGTCAGTCTCTGCAGACTAAGAAGCAACCCAATATCAACCCCCCTGGTCCATCTAGCCAGGCCTCCAAGCCCCAGGCTCTGGCGAAGTCTTTCCCAGGCAAGACGTTCCCTCTCGGGTACAGCCTCTCCCACTTGACTGGGTCCCTCTGGTTCTCCAACCCTCAGCACCTTGGATAGCATAGAGCAGGAAGGCTTGTTCAGAGAGATGTTGCTCCTTCGGCTCTCTGGCAGAGACTCCCTTCCCTCTGCCTTTTCTCTCCCTATATACAGCAGAGTGGGCGTGGCCAGGCTTCTACTCCTCAGCCTAAAAGGGCCAGTCACCTGCCCACTCTGTCACAGGAGTTTCTCAGCCTGTTTCTAACTCAGGTTAGTCCCCACGCTATGGGGCTGGCTCTGTCATGCCCCTGGGCATGCTTAGCCCCCCAGAAGACCCACTCAGCGTCCTTCTTAAAGGGGCAGCAGCCTCACCGCACTGCTCCCTGCTACACTAACTATATGTCTGGGCTGCATGTGTTGTTGTGCACCCTGATTGGCTAGGGAATTAAGGGGGGGGTGAGGGAGGATGGGGGTGATGGATGTGCTGTTGTGCACATTCTGCACACCCTGATTGGCTAGGCAATTAAGACTGCAGCTGCTGTACATGGTTCCGCTGTTCTGAAGTTTCCAAAGTTCCTACGTTTTCAAGGATTTCCTATGGCTGGTGCTTTGCTGGCAAAACCCTAAAGTTTTGCCGGTGATGCCGAAGTGCTGCTGGGCACCCAGTCCAGAACTTCGGTACTTCAAAATTCAGCCCAACTACACAGAAGCACTATTCGGTTCCACTCTAATATCCACCCGAGTTCTGAAGAACTCAACTATTATTGCTAACTTATAATCTATCACTAAGCATGTTTTTAGACTAGCACATTACCCACCCAGTACCCACTCAGTATTCACCGGTTAACCATTGGTTACCAGTGGGGTTTTCACACAAGCACAGTGGATTCTGGGCAAAGAGGCGCTTATCTGAAAACACCCTGTAATCTGTCTCTATAGCTGAGGATTGCAGAGTAGCAAACATAATGCCAATGGGGCTCATCCAAAGCCCCACACAAACCGCTGCATGGTTTGCATGCACGCTGCAGTTCCTGTGCCAGGGGTGTGCACCGTTTGTACGTGCATATCGTGTATGCTCTGTGATCAGGCCCTTTATTTTTTTAAAGGCTCCAGAGGTGATCTTGGAAATTACAGACTGGTGAGCCTGATGTTGGTGCTAGACAAACTGGTGGAGAGAATTGTGAAGAACAGAATTATCAGGCATATTAATAAACATGACATATTGGGTAAGAGACTACATGGTTTTAGCAAAGGGAACTCAAAGGAAAGTCAAACATATCAGAATGTTTGAGAGAAGGGAAGTCAAATGTTTGAGTAAAGGGAAGTCAAACATCGTATTAGAATGTTTGAGAGTGTCCACAAGCATGTGGATATGGGTGATCTAGTCGGTATAGTATATCTGGACTTTCAGAAAGCATTTGATAAAGTTCCTCACAGGAGGCTCTTAAGAAAACTAAGTAGCCAATGGGATGGGAGGAAGTGTCCAGCCATAGACAGGTAAAGGATAGGAAACAACAGGTAGAACTAAATGTTCAGTTTTCACAATGGAGAGAAGTAAACAGTCGGGTCCCCCAGGATCTGTACTGGCCCAGTATTAATATATCATTCATTCATTTCATTCATTTATTAGATTTCTATACCGCCCCATCCTGCACAGCAGCTCGGGGCGGTTAACAACAATAAAAAAAACATTTAAAAACATTTAAAATACAATCATAAAACATATCAATAAAGCTGGTGGTATAAAAATAAATATACAGGTGGGGGATTAAAAATCACCCCCCCCCCCTTCCCAAAGGCCTGGGCAAACAGCCAGGTCTTACAGTTCCGCCGAAAAGTCAAAAGGCTTGGGGCCAGGCGAGCTTCCTCCGGAAGGGAGTTCCACAGCCGCGGCCCTACCACCGAGAATGCCCGCTCCATCGTGGCCCCCCGCTTAACACGGGGGACCTCCAGGAGGGCACCCCCGGCAGACCGCAGGAGTCGTTCCGGGGCGCGAAGGGCGAGGCGGTCCCTAAGGTAAGAGGGGCCAAGGCCGTATAGGGCTTTATAGATCATTACTAGGACCTTGAACCTGGCCCGGCACACTATCGGCAGCCAGTGCAGCGCTCGGAGCACCGGTGTAATGTGCTCCCGGCGACCCGTCCCCGTAAGAAGACGGGCCGCCGCATTCTGCACCAGCTGCAGCCTCCGGGCCAGGAACAAGGGAAGCCCCACGTAGAGCGCGTTACAGTAGTCGAGTCGCGAGGTGACGAAGGCATGGATGAGGGAGGCCAGGTCCGGGCCAGAGACATACGGACGCAGCCTACGTACCAGATAAAGCTGGCGGAAGGCAGCCTTCGCGGCTGCCTCCACCTGCTGCTCCAGCCGCAGGCCTGCGTCCAAAATGACCCCCAGACTCCGGACCTGCTGAGCTACAGGGGGGCAAACCCCCCCAATCAGGGGGGCCACCACCCCCTTCGCCCTCCCCACCACCATTACCTCCGTCTTATCTGGGTTGAGTTTCAGTCTGCTCTGTCGCATCCAATCCGCCATATATGCATTAATGATCTGGAAAGGGAAGTAACCTATCATTAAGAGTGAGATAATCAAATCTACAGGTGACACAAAGTTTTCAACATAGTTAAGACCAGGGCAAACTATGAAGAATTCCAGGAGGATCTTGTAAGATTGGGTGACTAGGCAATTAGATGGCATATGAAATTCAATTTGGTAAGTGCAAAGTGATGTACACAGGAGGAAATAATCCAAACTATACATACACAATGCTGAGTTCCAAATTAGGTGTTACAGCTGATAACTGTGTCTTTTGAATCGTTTTGCCATTCATGCAAAACCTCAGCTCAGCGTGCACCAGCAGTGAAAAATGCAAACAGACTGCTAGGAGTTATTCAGAAAGGAATAGAGAATAAAACAAAAAAGATGATAATGCTGTTATACGAATCTATGCTGTGACCACAACCTGAATAGTATGTACAACATGATCAAGGATACAGAACAGCTTCCATAAGAGGAGAGGCTTGTTGGGTTAGGGCTCTTCAGCTTGGAGAAGAGACAACAGAGGAGATATGATAGAAGTTTATAAAATCATGCAAGGCATGGAACAAGTAAATAGGGAGTTTTTATTTATTTACCCTCTCCAATAGTAGTATATGAAACTAACTGGCAGAGGATTAAAACAATTAAGATGGTATTTTTCTCACTCAAAGCACAATTAACTTGTGGAACTTGTTGCTAAGAGATGTCATCAAGGCCAGATCATTGCTTGGTTTAAAAGAGGAATGGATTGATTCTTGAAGAACAGACCCATTAATAGCTATTATCCAAACAGATTGGGGAGGTGTAACCTCTGACTGTTGGGAATAGGGAGTGAACAACAGGAAATGGATCATTTTAAAATTATTTTTATTTATTTAAATTTCTACCCCACCCTTCCCAGATGGACCTTGGCGGGTTACAAAAACAAATAAAAACACATATAAAACAGCATGAAACCACAAACTCCTAGTCTTTTCCCTCACCCTCACCAACCTAGCCACAAACTCCACAAAAAACGCTCCCCAATCACCCCCTCATAGCTCTACCCCAAACACCGACCAAAACCCCCATTCTCTATTCCTGCCTGCCAAATGTCTTAACAAGGTCTTACACCGCCCCAGAAAGACACTCAGACTTGGGCTTAAACAAACCTCTGGGGGAAAGCAGTTCCATAGCATTGGGGCAGCCACCTGAGAACGCCCCCCCCCCCGCGAGCTCTCACCGTGTGCACAAGACTAACAGGTGACACCCACAGAGAGGTGCTCCCAGCTGATTGCAGGGGCCGCAATGGGGCACTGAAGGACAGGTGGTCTATCAGAAATGTGGGGCCCAGACCGTTTAGGGCTTTAAAGGTCAAAACCAGCACCTTGAATTCTGCCCTATAGGGAGCCAGAGCAGACTTCGGAACACCGGTGTAATGTGCTCCCAGCACCTCGCCCCTGAAAGGAGGCAAGCTTCCACATTCTGCACCCACTGCAGCTTCCTAACAGTCATCAAGGGCATCCCCACGTAGAGCGCATTGCAACAGTGTAGCCTCGAAGTGATGATAGCATGAATGACAGCGGCCAAGTCCGAATCGGAAGGAAAAGGCAGCAGCCTCCTAACCAGATAGAATTGGTGAAAAGCACTCCTGGCTACCACTGCAACCTGACAATCTAGGCACAACAAGGGGTCCAGAAGCACTCCAAGGCTGCAAACCTGACTGACCAGAGGGAGCCACACTCCGTCAATAAAAGGAGTCCCAACCTCCTCCAGGTCACAATTTCAGCCAACTATCACCACCTCAGTCTTGTCTGGATTCAGGTTCAAATTGGCTCCTCCTCATCCAGTCCCTGACAGCAGCCAGGCATCGGGTAAGCACGGACACTGCAGGGCCTGGGTTGGATGAAAAGGAGGGAGGTAGAACCGAGTGTCTATCAGCATACTGATGGCACTTCACCTCAAACCTCTGAATGACCTCACCCAGGGGCTTCGTATACATGTTGAACAAGAGGGGAACAGAATAGAACCCTGCAGGACCCCACAGGGGAGGTACCAAGAGGATGACGAGCAATTGTCCATCACCACTCTCTGAAACCTCCCTGACAGGAAGGAGCAGAACCACTCAAGAGCATTCCCACACACTCCCACCAAGTCCCGCAGTCGTGTAAACAACACTTCATGGTCAACCGTATGAAAGGCTGCCGAAAGAGCTAACAGGATCAACGGGGTAGAATTCTTCTTATCAATCTCCAGGCACAGGTCATCAACCAAGGCCACAAGCGCAGTCTCCATACCATATCCAGCATGAAAGCCCATCTGAAACGGGTCCAGAAATCAGATACTGTCAAGATGAGCCTGGAGTTGTCGAGCAACCACCCATTCAATAACTTTCCCTTAAAAGGGAAGGTTAGAGACAGACCAATAGCTGGCAGGGAATCAGCGTGAAGATGACTTCTTAAGCAGGGGATGGACAACTGCAGGTTTAAGAACTTTTGACACCCTACCCTCCGGAAGGGAGGTGTTGACAACCTCAGCCAGCAACAGCCCCAGCGTCTCTCAGCTGGCTTTCACCAGCCAGGAAGGGTAAGGATCTAGTTCACAACTGGTTGCCCTCACCACCCCATGCACCTCCCCCACATTGGTGGGCAATACCAATTGAAACTGAGCCAAATAAACAGGATAAGACGGGGCTTCAATAGCCTCAAACTCTGATTCTCCAGGTAAAACAGTAGTACACAGACCATGGTGAATACGAGTGATTTTGTCTACAAAGTAGTAAATAAAAATGTCACAGTGTGAGATGACTCCATTTCTCAGCAGACACAGACTGGATTAACCAGGCCCCTCACAGCCTGGAACGGCTCTGCTGGACAAGACCTTGCAGATGCTATGATAGCAGAGAAGAAAGTTTTCTTTGCCATCAGCACCACGGCATAGTATTTTAAAACTATCTATGCTTCAATCAGTTGGCTTCAGCACAAGTCAAGAGTCACCTGAGCTCTAACAGCATACCCTCCCACTTCTGCAGCCTTAGGTCCTCCATATACTAATAATAATAACAACAACCACCTACCTCACAGGGTTGCTGTAGGATTAAGAGTTGTGTCAATTAGTTCTATGTGAAGCACTCCAAGTGCCATGACACCCCCATGGCACTATATAAAAATAAAAATTAATTATTATTCTTATAAACATTTATATAGCGCTAGCCATGTGCCTGGCACTGTACAGAACATAGAAATAGACGCAGTCCCTGCCTGTGGCTTACAATCTAAAAGACAAGGAGGGGGAGACAGGGAGAGGGGACAGTGGGAGAGACAGGGGAGAAGACAAACAAACATTCAAGAAGATGCGAAGTCTCAGGAGCATGTGCTTGGCTTGGTTACAATCAGGTTGGTTGCAGCAGTCTGCAGAGGAGGGCAGACAGTAAGTATATGGGAAATGACTAGCAGGCATTGGGAAAGGTGGCGAGGAAAAAGTGGGTCTTGAGCAGGGATTTGAAAGAGCAGAGGGAGGCGGCAAGGCGGATGTGGGTAGGGAGGAAGTTCCAGGCATGGGGGGCAGCGAGGGAGAAGGGTCGAAGGCAGTTAGGTGAGCAGGAGAATGAAGGGAGAGGGAGGGGACAGCAGAAGAGCAGAGAGCTCGTGCAGGAGTGTGTAGGGAGATTAGGTCCGAGAGGTAAGGGGGAGCTTGGTTGTGGAGTGTTTTGAACCATGCTCAGTTCTATTTGCATTTTCCCCCGATTCCTCTGTGCTCACTGATTTGCCTCCTTGGTCAGGTAAATCATGGTATCCAGGCTCAGTTAAAGAGTGTCTAGACTCTGTTAAAAATGCCTATAAATGTTTATAATTAGAGCATGACCCAGGGTAGAAGACAACCCCTATCCAGAAAGTACCCTCTCCTCTCCCTATGCTGGCAGAAAATGGCTGACTGAGGATGAGTCCACCAATTCAGGCACATTTCTCCATTGCCATATGCACAATTAGGCATGTTTTACAAGTGTTCTTATTTTCATGCTTTTCCACGTTCACAATTTGCGGATATTTCAACACACAACCTAGTAACAGCTAGATATGGGAACCAGGTAATGCCGGGGGGTGGTGGACACGACACAAACACAACTCACTCAAAACACGTGGGTAAGGCCATTCCCATATCCGCAGAACATGCAGGAGATTGAAGTATCAGAAAATTATGTAACACGTGAAAACGCCTCAAGACAATTTGTGAGTGTAACTTGTGAACTGCTGAACCTTGCAGTCACTTTGCAGCTTCAAGCACATCTGGAAGCTGACAGATTCCTATATCCATGTCAATCTGGATAATACCAGGAACAATAATACCGAGGCCATGCATGTCTACCATCCTCAGTTCCATCTGCATTTTCCCCCAATTCCTCTGTGCTCACTGATTTGTCTCCTTGGTCAGGTAAATCATGGTATCCAGGCTCAGTTAAAGAGTGTCTAGACTGTTAAAAATGCCTATAAAGCCCAAGCAAAGATGGTGCCCCATTCCATGCAGACCAAAAGGTGTGGTTCTCCACAAAATACCTGTCTCTGGACCATTCATCCAGGAAATTTGACCATCATACTTGGGACCCTACACACACTGATGAATGTTTAACCCTGTGGCTGCTAAACTGATCCTTCCCAAGTCACTCTGCATACACCCTGTATTCCACGTCTTACTCCTCAAGCCCTTTATCCACAGTCCTGTCAAAATTCAAGGACAGGATGAGTACCGCCCTCCCAGTACTGCTGAGGCAATCTCTGATACCTTATCAACTGGAAACTCTTTATTCTGGAATATTGGAACTCGAAACCTGCTCACCACTGAGTTGCCAGAGGCAAGAAGAGCGGGATATCAAGTTTAAGTAAATAAATAAATAAATCCAGGCTCAGTTAAAACAGGATCAGTTAAGAGATTTTCTCAGCTAGAAAATACAGGTCTTGCATGACAAGTAACCCCAAAACATTGGATCGTTGGTTCTCCATGTCTGCCTATAGGGAATGGGGGGTGATGTCATGATTTGGCATCAGTAGGGCTAGAATACAGGGCTCCAAGGCATAGCCTGAGCTTCCTAGCCACTGAGGCTGGTACAAAGACAGGGACCAAAGGAGCAACCTAAACCATCTGCCCTGTCCAAGGACCCCATAATTCCTGCTCTGAATCACTGTAGGGCTCAGCCACAGGTTTGGCTACGAAGTCCCATAAACACTTCTAGCCCTTGCACATGTACTTAGCTCCTCCCTGCCTCCCCGTCTTCTGGCCTCCATCTCCATCTTCTGGCCTCAACCCCAGGCAGCTGAGTCCACTAAGGGTCATTTTAGACATTACGAGACCATGGTCAACCACAGTAAATCCCCTGTGGTGGCTGTTTGTCCCGTAACATCTGGTGGGGTTCCCACCAGATGTTCACCCCAGTGAATCCCTGGCGGGAATCTCAATGACCACGATTCTGGACCTCTGGCCGCCCAGAAATCCAGAATCTTGGTGGGATTGGGCCCCAACCATGGTTGGATTGGCCACAATCTGGGATCGGCCGAAACTAACGTCTCCTACCTTCAGCCGGCCCGGATCGTGGTCCCAACCACAGGACGGGATCGGGCGCAGCGGCCACATTGGCCGCTGCGCCCGTCGGCTCTCAGAGAACAGGCGCACGGGGGAACGGGGCTCTGCGGCCGCATGTCACGTCGTGAAGCCCGGCCCCCTCCCCGATCCCTCTCCAAAATCAGGTCAGCACGTCTAAAGGACAGCCAGCCTGATTCCTGACCAGGATCCACAACGGATCCCGGCCCGTGGTTCAGCATGGTGGGCCTCTGGGCCCATCACATCTGAAATTACCCCGAGATAGCCCTGGCGCATTGCTCTAGTCCAGGCAGGGGATTCCAGGCAGATCAGGGGAAAAGAAGACGACCTCCCTCCTGAAACAAGACAGCGTGGGAAGGATTATCCTACCTGCCCGAGACTGTTTCCCTCCCAATAGAAGGGGTTAGGGGTTGTTTTTTAGGGGGGGTTTGGTTTTTTTAAGTATTAAAGCTTAATATGAGTGGAATATTCCATTTTCAAATGGAAGGGGTCTAAGTCATAAGCTATTGTAACATTATTTATTATAAGCATCATTTTATAATGAAGGGAGAAGAATACTGAACAAGGCCTTATTACAAGGTATACTCAGTGTAGACATGCTATGGACTGATGCAGAAGAGTTAAATTTGGAGGATAATATGGCGGCAGGTGATAACTATCAGGGCGTGACTGCTCAGGACTGATCAAATTAATTTTTGAAGAAATTAGATAAGTAAAACCTGAGGCTAAGGCTGATCGAGATATTATTCTTACTGAATGTAACAAGGTTAAATTTTTATTTATAACAAAAAAAATAGAAGCCCTTTCTCGGCGTATAATTGTCACAGAATAGCGCAGTCTTTCACTTGACGAACAAGCTCTTAGTGATAAAATTGAAGTTGATCAAATAAAAGACATTGAATTTTTTGCTCACAAAATATGAAGACCTTGATAATAGAGCTCACAGAAACAACCTACAAATCGTAGGTCTAACAGAATAAAGTCTGGAGGTATGGTGGTCTTTGTAAGAGATATCTTTAAATATATTTATGCAGAAGAATATTTGCACCAAACAGAAATCGAAAGAGCCCATAGAGTTTTTCGCCAGGTCCAGGAGAGAACCGATGTTCCAAAAACACATTAAATTATTGCGATATTTGGATGAAGAAGAAATCCTTGCACTAGCTAGGACTAAGCCACATTTAGAATACCATGGCTGCAAGTTTAAGATTTTTCCAGATTATGTTCCAGGAACCATAGCTAAATGCAAGAAATTGTTTAAGTTTATGGCTTCTCTTAAGGAATTAAAATTAAAGCCTCAGCTTAAATTCCCTGCCCGGTTAATAATATCTGTTGATGAGAAGCAAAAGACTTTTTATGAGACAGAAGAGCTGGAACTATTTCTGAAAACTTATGAAACTAGATCTTGATTTAAAAGTTTGATTCCTGTTATCATATTGTTTTATACTTTAATACTTAAAGATCAGTACAGCTAAGTAAGAATTTTTTTAACAGTTTACTTCTTGCGCCCATAGGAAAAAAGCTGGTGTCCTAATTGGTTTCACATCAAACTTAAATTTCATCCTTGATAAATTTATAAAAAAGATAGGGAGGGGCAAATTCTCCTCTTGAAGGGAGAATTAAATAGTCAATTGGTTACAATGGTCAATATATATGCACCAAATAAAGGAACTCTGTAGTTTTTTCATAAATATATTCCTATTATTGCAATGCATACGGAAATTTTATTGATATGGCAAGGGGATTTTAATTCTCCTCTCTCCTGCAGAGATCATTCACGCTCGCTTAAACCTTGGCAGAATAGTATTATTGAAACTATAGGGTCGATGTATCCTACTTTCTTAATCCTACTTCACTGAACTATACATTTTATTCAAATGTACACAAGATGTATACAAAGCAGGCCGCATTGTAATGGCCTTAAGACTTAAGTAAATGCATTGAGTGCATTAAATGCATTAAGGACTTAAGTAAATGCATTGAGTGAAATGTATCCAGTTGTAGCCACGGATCATAGTGCAAAAATTTCATTAATTAAAGGGGAGGCTGTCACTTCACCACAGAGTTATAACTGGCAACTGGACCAGTGCTTACTTCAAATCAAATCATTTTATTGCATGATCATAGATCATTGCAAACATAATAAAAACACATACAGCCATCAAACATATAATTCGTCATTACTAGAGATAAACCTACTATTCCCCCACCCCCAGATAAGCAATTAGCATACAATTACAAAGAATTACAAGGGAATGTGTTTTAAGAACCTAGTTCTGATTTGAACTGCTCCTGGCAAAAAAGTGGCTACCTTCCGGATACTGTCTGGATCAGAACTATCAAGTAGCACTGCTGATAATACTCGACCATTTCTTCCTGGGAACTTATCCACGATAGGGGCAAGAAGTTCCGGACGTAGATCGTCATACAAGTGACAGTCTAAGATTATATGCTCAACTGTCTCCACAGTTATATTGTCAAAAGGGCACAGCCTGTCTTCGAATGGGATACCCTGAATCCTACCCTCCAGGACTCTAGAAGGGAAGGCATTGAAGCAGGCACTGGAAACCAGCTGCTTGGCTCTACCAGAGATTGGAGCTATTAAATAAGAGGCAACCTGCCCCACCACTGGGACAAATGACAAATATTCCTGCATATGGGGGGGAGAGCCTGATTCTGGCAAGCTCTGTTTGACGTCCTATGTCCTTAACCAGAGAGATAACCTCCCTCCTACGCGAGTCAGGAAGTTTATGCTTTAGATACTCCGGGGAGATTCCCATCTCATTCAATTGGCTATCCACCTTTAAAGACCAATGGTCCGAATATGGATCCTCGGACATGGCCTTCAGTAGAATAGACCCCTGGGCTGTTTGAGCCAAAATTTAAAAGTGGCTTCCATAGCTACCTGGGACCACGACTCCTGGCCCAACTCCACTCGGATGGCTGCCACAGGGGTGCCTCTTGGGGCTCCTAAGAGTCTCTGCAAAAAACCAGATTGGATCCTGTCCACCAAACTGGAACAGAATGGAGCCCATAGTTCTGCCCCATATAACAGTTGCACCCTTACTTTACTGTTGTAGACTTGGAAAGCTGGGAGGACCGCCATTCTCCCCTGCTTGGCAAACAGTCTACCTATTGATTGTGCCGCAGCTTGCACCAATCGTATGGCCCTGTTAACATGTTCCTGCCATCGCCCCGAACTATGGAAAAGAATTCCCAGGTATAGGGGACATCTTGAGATATGAAACAACCCAACCCCCCACATGCCCTCCCCTTGGGATTCCTATGGATCGTTGGCAATGAATTGGAGATATATCCCTCTAAGTCCAGTGGGTCACTAGACCAGGTCTCCTGGACCAAAACTACTGAAAACATTTGCAAATATTGCATAAAGTCTGGATCATTACTATGCCTAACCCACCCTGCCACATTCCAAGAGCATATTGTGATTAATCCTGTAGATTTTGGCCATGGTAGTCATGAACTTGAAGACAACCCCTGGCCACATGTATCCGCTGTACCCACATTAATATCTGTCGAGGGCAAAACCTGCAGAGGAATCGTCCCTCCACCGGCGACAGGGTTTGACTGGGAACCCTTGGTGTAAGCAAAAATCCGCCCGTCACTAGCTCCAGGGAAGATACCATCCTCTGGGGCAGACAAATACTCCTGCTCTGATCTAAGATGGTTCTGCACCCCTAATAAGGAGGCTTCCTCCAGGAACTGAACCCGCATACTCAACCCCTGAGGTTGGATGAGCGGTTGACAGACCCCTTTTTGGTTAATATTTTTACTAGGCAAGCCCTGCACTTGGGCCTTCTGTGAATCTGTATCCTCCACAGAAGCTTCCTGTAAACCTCGAGAGATACTTTCCCGCTGTTGTTTCCTTGAGATTAGTTCTGGTTTAACTATAGACATAATGCAAGGGTTAATCAAATCTGTTCCCTGTATAAGTACTCCATTCTCTTCAAATGGCAACAGGGGGCGAATCTAAATAAATCCCTTTAGCTACAAATAGATGAGCCCTTGACCACAGATTAGCCACAATAGAGCGAGTTGAAAAATAAATCACAACTCGATATGCATACACATATGATGGTAACAACAAATACCGAACTATAGTGTTGGCACCAATTGGTATACCCGCAATTGAGAATAAATGCCTTTGTATAAGGGACTTAGAAGTCCAAGGAGGCAGACACACAAAGCACGGAGGGGCGATATTAAAGACTACTGCCTGCAGGTCCAGTTGTAAAGATCTACCAGGTCTTCCATCAGCCAACACCCCTGTAGCAGAGTCACTTGCAAACTTCGAAACCTGGGGGACATTTTCCTTCACTACGGTCTGTGTTCCTATCGTAACCAGAGAGGAAGAAAAAACCTTTTCCCGTTGAAATAAGTCTGCCTCCTGTATATTGAGTTTGTCAGTGACTATCCCCAGTTGGAGCCTTTGCAACTCTAGTTGCATATTAGCATTCTCCAACTGAGTGTAGACTCTTGAAACAAGGTCACCCATGGCAATGCATTGTTTGGCCATACTCTCCCACGAAGGGTCAATGCTATCCTCAACTACTGGAAGATCAAGCTCCATTACCTCCGCCACAGGTACCTGGCAAGTAGGGTCCAGAGATGGTATAGATGTAACCAGGGAGGGGACCCCATCCGACAGTGATTCCAGCTCCTCTATTAAGGAAACAGAGCGCACTGCCTGCACAGAACCTACCTTAGCGTTCTGCAGATAACTTTCCATGGATGTTTCCATGGATGTCTTGAGAGCGAGTTACCATACCCGCCTTCCTTCCCCTCCTTCCCATTTCTAGGCAAATCACTCAAAATAACAGACTCGACCACAGCCCCTTTCACCCCCCCTAAGCCCGCGCACAAGGGCACAATGCCCTTCTGCACGACGCCCTTCTGCGCGCGCCTACAGCACCGCCGTAGCCTCGGCGGTACTTTTAGGGAGCTGCTGCTGGTGTTGGCGCAGGCGCTGTTCTCCCCGCTGTCAAGTGGACTCAGCTGGGCTCGGCGTCGTTAAGGGGTCGCTGCAGAACAGGAGCAGGCGGTGGGCACAGTTGACAAAGTGACAGGGGGTCACGCGACAACCAGACAGGCAGATGCCCCTGCAGCACACACCTCTCCGGCCTCTGGGCTTAGCCCCGGCAGTGCTTTTAGGGAGCTGCTGCGGGTGTTGGCGCAGGCGCTGTTCTCCCCTCTGTCAAGTGGACTCAGCTGGGCTTGGCGTCGTTAAGGGGTCTCTCTCCGGCCCAGTGTTTACTTAATCAATCATCTAAGAATAAAATTAATCAGGAGACTATAGATTTTTTTTTAATTGAATAAAGATTCAATAGCTTGACCCCACGTATTCTGGGACGCTGCAAAGGTAATCCTTAGGGGTAAAATTATTTTGTTAAAGACCATGTTTATAAAAAATGTAGGGAAACAATTAATGAATTGATATGGGATTTACAGTTTGGAACATAATGCCATATACCCCTGTAAAAATACTCAATAGAAATTTTAAAAATAAGAGGGGAAATACAGGCAATTCAGACACAAAAGGCTCTAACCCAATTAAGGAAAATTAAATATATTTATTTTGAAAATAATAATAAAAGTGGCAGGGTTTTAGCTAATTTAGTTAAGCACAAAGAAAAGAAATCTTTTATCCCGACTATCGAAACACAACTTCGACAGAGATGGGTTCAAGCAGGAACAGATTCAAGCGGCTTTTTTGGAATATTACAAAAAAGTTTATCAAACTTCAAATCCTTTTAAAGAGCGAAAAGGAATTTTTAGATAAATATGATATTCCCATAATTAATTCAATCCAGCTTTGTGGTCTGAATGAGCACTGGCTCATTCAGACCACAAAGCTGGATTGACAGGGGAGCAGGAATTGAGAGATGCTTTATTCTCTCTGAATAAAAATTAGGCTAGTGGGCAGGATGGATATCCTGTTGAATTATTATTATAAGCATTTATATGTACCTGGCGCTTTACAAAAAATAAGATAGACACGGTACCTGCCCAAGAGCACACAATCTAAAAACAAAGGGAGGGCAGACAGGGAAGGAGGAAGAGAGGGAGAGACCAGGGAAGCGACATTCATGAGGATGCGAGAACTCAGGTACACTTTCTTGGCTTGGTTACAGTAAACCGAGTGGGGGATAATCCTGGGTGGGGATGATTAGCAGGAGTTAGGAAGGGCGGAGTGGAAGAGGTGGGTTTTGAGGAGGGACTTGAAGGTGTGGAGGGTGGGGGCAAGGCGGACGAGGGCAGGGATGGAGTTCCAGGCATGCGCGGCACCAAGAGAGAAGGGACGAAGGCAGCTGGGGGAGCAGGGGAGGCATGAGAGTTCTATCAGTTCTTTGCAGACCTCCTTACATCACATTTACTTCAAGTTTATAATAGGATATTCAATGAAAAAACGATGCTAGATAGACTAAGACATGCTTCATAAAAAGTGATTACTAAGTCTGGGAAAGATATGGAGGACTGTGCCAGCTATCGGCCAATATCTTTGCCAACAGTTTGGCTAATAGACTCTCAGCCCTCATGCCCCAAAACATTAATCCAGACCAAACCAGATTTATTTCGCAGCAGCTAGGAATTAATAATATTCGTAAAACTGTGAATCTGATTTACCACCTTCAAAGGGAACTGAGCCCGCAATCATAATTTCTGCCGATGCAAAGAAAGCTTTTGACCAGACAGAGCTGGAATTTCTTTTTATGAAACTGGAGAAAATGGGGATCAAGGATCAGTTTTTGGATTGGATTATTTTATTTTAAACTTTTTTAACCCGCCCATTCTGCCACAAGCAGCTCTGGGCAGCGTACAGCATTACAAACATAACATTAAAATCAACTTATGGAACTGGATGGGTTCCAGAATGCTCTGGGGGAGTTTCCCCTGGACCTTGACACCCACTCTGTCGATGATCTCGTAGCCTTCTGGAACATCTTGTTGGCCGAGACCATTGACAGGGTAGCTCCCAGGCATCCACTGCCCTCCTGAGCCTCCCGCAGGTCTCCTTGGTTTACTAAGGGCCTGCAATGTTTGAAGCAGGAGAGCAGGCGGTTAGAGCAACGGTGGCGCCGGACTCGCAACCAGTATGATCGATCGCAGCATAAGAGCAGTTTAAAGGCCTATGCTGTGGCGGTGCAGGCAGCAAAGAAGCAGTTCTTTGCTGCCCTTATTACATCTGCAAAGTCACGTCCAGCGGAGCTTTTCCAGGTGGTGAAAGGCTTGGTCAGTCCTGCCTGCCTCCACCTGGACCTGGAGCAATCCAGTGACCGCTGTGACTGGCTGATTGAGTACTTTGTAGATAAGATCGTTCGCATCCGCCACGATTTTGGTACCACAGTTATTGCAGAGGATCATCTTGGGGCTATGGATGCCCCGTCCTGTCCTGTTTTGTGGGATCGGTTTCAGATGGTGTCGCCTGCCGATGTGGAGTCCTTGTTGGGATCTGTTCGTGCCACTACTTGTGAGCAAGATCCATGCCCGTCCTGG
>QEPC01007453.1:1097939-1143054 GCA_003113815.1 Sphenodon punctatus
GCTGGGGAGGGGAAGCCCCAAGGGTTTTTTCATTCCCCTCCCCTCATGGAATCTCCTGCCCCGCGTCCCCGCAGCGCAGGCTGGAAATTCTGCGCTGGGGTAAGCGGGGCAGGAGATTCCGCGGGGGGAGGGGAATTCCGTGGGAAATCTGCCAATCGCAGACCCGCGTTTCCCTCGGGGCCCTGATTATGGATCAAACTGGAAGCTTTGTCTATTGATCCAAGGTTGTCGTCTTTGATGATAGAACTTCATACAGACACCTCCTTGCAGGTACGGTATAATTCACACAATCAGCTAACAGACCGTGTCCCCGTTCGGAGGGGTGTATGGCAGGGTTGTATTTTGGCTCCTACCCTTTTCAACCTGTATTTGAACGGGGTGGTAGCCTATTTGAACCAGTCCGAGGTACATGCCCCCAGAGTGGCAACAATGAAAATAGTCACCCTATTATACGCAGATGATACCGTCCTCTTGTTTCAGACAAGGGTAGGTTTATTAAGATCTATGAAAATGTTTAATGAATTTTGTCAACAGGAGAACCTCCAGATCAATTATGCCAAAACAAAAACTATGGTTGGGGGTGCTGGGACTAGAGCCAAGACGGAGTCATGGTATATCGGGAATAATAAAATTGAACAAGTTAAAATATTCAAATACCCTGGGGTAATAAGTTTCATATAGTCTTAGCTGGCGACCACAGTATGAGGCAGTCTGGAAGTTGCCCTGAGAACAGTCTCTCTTCTGATCAAGCTGTTTTACGGTAAGGGAGGAAGGTTGGTGCCCCTTGTGCTGAAATTATTTCGGGCAAAGATTCTAGACTCAATTTCATATGCATATCCAGTCTGGGGTTTGGAGTTTCTCCTCAGAGTGGAAGTGGTTCAGGAGAGGTTTCTGAGAGCCATATTGGCAGTGCCTCGAGGTACCCCCTTAGTTTTGCTACGGGCTGAAACTTGCTGTCTCCCGCTAAATGCAATTTTGCTGCGATATATAATTAACTACTGGCTCAAGTTAATGGTTTTTTCAACAACCACCAATCCCGTGTTAGCCTTAGTTAGTCAAGATGGGTTTTTGGAATCTTGGGACAAGAAGGTATCTGTGGAAGTTTCTAAACTGGGCCTCTCTATCCAATGTTTAAGGTCCAAGGGTTTTGGGGGAGAAGTCGCCTTAGTTTTCCAGCAAATTATTGCTCAAATCCAGCAAGCAGAACATTCTTTGCTGGAATCACAAGATGTTGCCCCCCTGTATAAAGATTTGGCCCCGATTTCTGACTTTAGGGGTTATTTATTTGTGTGGTCTAGTTCGTTTGCTCAGATGGCTTTCACTAAAATGGCTTTCACTAAATTCAGACTGAATGTTCATCCTTCAGCAATCCTGGAGGGACGTTACAGAGGTATCCCGAGGGGAGAAAGCGTGTCATCTATGTGATTTAGGTTAATTGGAGACTACTGAACATGTCTTTTTCCATTGTCCAGCCACTGACTCCCCAAGGAGTTGTTTTTTGCTTAAGTATAGGGATGAGGGTGTGTATTCTGAGCATGCGGAATTGGTTAATTTGCTAAGTCCAGTGAACTCGCCAAAATCTAAGGACGTAGTGCGTTTATGTAGTAATGCTATACAGATACGCGCTTGTTTCATGGCTAAGGTAGGCTGCGCCTTATGCAGTGTTTAGGCAATAAGAAATAACTATAACCGCTTTGGACTTAAAGAATAGGTTTACTTATTTAAACGTTTATGGATGGAATAATGAGGGCAGAGGTCCCCAATATGTTTTATATGTTTTATTTATATAAATTTAGCTGTATAGCTGGGCAATTTGATTTTAATTTGTAAATTTATAGTGCTTATTTGATAAACTTGTTGAAAAACTTCGGGTTAAGCAAAAAAGAAAGTATAATGCAAAAAAAAAAAAAAAAGCATGCTAAAGTGACTTCTCAAATATTATATGCAAATTAGGGCCTCCCCCCATATGCAAAATTATCTGTTTTGCATACCGCCTTGTCTCGGCACGCCGCCTTTCTGGTGTCTTCTGTCCCGCAAAGAGGGAAGTATCTATTTATGTCTGCCCATTTCAATGTCCTGTCCACAATGGTATCTGAGGGACTATTGTGTTTTGCGGATCGTTTGTGACCTTTTGATCGGCTGCAATCAGAGACCACTGAACATGTTTTGTTTAGGTGCCGGCTTTATGATGGGGCTCGTCAGAAATATTTGTCCTCTTTTCGGGGAAAGTATCCTGGGAGAACTGATCATAACCTTCTAGTACTGGCCTTAGCAGAGGCTGATCCTTGGATTACCGACTCAATTACTTGGTTCCTGATTGTTGCTATGAACGCTCGTCAATCGTTTCTCCAGTTTAAATGTATCTCTGCTTTATGACGTTGAGCCATGGCATTGGAGTTTAGGAAAAGCCGCTGCTAGACCAGTACATCTGGGCCAACTGAGCTATTTATATATGTCTCTGTTTGGCTACTACAGTCTCTTAATGATTAGTGTCTCCTTTCAAGATATTACCCTTTTGGGTTTTATCTACCCTTAATGTATGTAGATTTTGTGTTTCCTTCTCCCTTAACGATGTAATATGCCGATGTTATGGTCTTATTACGATGTGTATAAATTTGTGTTCTTTATTGGCCGTAAATAAACATTATTATTATTAATATTATATGCGGCTGGAATTTAAGGACATTCTGTAACAACTGACATTGATACTCCCTTATCTGCTGTTCTCCCCTTATGTGGGGCAGAGACCCTGGGGGTAAGCTCAAGGGTGCTTAACTTGGCTAGAAGTCACCCTGACTAGAAGAGTCAGTGGGGAATCCCCTTCCTTGGGTGAATCCCCTCTCCTTTCCAGTAGCTGGGCCTAGCAAGTCTGAGGGAGACGTGTTTTGGCAATAAGCGCACGCGCACACGCACACGCACACGCACACGCACACGCACACGCACACGCACACGCACACGCACAGGTAAAACAAAAAAGCTAAGGCTTTTACTGATCAGGGTCAAAAAGGGTACAAACCAGTATCGAGGTAGGAAAAGAAAGCTCTTGAGCAATTACAGAGTCAGGATTTAGGCTCAGTGTCTAAAAGTATATAAGGCAAAGCCACAGACAACCTTACTTTATGGTATGGAGCTGCTGCCTGCCGATTGTAGGGAGAAGTTGGAGATTATGCAGAACAAATTCTTAAGGGGACTATTGAGAATCCGCCAAGCAGTGCCAGGAGCTGTTGTCAGCGCTGAGACAGGGATCTTCTCGATTAAATCCTTAGGTAAATTAGCTGTCCTTAGATATTGGTTAAAACTTATTAATCAAAGAGTAGGTACATTATTATATAATGCTTTGAAAGAAGAACTTGAGTATAAAGGTATATCCGGGTATCCATGGATAATACAAGTTTTTGCTAGCTGAATTAGGGCTGTCTAGTCAGGCATTATGAGAGTTAAATCTTAACCAGCAAAAATGTCTCTTGCGGTCCAGAGTGTTGGATGTTGCTCGCCAGGAGAATGCGGCAGAATTACATAGGTGGAAAGTGGCACCTTGGTTAGTTCAGAATAAAAACATATTTGGTCTGGAACGCTACTTAAATGTCATCACCTTCCGTGATTTATGCAGGATTTTTACAAGGGTGAGATTCCATTTATTAGAATCAGCAGTCACGTATGGGAGATATAACTCCATTCCAAAAGAATTGCGTCTCTGCCTACGTGGGTGTGGTGTACAAGAGTCCTTAGACATATGTTACTCGATTGTTCTTTATATGATGATCTGCAGAATGTGATCGGAATCTGCGGAATGTGATCTGCAGAATGTGATGCTTGTTCTGCTTGATATCTCTTTATATGACGATCTGCGAGGGGAAAGAATTTTTGACCATTACCCAAAAAATACACATACTTTTGGTCCCACAGAAAGATGAGCATTATATGTCTATAGCGACATTTGTTTGGCTAATATCTAGGGACAGAAGACTGATGTTGACTAGTATGGAAACGGTTAAGTAATTGATCCTTCCTTGACTACATTAAACCTGGAAGGGTCAGAATTATAATGCCACTTTTCCTAAATTGTATGGTTTGGATTTTATTGATTGTCATGTGTTATTGAAGTGTAGGGGTTTATGCTCCTTAACTTCTTTAGCTAATAGGGAAGGTATTCCTTGGAATTTAGTGGTAGAAATGGTAATGAATGTTGGGGGGGCATGTTTTATCAGTGTTATGGTTAAATATTTGTTGCTTCATCTGTACATTGCTATATGTTATGTGTATCAATTTAGGCCAAGGCGAAAGCCAGTGCCAACAAAAACAAACACACAGGCTCAGTGTCCCATCTGGTTCACAGGAGACTAGACTGTCCCTTGTTGAAAATTACACAGGCACATAGTTCTTTCCTCATCATTTCATTCTCCACGTGGTGTGGCCAAGTGATTCTAGCTACGTGGGGCACTATAGTTGTGTGCTGGCTGCAGTCTAGAGGACGAGAGAGAAAGAGCTATGCTCTGGGCCAGGGTTTTGTTACCTGGCAAGCTCTGCAGGGATTGGCTAATTGCCAGGGAGGATGGCCAATCCATATGGGGTACGTAGAATGGCCAGAGCTGATGACTCACCTACCAGGAATGTCTGTTGGGGGGGTCCCGCCCACAGGCTTCAGCCTAAGATGATGAGTCATCAACATGTGTTTGCAGCAGGGGATATACAAGTATACAGGGGCCCAAACAGGGGAACATAGGAGCCCACCCACCAGTGCTCAACACATGTGAAGGTGGGAGTTTTCACCACACTGCTAGAGATAGGGCTATTGTATTTCATCGAATAAGAGATGTTGCTATAAAGGGGGGGATCTGCCTTTTATTAGAACTGGTTTATATTCTTTCTAGCAAACAGAATGGGGGATGGAAAGTTATATGTTACTTGATTTAAAGCACCATCCATTTACGTCGCCTACCAGGCTTCGAATAGGACAAGTTATGTCTGCTATTACAGTGGGAAGGAGATTACATATACACAGGGAACGAAATTTGCAGGTGCCTAGGAGCCATTGGTGCCTCGAAAACAGAGGCTGGCGACTGGTTCAGGGGTGTAGTGGGGAAGAACTGTTTAATATCAGGATAACATCTGACGCCTTAATTTGGTTTTGGCTCTCAGTCTTTGATCTGAAATTTTGTGCCCTGACATATACCAAGACATTTAAGACTATGCTGTTGTCATTCCGGTGCTGTTGAAGATATAATTCACTATGCTATAGAATGTTCACTGTATGATGATCTAAGAACTTTGTATTTGCAGTCTTTTGGGATAAAATAAGATTTTTTACTTATCTTGAAAAACTTGCCTGGCTCCTCCAGCAAAACCAGCCTAGTATAATAATGAAAGTCGCTTTATTTGCTTAAAAAGTAGAACTGCATGCAATTCTATTGCACTCTATTGTCCTTCACTGATTGTATATATTGTGTGATGCATTGTGGTATTTATATTTTTATTGTAATTTTCTTTATGGATATTTTGCAGCCATGGCAAAAGCTAGTGCAGTAGTAAATAAACTTAACTACCTACAGCAAAGAATTCAACAAGGTTTCACAAAAGATCTTCATGGATAAGCTTGCAGAATGTGGACTGAAGGTGAATTCATGGCTGGTTGAAGAACCGTACTCAAGGAGTGATCATCAATGGCTTATACTAAGAGGGAGCTATCAAGTGAAAATAAGATTTTTTACTTATCTTGAAAAACTTGCCTGGCTCCTCCAGCAAAACCAGCCTAGTATAATAATGAAAGTCGCTTAATTTGCTTAGAAAGTGGAACTGCATGCAGGGCTCTGTTCTTGGTCCAATGCTGTTCAACATATTTATTAATGACTTGGATAAAGGGTGGAGGGAATGTTTATCAAGTCTGCAGATGACACAGAACTGGGAGGGCTAGTTAGCAACTTGGAAGAGGAAATTATAATTTAAAACACTCTGGGATGAAAGTTACAGAATAAATTTCAGCTGAGATAAATGTAAAGTTCTGTATTTAGGAAAATGCACAATAATATGATGGGGGATACCTGGCTTGGCAGCAGCACTCACAAAAAAGATCTGGGAATTGTAGTTTTATTATTATTATTATTTATATTTGTATCCCACCTAGGTCTGAAATGAGATTTTGCTCTTCTCAAAAATCTCATCGAGAATAGGCTTCTTGACAAGCTTTTCGCGAGTCTCATGAGGAACTCAAGATTCTCGTGAACCTCAAAATAGCAAAATTGGACACAAGGGCCATTTTGCACATGTACAAATCATTTGGGGGGCATTTTTGAGATACTTTTGTTTCTTGCAAGAATCTCTAGTTTCTCGCAAGAAACTCACAAGATCTTGCTGGAGCCGAGAGCTTGCTGGAGTGCTGGGCTTAGGGTGCCTCACATTTCAACTTATTAACTTTAACAATTAAAATGTAACCATTAACAAACTAATTAACTCAACTAGCAATCCTCACAATAACCCTTTGAGGTAGGTTAGGCCAAGGGATCTGTGACAGGCCTAAGGTCACCCATTCATGGTGAAGACAAATCTTGAACTGTGAGCTTCCCCCTACCTCCCGGTCTCAGTTAATCACTGGTTGATCACAAGCTACACATGATCCAACAATGTGAGATGCAACAGCAAAAAAAAAAAAAAAACGCTAATGGAATTTTAGGCTGAAATAACAGAAGCACTGTGTCCAAGTCAGCAGAATAATTCTACTCTCTGTTCGGCACTGTTAAGACCTCATTTGGAGTATTGTGTTCAGTTTGGGGTGCCTCATTTTAAGGACACTGACAAACTGAAGCAGGTTCAGAGGTGGGCAACAAAGATGGTCACGGATTTGAAAAGCAAGACTTATGAGGAGAAGTTGAAGGAAATGGGTATGTTTAGTCTAGTAAAAGGAAGACTAAGGGGGGTATGAGAGCAGTCTTCAGATATCTAAAGGGCTGCCACAAAGAAGATAGCAAGGAACCCTTCTGCATTGTTAGGTAGAACTAAAAACAATGGACTCAAGTTACAGGAAGATAGATTTCAGTTAAGTATCAGGAAAAGATTCCTTACATTTTTCCTGATATTTTCATGAAAGTAAGAGTTGTTAGGCAATGGAACAAAGCTGCCTAGGGAGGCTATCCACTGCTTGAGATTTTCAAAAAGAGGTTGGAGAGCCATCTATCAGGGGTGTGGTAGCTGTAGTCATTTTACATTCAAACAGAGGGTTGGACTAGATGACCCTCAAAGTCCCTTCCAGCTCTTAAGGTACGACGATTCTATTGTCTAGAGACTGAGAAAAACAAGATCTGTATTGCTTCCTGCTCTCACGTCCTAAAAGGGAGTTAACAGAATTTCTGTAGGAGGGATATCAGACTCTGATCTTAATTTCCCTGTGGGCATTCTGAGCCAAATGAGTCCTGCCTGTGCCTCCTCTTTGTTGGCTGCCCTCTCCACCCATGCCTACAACTCTAGAACTCTGCCTTTAAAAAAGGCCTGGGAGCCAAAGAAAGAGGAGCTGGGGAGCGTAGACAAATGGTAGGAGTGAAGTGACATCTGCCTGGAACCAGCTCGAGCCCCATAGCTGTCACAAATGAATGTAACTGGCATCAAAAATCAAGACAGTATTTTAATGTATTCATGGCACAGGCAAGACGAGAGCAGTCATGCAAGGTTGCTGGAAAATGCCCTGAAGCAGTCAAAACCCAGGACCATACCTCACAAAGACCCCTCCCCCTTAGCTGCTAACAGGGGAAGGGATGGAGAACCCAGGAGACTTACCCACTACTACTTGGGAACCTGGCCCTCCCAATGGAGTGAGGAGTGGTTGAGACAGCAGCTGCTGTTTTAAGCTTGCAAGTTCTAGGTCTGCCTCTCAGAGAGGAGGCGCTGCTGGAGTTAGCCACTATATCCCACCTTTTTTCATGTGGTGTGCTAGCTCACTACTTCTCTGAACAAGAACAACTGCAGAAGAGAACTGATGAGGAATGACAGGGCTAAGAAGCCTGGTGCAGGCAATTTGTGGACCCAAGCCCAATATTTCAGATCATTTCCTGCTCACTCCTGGTGACCAGCACCCCTCTGGAAGCAAGCATGCAGTCTGCTATAGCAGGGTCTAGCACACAATCCCATGCAGAAATGGGTTGGGGGGGAGCCAGAATGGAGAAAGGTAAAACCCAAAGCTGCAGCTGCAAAACACAAAAGAGCAGAGCATTCTGACAGCCCCTGCTTTTATTTAGGTGCCTAAATACAACTTTAGTCTGATATCATCTCCTACGTTTGAAAAACTTGGCCACTAAATTCTACAGCTGGCCAAAAGGTAGAATTCTCTAAAGAAGGATACTAGTCTTACCCATATATGCTCTTTAAAAATAAAATCGTTCTACAGTTGTAACATCTTTTCATAACTTGAGAGCATTTTTACCCATTAGTCAGAGCAGCACTTCAATCACTCACTTTTATGTGTTCATGCAGTTGGGCTTCATGCTGACGGGAGAGCTGCTCATGCTGCCTCTGGAACTCTGCGATAAGGATTTGTCTCTGGATTTGCTGTTTTTGTTTGAGAGCCAAGAGCTCTTGCTGCAGTTGTTGTTCTCGAAGCGTTGCTTCCGTCACTGGCACGGAAAATTGGTGGTCCAACCGGAGATCCATAGGTACTGCAGATGGTGCAACTTGCAAAGGCAGTGCTGTGGTCACATCAACTAAAAACAAACAGACAAAAAGCCACCCCTCAAGATCTATTCAGAGTTCATAATTGAGTGTCGATGAATTAAAGGGTGTAAACAAATGAGACGATAGCCCACTGCAGTTCATGCAGTCCATGCAGCACCCACACACACACGTTTAGCATGTACAGTCTAATAGACAAGTCCCCAGTCCACCTGCACTCTCAAGTTTAGCACGACAAACCTAATGCATGTGCAAGCATTCTTCCCCGCCGTGTAATTGACAGATTGTGAACACATGGGTGCACATTAGACCACATTTGCAATCTAATTAACAAACTGTGGACAACCACCTGGTGTGGGTTATCATCTCATTTAACGCCCACAAACATTTTCTCATTCATCTTACTTTAAAAAGGACATGAGCTTGATTTGTCAATTTATTAATCTACTGAAATGGCTGTCTATTAGCAAAGAAAAGCATGTTATATAGAACTGATGGAAATAAAGGTCCCTTATCGTAACTTAGTTCTTCGAGAGGGCTCCATGCATTCTCATTCCTGGGATCATGTGATGCCATCTGGAATCCAGACAGCATGTTCTAGCTTCTAGACTCCTACCCCTCCCTCTCTGTCCCTGTACCCTCGCAAGAGCACAGGGGCATATGAGATGGGGATGGAGTCTATTGTCCTCAGTTACTTTTCCACCCAGCCAGGATTTAACCATACTGCCTATTCGAAGGGGAAGGTGAAAGGGTAGGAAGAATGCACTAAGCCATCTTAAAGAACTAAGTTACAGTAAGTAACCTTTATTTCTTCGAGTGGCTCCGTGTTTCTCACTCATGGGAGAATACAAGCAGTTACATGGTTTTAGGTGGAGGATGCTCCTGTGGCAGTACCGCAGATAACACTGCTCTTTTGACAGAGGTTTCTTTTCCAAAGCGAGATCTAGTGCTTAATGTCTGATGAACGTGTCTGGAGATGACCATGTGGCAGCTGTGCTTATCTCCTGGATAGGGATGTGGTAGAATGCCACTGTCGTGAATGCAACTGTCCTCACTGAGTGTGCTGAGGTCATCTGGTACCTTGGTGCCTGAGAGTTGATAGCATAGCGTTATGGTTGCCACAATGATTTTGGAAATGCGCTATGAAGTAATTTGTTCCCCTGAGTCGTGCCTCCTATAGACACAAACGGAATCCATCTTGCGTATAGCACTCGTGCATTGTAACAGAAGGCTAGTGCCCTTCTAACATCTAGGGTATGAAGGGAAGCTTTTATGAGTGTAGTATGTGGACATGGAAAGAAGACTGGTAAAGTAATGATCTGATTGACATGAAATGGAGAAAAATGTTTAGGATGAAAAGAGGGGTCAGTACATAATTGTACTTTGTCCCTGAAGAATAGGAGGTAACGAGGTGACACACTTAGGACAGCTAATTCTCCTACCCTCCTTACAGATGTAATTGCCACAAGGAAGATAACCTTGTAAAACAGGTGTTGCAGTGATGTCGTCGCTAATCACAGAAGCTTAATTTGAGCCCATTGGTTCTAGTCTCTCCCTCAGGAGCAACAGAGAATAAATCTGCTCCATCTTCTATGCGACAGCCCTTAAGATATTTGAAGATGGCTATCATGTCTCCCCTTAGTCTTCTCTTAACCAGGCTGAACATACCCAGCTCCTTCAACCTTTCCTCATAGGACTTGGTTTCTAGACCCCTGACCATCTTTGTCCCTCTCCTGTGAACCCGTTCCAATTTGTCAATGTCCTTCTTAAAATGTGGTGCCCAGAACTGGACACAGTGCTCCAGATGAGGTCTGACCAGCACAGAATAGAATGGAACTATTACTTCTCGTGACCTGGACACTAGGCTTCTGTTAATACAGCCTAAAACTGCATTTGCCTTTTTAGCAGCCGCATCACACTACTGACTCATGTTCAGCTTGTGATCAACTACAGCCTCTAGAACCTTTTCACACGTTATGCTGCCAAGCCAGGTATCACCCATCCTATACTTGTGCAGAGGAGAATGACAAAGATGGTCACGGGTGTGGAAATCTCAATGCAGAACTTTACATTTATCTCTGTTGAATTACATTTTGATATTTTTGCCCCAGTTTTCCATCCTGTCAAGATCATTTTGAACCTTGTTTTTGGTAAATGGTTCAAAACAAGATTCAATGGTTTGAAGCTTGTTTCTGGTTAACGGATCTTGAATCTTGTTTCTGGTTAATGGTTCAAAGGGAAATTTTGTGAGTCTTGACAACACTAAGATTAGATGCCAGATGTGAGACCGGTAATTAGAGATTTAGGAGGTCCTTCACAAACCTCTTTGTTATGCATTCTGAGAATAGGGTTGTGCCCTGATGTAGATAAGTAAGCAGATAGTGCAGCTAGGTTGAATGAAGCATATGAAAGATAATCTTGTTGGAGCTTCAGCACATGAGGATAGAGGGCACTAGTAAGTGGTGGAGACTCAACTCCTTTCTGTTGGCACCATATGGTGAATCTTTTCCATCTAGCCTCATATGTGGAGGGTTTTCTCACATTGAGGAGTGGTAGCTCTATTTCACATGGTAGCTCATGGCAGGGATTAATTATGGAATATACCATGCTGTGAAGTGCAGTAGTTTGAGATCCAGGTAGAGAAGGTGGCCGGCATGTTGTGAGATTAGGTGTCACCAGAGGGGAAGAGTTCAGGAGTCTGATGGACATCGCTACGTGAATAAACCATCTCTGCCTCGGTCATTCTGAAGCGATCAAGATCAATTTGGCTTTCTCTCTGCGAACCTTTTAAATTACCCTTGGAAGCAGTGAGAACACATAGAAGACAGAACACCTACGTGTATGCTATGTGATCACGAAAGCATCCGAAATTGATCCCTTCGCTTTCCCTCCTCTGCTGCAGAAACAAGATAGTCTGAGATTTATCTCAGTAGCAAATAAATCTATGTCTGGTGTGTTCCAGTGGAGGAAGAGGGTTGTCACTACTAGATCCACAAGGGTCCATTCATTCTGGCAAATATGGTGTCTCCTGAGATGGTCTGCCAGAAAATTCTGCTCCCCTGGAAGGTGAATGGCTGTAGGCAAGACTGTTGTCTATGCACCAATACCAAATTTGCATTGCTTCGTTGGTAAGTCTTGTAAGCTTGCCTGCCCTGTTTGTTCAGGTAGTACATGACAGTCATGCTAAGTTGAAATCCTGTGAGCACTAGTCGTATAGCTCCGAGTTCTAGCAAGTTGATGTGAAGGCTGGTGTCCTGGGGTGGGGAGGAGCGGTGGGAAGGATTCGAACTGGATTGAATAGTCTGATTTTACAACCTCCAGAACCCATCAATCCGAGATTATGGCTGTCCACTCGCTAAAGCAGGGGCGAAGTCTGTCCTTAAATGTTGGCTTGTCTTGGTGTGAGCGCGTGACCTGGCAGCTGTTAAAACTGCGACCAGGGTTGTGGACCCCCTTGCCTAGTCTTCTGCCTCAGTTTTGAATATCTTCATCTTGTTGTTTGATATAACTGATGTGCTGGTGTCTGTTGCTGTGACACCTAACAGCATTGATGGAACGATGGTATATGCTGCCAGAAGTAGGTCATAGAAGATGACTTGAGGTGCTGGCGCTTAGGTGGTTAGTGTATGACTCCTTGTGCTCTAGCTGTCTGACACGTCTTATCTTTTCAAGAGTGTCATCAGTAAGCTTAGAGAAGAGACCTTCCCCTTCAAATGGGAAGTCCTTCAGGCGTACTTTATTTTCTGGGGTGAGGGCTGTCAATCTAAGACAAGCATGGCAACAGATGTTTATTGCTGTAGCTACTGATCTAATTGCAGGGGTCAGCTGAATGCATTGTCGCAGCCAGTTGCAATTGTGCTAGAAGACAGTCCTCTCAGTGCAGCACCAGTCTCTCACTCTGGTCAGATGTGGCTAGAGATCTTGTCAATAGGTTATGTTGATATGTGGCCATAGCAGCTGTTCTTAGGTTCAAAGTAGCACCAGAGAATGCCTTGCAGCCCAACACATCAAGGTTTCTATGTCTGAAGAGGTCATTCTGACCGCTCCTGATATTGGTTTGCTTGAAGCCACCACAACCACCATTGCATTAGTTGATTAGATAGAGGCAGTTTTTGAGGGTTCCATAAGCGCCTCAAAGAGCAGGACGACTATTTGACCTGGGTCACCTTCAACAGGATCAAAAATACTGGCTCCGATGCCTTTTTTGTGACCCATGTTGGAATTTGGGGTATGTCTATAGACTACAGAGCATTGACTGAAAGTTCGTTACATCTTCAGTGGGCAGCATCAAAGTTGGATCTGAAATACTGTCTCTAGGGGGCGGTGGCAGGTCATTCTCCTCTCTCTAGTTAGAAAGTGTAGCTGTCTGATCCACTGAAGATAGGAGCTATTGTGGATAAGGATCCTGGGTCATGTCTCCCCTCAATATAGGAAATCTGGATATTGTGGCAGCCACTGATATCGTTGTGGCCAGTTGAGATTGTGATGAGTTAAGTAATTTCAGGGCTAGGGTTTGTGGTTGTTGGTCCACTGGGATATGATGTTGAGGAAATGCTAGAGGAGGTAGTTCTGGTAGAACACTGCATTGAGTAACTGTAGCCCTCAATGTTTGGCTATTCTCCACTAATTGTTCTGTGCCTGATTTTCCTCTTAGGGAGACCAGTGAAAGAATTCATTGAACACGCTGAACTGTCTTGAGAAGGTGATCTACTTCTTGGAGGCTGCCCAGGCTGTTCACTGAAAAAATGTTGGTGATCGGAGGGCTGCCATTCCCAGGGCGGGTTGGGTTGACTTGTGACTTGGTACTGCACGCCTAGGTACCATGGCCACGGTTGGTACCATCTGGTATCACGATGGTAGAAAGGTGGTAGTTCATCATCATCATCAGTGTTGCGGTGGCTTCCTGAGGCCCAGTCCTTTTACGGGTATCCCCTAGTGCGTGGTGGGACATCATAGTACCAAGGTACCCTTCTACCCCTGGGATTCGCCAAGTGAAGAGTTCCTGTCCCATGTCGGGTGGTACCGGGAACTCTGGATCTGCTTCATGTCTGTGGAGTGCTCATCTGCTAAGGAATCTCGAGCTGGGGATCTCTGCCTGCAGTGCCGTGCTTGCTTGCGTGCCACATAGATAGGGGAGAACTGCAGTACCGAATCTTCTCCAGATGAAGAGGAGGAGTGAACATGCTTTGATTTGCATGTCCTCTTAACTTGCGAGTGCCGGGCTGTCTTGCTGCTTAGCTCTGCAGCAGTACTAAGCAGAGAGATCTGAAGGTCCAGCTTTCCTCTCACACGGCTCGGGTGCTGATCAGTTCCATGTGGTTACTACGGCACCTCTAGCTCTAAGTCAGAAGCGGAGAAGGATATGGCTCCGCAAGATTCAGTGCACTCTTCCAGCGCTGTGTGAGGCTCGCTGCCAGAGCCCTAAGCAGCCTGAGAATCATGAGTGGCTTGAGTTTGAGCCTCGAGGAGAATCTTCCCCTGGATCTGGTCTCCTACATCACCCTGGGCAGGCAAAGCTATATCATTATGTCTTGACCCTGGGCAAGTCTTGGCTCAGAGAGAGGGTTCCCTGGAGGCTTGTTTTTAATGCTGCTTCTTTTTGTGTTTTTAGCTGTCTTTGTCAGAGCAGGCAGGAACATTCTGAGGCTCCAGCACCTTTCTTGTTTAGTGTTCTCTGAGCCTCCGGCAGTGCTGATCAATACATCTGTTTGGAAATGCCACACAAGCAGGGCAGCATCTACTCCCAGGGGTTTACCTGAGGCAAAGTAGACACTGATCATGCTGGTTGGAGAGAGGCACAGCAGTTGTACATGTAGTGCATCTCTTGAATCCCGGTTTTTTCGTTGAGTCGGCCATAACGGCCAGCAGGAAAAAGCCTGCACTTTTCTCTCTGTGCTGTGGCCAGTAGAACTTTACTAAACAAGACTAATATACAATTTTTATAAAACTAACTATAATAAAAACAAGACTAATAAACAGTGAACTATAGATCTACAATTAATTTTTTCTCTCTTTCTAGATAAGTTGTTCCTGACTAGCTGGCTGTAGTGGAAAGGAACCGAGGGGAATGGGCTCCACCCCCTTGTCTTATGCTCCTGTGCTCTAATGAGGGGGTACAGGGACTGAGAGGGAGGGGTAGGAGCCATCTGAGCTTCCAGAACTTTCTGATGGAAGCTAGCAGTGGACTGGTATTAGAACAAGCTGTCTGGATTCAAAACAGCATCACATGATCCCATGAGTGAGAATCACAGAGCCAGTAAAAGAAGAATTTAAGGATCTCTCTCCGCCTAAAAATCTATGCTTGTCGAAAGGCAGTAACATTTATTTATATTTATTTATTTATTCGCATTTATACCCCGCCCCTCCTAAAACATCTCGGGGCGACTAACAGAGGAAAGATAGTATTTTTAACTGATTGCACACAAGCTCTCTGCCTCACTACAAGTGTATACTAGTTAATTATGCAACTCCAAACCACACATCTTCATATTTCTTTTGTCAGGACAGATATCTAGAACAATGCTATAGGCATGCCTTTAAGCTTTCTCTATTCAAATATCTTTACACTAAAAGCTACCTTCCATATAATCACCTCTGGAAAGTCTCCAGTAAACATTCTTTACCACAAAAACAGGAAAACAAGTCTTCAGGTTGTTGGGGGGGGGGGGGTTTGTTTATTTATTTTTTTAAAGAAAAAGACAAACAAACGAACAAGGTTACAGTATCAAAATAAAGGCTACACTAGGAGCGATATTACTTGGAGGATGTAACAATGATTTAATCAGTCCACTCCAGGAATGAACTGACTCCAACTAAAGCCTCTTCTGTTGCCATGTCCATATCAAAAATATTTTTACCAGATACCACTCAGCAAATTTTATCAAAAATATCCTTATCAGATGTCTATATCAAATATCTTTACCCAGACCATATCAAATATAGCTTTAACAGGGAACAGTAAGCAAAATCTTCTCCAATACACCACTATTTAAAAGTTGAGATTTTTTTTTTTTTTCACTTTCATCCAGCTTTACTATGTAAGCATACTTTCTACATGTTAGTTCTATAACATACTAGTCCACATATATATATATACACACACCTGGAACCGGAGGAAGAGGGAGGCCCTGGTTCAAGACTCGCCTTAGAACAATTTACCACAACTTTTAAATCCTCACAACAACCCTGTGAGATAGGTTAGGCTAAGAGAATATTATGACTGGCCCAAGGTCACCCAGTGAGTTTCTGACTATGTGAAGTGCTCCGAGTGCCATGGCAGGGGGAGTACTATAGAAAAATAAAATGTATTAATTATTGTAAGTGTGCATTTAAAAAGCATAATTTCAACTGAACAGCTGGGGTTATTCTTCTTAAACCCTGGAATCTGAAATGAATGTCCATTTAAACCAGAGGAAATAGGAACAATACACTTTGATCAACCAATTAAATTTTGGTGTGACTTTGGGTAACATCCCACTCTACTTACTGACATACTCATCGAGCTTTCTAGATTAAACTAGAGACCCTCTTTAGTTGTATAACCCTTGAAAAGTGTTGTGGTAGTTTATTTTATTTTTATTTATTTTATTACATTTGCCACCCCTCATGCCCATGGCATCTCGGGGCAGCTTACAACACCAATAAAAACAATTTTAAAAATCAACACAATTTTAAAACATCTAAAGAACACCTAAAACCCCACCACCCCTCCCCCACTATTAACCCACCCACCCCTCCCCTCCCCCGAAGGCCTGGGAGAACAGCCAAGTCTTACAGGCTCGGCAGAAAGCCAACAGACTTGCGGCCAGACAGGCTCCTTCCGGGAGGGAATTCCATTATTGCGGCCCGGCCACTGAGAACGCCCTCTCCATTGTGGCCCCCCGCCTTACACGGGGGGCCCCCAAGAAGGCACCCCCCGGCAGACTGAAGGGGCTGCCCTGGGGCGTGGAGGGTGAGGCGGTCTCTGAGGTATCCGGGGCCAAGACCATGTAGGGCTTTATAGGCCAAAACCAATACCTTGAATCTGGCTCGGTATGTTATAGGCAGCCAGTGCAGGAGCACAGGAGTAATATGCTCTCGCCGACTCGTCCCCGTCAGGAGACGAGCCGCCAAATTCTGCACTAGCTGCAACCTCCAAGCCAGCATCAAGGGAAGCCCCACATAGAGCGTGTTACAATAGTCCAGCCTCAAGGTAATGAAGGCATGGATGAGGGTGGCCAGGTCTGGAAATGTACAGACGCAGCCTCCACACTAGATACAGCTGGCGGAAGGCAGCCTTCGCCACCATCTCCACCTGCTGATCCAGGCACAGACCCGAGTTCAATAACACCCCCAGATTCCGAACCTGTTGGGCTACAGGAGGGTGGACCCCCTCTACGAGGGAAGGCAGCACCTCCCCCGCCCTAACCATCATCATCACCTCTGTCTTATCAGGATTGAGCCTGTCTGCTCTGCCGTAACCAATCCGCCACAGCCTCCAAACACTGGGGCAGTACTAAGACAGCAGGACCTGGGTCAGTTGAAAAAGAGAGGTAAAGCTGGGTGTCATCAGCGTATTGGTGGCAACGGACACCAAACCCTCTCACGATCTTCCCCAAGGGTTGCATGTATACATTAGTTAGTCCCATAGTAAGGAGATAATAACCCAAATTGATGTAATTCCATGCCAAAACCCTAACCCCAAAGGCTAAATCCCTGTTAACTAAATCCTCAACCTAAAAGGCCCCAGGGTTTAGCAATTCAGGAAGATTAGTCCTTTTGTGTCATAACTAGGTCCAAAACTAGGTTTCAGCGTTCTCCCCCCCTTTTTAAAAAAAAAAGATGAAGACAGCAGTCCAGCAGAGGGAAGGGGGTTATCCAGTATTTTGCAGAGTGCAATATGTAGGTTTGTCTTCCTGTTGGGGAAAGGTCCTACGAGTGCACCTGGTGCAAAAAGCTCCTAGCTCTCAGGGAACGTGTGCAGTCTCTGGAGGCTAGAGTGGCAGAGCTGGAGGAACTGAGGGAGACAGAGGTATACAGAGTCTTTCAGGGACATAATAGATCGGTCCCACCTCCACTCTGGTAGTCTCTGTGCTACCTTGGAGAAGAAAGGCCTCCAGGAAAGAGAGCATCAGACCGGAATGGCGAAATGTGATCCTGTAGCTGGGACTTGCCTTCAAGGCAAGGTGTTCTCCTCTTGCACCAAGAATATGTCTCCAAGAGTGTGTGCCCATAGGATTGGGAATAGGATTGCCCTAGTGGTTGGTGATTCGATTATTAGAAATGTTGATAGCTGGTGGCCATGAGGACCACATAGTAAATTGTCTGCCTGGTACAAAGGTTGCCGACCTCACGCATCACAGAAACAGAATTTTAGAGAGTGCTGGGAAGGAACCAGATGTCATGGTGCAAGTGGGTACCAATGACATAATAAGATATAGGACAGAGGTTCTCGTGGCCAAATTTAGGCTTCTAAGTAGGAGTTTGAAGTCCAAAACCTCCAGGGCAGCATTCTCAGAAATGTTCCCAGTTCCACATGTAGGACCCGAGGCAGGCTGAGCTGCAGTCTCAATGCGTGGTTGAGACAATGGTGCAGGGCAGGGGGCTTTAGATTCATTATGAACTGGGGAACCTTTTGACGGAGGGGGAGCCTATACCGACAGGATGGGCTTCATCTTAACCAGAATGGAACCGAGCTTCTGGCACTAAAAATTAAAAAGGCGTTAGAGCAGTTTTAAAACTAGAATCCAGGGGAAAGTCAACAGGTGCTGAGGAGTACATGGTTCAGACCAGGTATTTCCAAAGGAAGCTGTTAATTTAGAGAAATATAGACAATTGGAAAGAAACTGAGGGAGCCTGAGCAGAAATCAGTGCAAAAAGAAATATAAATGATTCCAAAATATCTGAAATGGTTACTTATAATAGTAACAGTTTTTACTGTTTTGTTGTCCTATTGTCAGGAACCCTCATTTTCCCTCGAAAACAAATTCTCTATTGTCCAGAGAGCTGAGGATTGCTTGTAAAGTGCTCCTTTTCTGCCCCAGCATGCATCTGGACTGTATTTTTGCATGCAAGAGGCTAGCTTTTGCATGCTCTAATTTGGATGCAAACACAAATAGCCCATTGCATGCAAATTAACGGGTGAGATACATGCTGGGAAGGAAAAGGGTCAATTTGTACGCCATTTTGTAAGCAATTTTCAGCTCCCTGGAAAATTCCTGAAAATAGGAAAACAAAACAATAAAAACTGGAGCCGTGTTGTTGATGTTCTAGGTTACTCACAAGTCACCATAACTTGAATGTTGCCTTCAATTTTTTAACACTGTTTCTACAATTCATCCTTGTGGGCATTCACTTCTTTAGGGAGTGGAAATCTTAGCTCTTTAAGGTGTGTGAAGATTACCTATTGCACTTCTGGTCAAGCTCACTATTGCATTTTCCCTAAATGCAGATTTCCAAGTTCTGATTATCAACTGAGTACCCGGTCACAGTACTTGGAACTTGATCTGAGTAGTCAGATTGCTTGTTTGGTGCAGCCCCAGGAAGGATGGGGTAAAAAATGAAATAAATAAATCTCCAATACTGTCTTTATGCCCAGTACAGTAACAGGGTTTGTTATCCTGTACCGGCTTCCTAGCAATGTAAGCTTTTTATCAGGTGCAGAAGACAAAGGAAGTCATTATAGTACAGGCAATCTAAGTGATTTTTAAGGTCCACTTAGACAAAAATTGCAAAAGAATGTTTCTGAAATGATTCGGAATCAAAAATGCATGAGCAAAACGACGGAGAAAAGTCTACCAGTGTCACTTTTCCTGTTTGGTCAGAAACGCACATCTTTGAGAATTATTTTTGAGTTGATAATGTTATGTCTTATGTCTATAGTTAAGAACAGTTGACTTTAGAAACTGGTCATTGTTAAGGGTAATTTAATTGAATGTGTTTTTGTTGCAGGTTTTTCTACATGCCTCAGCTTAGCTGTAACGGAGGACAGCGAAAGGTGCTTTCTTTGCCATGAGGCAGTGGGTCATGGGAAGGACGTTTCAATTTTAACAGAAAAAGAGTATTAGGAATCCAGAGTGTGTGTAAAGAACGGAAGATCAGTCAGTTCCATGTTTACGTTGGTCAGCAAGTGCATAAAAAGTGTAGAGCCCAATTTGTGAACCTGAAATCGGCCTTCAACCCTGAACCATCAGTTGATCAGTCATGTACCTCACGTATCCTGCTTTCTCAGGAAAATCCCTGTTTTCAACAATGATTGCCTCTACTGTGGTGTTGAAATAAATTCCCATTATTATGACAAAAAGAAAGCATTTCCTGTCAGGACATCAAACTCTGACCGCATCATCCTCTCCATACGTGACGAATGATGTGATGAGTGGGCAGAAACTGTCAAGCAGCACATTCAATCTGTTCAAGATGTACACGCTGCTGATGCATATTATCAATTGTTCACAATCTAAACTTTCGCACTGGCACAGAGACTCCCTGTAGGCTTACCACCAAACCGCCTGAAGCTGCAGGGCACCCGGAGAACAAAGTGCGACAAGATGCATTCCTCTGTGTGGCCAAATACATTGAAGAAAACGATGAAGAGCAGAATACTATTGTAGGGTTGGTGACAAAAATGTAGGGTACCTACTAGGAGACAATATACAGCCATACAGTGCAAAACACATGAGAAGAAAGCTCCTGGAGCACTTTGACCAAGAAATTATATCAACTGTTGCTGGTACACCTGATAGTGTTACATTCCGAAAGACAGCTGCTTGCGTGCTACGCGAGTATCATCATAAGAGAAAGCATGAAGATGCAGAGAAAAAGAAGAATCTCATCCTTGCAGCAGCTGAATATGGAATGACACCAAAGTGATAAGAGATTGACACTTCAACATATGCCAACCTGCAAGACATTGAGAACACTGGAGGTAATGTGAGCTCTCTCCCAGATAGTCTGAATACATTTCTAGATGTTCTTGTAACGAGAAAGGAAAAGGACAGCAAAGTGGCATCAATAGGGAAAGCTATTATGCAAGCTGTTCATCCTCGTGTCATGCTTGCACCACTACAATTAGGGCTAGGTGTGCTGTTGCACCACAACACTAACTCCCAATTTCTTGTAGATACTTTGCACCACATGGGATTTTCATGTTCATACTCCGAGATACAGCGATTTCAACGTTGCACTGCAGCTGTGACAGGATGCAAAATAACTGGGTACATTCCTGGCAGCTTGGTGCAATATGTAGCTGATAACGTGGACCACAACATCGTCACATTAGATGGTCATGTCACGTTTCATGGGATGGGTATCATCGCAACAGTCATGCCCAGGGATATCTGCTCCAATGAGAATTGCTAAGCAGAATGTTTCCACGGATGACCTTCGTAAACTAGGCAACAAACATGAAGAAGTACCCATCAAACCCCACTGGCATGCGCTTGGTGAAGTATTCACCACTAGTACATCCCACGCAGTGTTCCAGTACAGCAGCTAACCTTGATCATCTATTGAATATGTCACATGTTCTGATGTCAGCAATTCCCATGTGGCATGGGATGTGCCAATTTGTTCATCAAGGTGAACATCCAGGAAAAGCATCCATTGTTTTCCTACCAATGCTGGACATGGACCCCAACCAGCAAAACATGCATTTACACGACACTGCAATTTATCAGCGACCATGGCAAAAAATATGAATGTACACCAGTGGTGACATTTGATCAGCCACTGTTCTCAAGAGCACTTGGGATCATTGCTAATGAACCCTCACGTAGCCCTCTGAAGAAAATGGTAATCCGACTTGGCGGCCTACACACTCAGAGAGAGAACCCATATATGTTCAAGGTATGGAGACTGTCAGACAAATGAGAGGTAATGCAGCATCTAAGAGAGAGACTCCAGAAGATGTACTATTAGAGTGTCTGAAGGCTCTGAAAAGGGCTATACCACAAGAGTTCGTTACAAAGCTGCTTATTAATGATTTAAAATGCCCATCACATACTGATTTGGAAATAGAGCTCATCGATCTCACTGGAGCAGGCCTACCCCTAGTCACAGATCTTGTGTCCTTATAATCAAGTTTCTGAGGTTTACTACAAGAATAAGTACTGAAAATGCTAGCTAATTAGGAAAACTTGTGAGGAGAGCCTGCTGTCCACATAATCCTGTTTCCTGACCCTACGAGAGAGAGAAGGAGAGGAAAAACAAGTTCTGTGTAGACCAGTTAAAGTACATGCTAAACATAAGCAGTTAAATCATTTCCCATCTTTCCATGGAAAAACTAAGGAAGTTACGGACGCTCCTTTATCAGAACATGAAATGAATTTGGCCATAAAATTAGTGTATACTCCCTACTACCCAGGACGCCCCAACCCTAACAGGAGAAAGACTCCGTCAAATCAAGAGGTGTAAAGCTTGCGTAACTTGCTCTGCCACAGTCACTATCAACTTGTCTTTTCGCCCCAGGAAGAACTCTTCAAAATACAAGGGACCTACACCTGCAAATGCCAAAATATGTTCTTCATTCTGTAAATCAAATACGCCCATAGAAGCTATGGTGGTGAAATCCATCAATTTTCACATAAACAAATCCACTCGACAGGTTAAAAAAAATTTAAAAAAAATAAAAGCGTCCTGGACAAAAGCACCGAGGTGGGTATTCACTTCTCCAAGAGCGACCTCTCTATTTCTGATATCTCTGTTCATGTGCTGAAAGGGAACCTCAACACCACCTTTAAAAGAACTAAAATTCTGGGATCTGGGAACTAAAATTCTAGCCCAGCTCCACAGAATCTTCACTGTAATGTCTAAAAAGTCAAGTTTTAAATGTTGCAAATGCACCCTGCTATACTCTCAATGGCTTGCCTCTGTGTGAGGCACATGACATGAAGTCTTGTCAGGCCTGTACTGCTCTATTATCTCAAGAAAAATGGACAGGATGATGCAGAGGAGGGACATCTTCAGAAAGAGGACTTTACAGAAAGGTGAAAAAGTCCCCAAAACACTGGGCCCCGACACCCACTGCACAATTGGCACCTTCCAGCACCACTATCACTAGTGTGCACAACCACCCAGCTGCCTCTATCTCCTCCCTCAGCACAGTACCCACAAACATCCATGTTTCTGACCGCGTTACTGCTTCCAGCGGCACTGTTACCAGCACTGCTCTAGGTTTCGAGGTTGCTATCGACCCATTCCTATAGAGGAGGTGCAGGAGCCTTTCCTGCCTGTGATGATAAAGAGCCTCATATGCAGGAAATGCCTAAGGGGAGGAGGAAATGGGTCAGGTCCCCTTCACACTCCTCAGACTCATGATATGATGGATCAGTGTAGCATAAGGACCAGTTGTCCAGACCACTAACTGTTGCGACAATGTACTTGGAGGACAAACCCGCAATATTAGAGAGTACCCTCCTGCCATCACAGAGACAGACACTTAATTATGTACATGATTATTGATACCCACTCTCCAGGAGCAGTTCTTTGAAGAGCAGTTTCCCACATTACTACTGCTACCACCACCTTTCAGGAGACTCAGCTTCAGTTACCAACGCCCTGCACATGGCTATACCAAGAGAAAGGATTGTCTGGGTGGGGAAGATAAACACAGACTGGTGAGAGAATGGCATCTCAGTGGATCTCAATCTCAGTCCTCCAGAAAGCCAAGATCCTCAGGACACTGCTGGAGAAAGAGTACACGGTGATACAGGCACCCCATCCCCGTGGAGAAGTGCATTACAATAGTCATCTGAAATTTGGCTACTCCAGACTCCTACCACTTTGTTGCCCAATAATTTGGCATTGGGACCTCCACAGTGGGTGTCAACCTTGTCAAGGTTTGTACCCCAATTGTGGAAGTGCTGCTGGAGCAGGTGGTGCAGATGGTTGACCCCGAGGAGGTGGATAGAGGGTTTTCAGCAGGAGGGTTTCCCAAACTGCATGGGACCATCAATGGAAGTCATATCACCATCATCTGCACACTCCATGGGAAAGATGACTACATGAACTGCAAGGGGTTCTTCTCAGTAGTTCCCCAGGCCATCGAGGACCACCATGCCTGGTTTGTAGAAATTATGACCAACTGGTCCGGAAAGAACCATGACATCCGCATCCTGCGCCAGTTCCCCTTCTTTGGGGTCATGTACAATGGGGACTTTGGACCCAACACTAACCCACATCAAGGGGATGGTCATGAAACCTGTTATTTTGGGGATCCATGCCTACCTCCTGACACCTAGGGCTGATACGAGAGCAAATGTTCCCATTCCGAAGGGAAATACTGACCTTTCGTGAGTGCTTGTGAGCGTCCATTGGTACTTCATCAGTTTCCAGTAATTCCATGCTCATTTTCATCACTTCTGTCACTTTCTGGGATGTTTTTGTCAGTTTTGCCACTTTCCGGGACACTCTCGTCACTTTCTGGGACCTTTTCATCACATTCTGGGAATTTTATGAATTTTAAAGCATTTTTGTTGATTTCCAGCACTTTCCCTGGTGCTTAGCTGACATGTTTTTACCTCCACAGCCCCCAGAGGTGCACATGGGGCACACCATGAGACTTGGGAATGTTCTGTGGCAGCCCCATCCAACATGCAAAAAATACCAGAAAATTGCAAACACAGCAGGAAAGTCAGTAAGCTTCCATGTCACATGAACCTCAGCAAATGCTCTGCTTTTTCATTTCAGGCCTACTGCCGCCCAAGCTCATCAAGGCCTACAGCATGGCCCACAACCCAAAGCAACAGTATTTCAACAGGCAGCTCAGCATCACTCACTCGGTTGTCAAGAGGGCTTTGGGGATTCTGAAGCAGCATTAGAGGGCAATCGCAAGCTAGAACGATTTCCAGTTATGCACTGCCCCTTACTGACCACTGTCGCCTCTATCCTATACAACATATGAGAGATGTGGCTGCCCTGGCCTAAACCTCCCCAACCATCTCCGATGCCCCTGTTCCGGGAGCACCTGAACCGAGCCCTACATGGCTGGTACACACACCAGGAAAAAAAATGCATTGCTGGTACACACACCCAGCCTCAGACATCCTCAGGCCTGTACATATGTTCAATTAAGTGCTTAAACCAGATTCCAGTGTGTCCATGTGCTTCCCTCTCGGCCCTCCAGGCCTCCACTCCACCAAGACAGTGTACTGTCCTTCCCCTGACCCCCACCTTCCAGCCCCAGCTATTCCCTTCCCTTTCATCTTCCATTCATTTGCCAAGCCTAGGCGCATGAGCAGCATGTCACTGTGTCAGACTCCCATCCCTCACTGCCCCCACCCATCCAAACTGCCCACCTGTCCTAGAGTAGACATGGGAACCATACTGACAGAAAATTCATCAATTTATTGGTCAGGGGTAAAGAAAACAACAGAGCGGCATTTACCAAGGCACAACAACAAACAAATATATACATGCAGACATGGATGCACCGAGTGCAGATGTAACTTATACCTGCCCCTTCTGCCAGCAAACAGGTATGGTCACTTTGGTTGGGGTCCCAGCAGAAGTGGTGGGCGCATAAGCCCTATCCTCATTGCCCTCCCAGCAGGAGTCCATAGCTGTGGGTGGCTGAAATGTAGTAGGAGGCAGGGCGCTCAACCTGGTGGTAGAGCGGGGAAATATGCACAAACCAGGATGGTTCCCATGGGGGTGCTGGAGAGAGAGGGCCCGGTTGCTGGGCTCCCTGCTGGAGAAACCAGGGCTGGGGATCGAGACCCGGGGAGGTAGTGGGCCCAGAACGGGTGGGGGTGGCGAATGGCGCCTGCCCCTATATAATCAACTGCAGTGTTCGCAGCAGCAACATGATGGAGAAGGGAGCACTGGATCTCAAGGAACTGGGCCATGAAATCCTAAATGCCCCTGCTTGCCTCTTCAAGGTAAAAGAGGTCCAAATGCTGCAAGAGGCGGGCCCACTGCCTGTCCTGCTGGCAGTCCAATAAGGGCCCCGTGTTCCACAGTGTTCTGCTGCAGGACCTGCCTATGCTCCCAGGTCATCCCTTGGATGGCGTCCCAGATCTTGGCTGCCTGCAACATGGTCGCCATCGTCGGTTTCCTGGCTATATTCTTCCTGCACCACCGTTTGCATGTCTGCTGATCCCAGTTCCACTGGGTGCCAGTGGTGGTGACCCGGCTGCACCCACTGCGGTGGCAGGCCTGCGGTCAGGGAACACAATGCCAGTAATTCAGCACACACCCTGGTGTTTTGACCCCACCCATATCACCTAATGCCTCTGTGCTTGCCCTCCACAGCCGCTGGTTTGGCTTCCAACCCCACACAAATCCACGTTGCCATACCTACCGCCCCCGCCTGGTGCCGCTGTGTCCAGAGGCGGTTTCCATGGCTATCCTGGCTACTAATTAACATTATTAAGGACAGCACTCAAAACACTGGATAGTAATAATTGGTCGCTTCTCTCCTACAGTTGTATAACCTGAGTGCCAACCCCCACCCACCCACCTCCAGTGCATTAACTCACCCTTCTCCTCCACCTCCTCTATGAAGTAGACAACTGTGTCCTGTGTCCCCTTCACCTGCACGTTCATTGGCTTCAGGAACTGGGGCTGGCTCTCTGTCTCGAGGGAGTACAGGATCGAGGGAGTACATGGGGTCTGTGTCCTCAACCACCATGTCTGGTTCTGGAGCAGGGACTGGCACGGAGGAATCTCACCAGCAACCCTGGCTTGGGGTGGCAGGGGCAGGTGGAGCAGGAGTGGCATGCCACATGAACAGGCAGTTGGGGAGGGGTATCCACCTGCTGCCATCCCCTGGTGAAGGCGCTGCTGTACATGTGAGATACTACAACGGCTCTATCCATACAGAGGAACCAGTGCAGGAGTTCACAATGTGCTCAGGTTGAACTCCCGCAGCCAGACCTGTAGTTGCTCATCTTCTATTACCTCCTCAGGTCTTGTCCACTGCCAGCACTGGGCCATATGCCTGGTGTAGTCCAGGAGTGCCATTTCTCCAAGATGTGCTGGAACACCCTCATATTCCTATAGTGTTTTATGAGATTGTACTCAATGCAAACCTCCACCAACAGGGCGCTGAAGGCCCTTGTCTCCTCACTCCAGGGCATACCCTTCTGGCAGGTGACTGTTATGAGCACAGCACGAGCCTGCCCTCATGTCAAGGAGTGCTAGTACATGCCTGTAACCACAGGGCTCACACCACATACTTTACTTAGATACCATTGCAAGGCCGTTTTTAGACACACACTCTGCATTACTGTACCATGCTCGCCTGTTCCAGTTGCTTATGGTCACTGTGGCAAGGCAGGCATTGGGCACGTATTAGAAACCAGGTCGTCCTCACCCAACACGGATTTGAATTTCCCTCATGTTGCCTTTAATGGTCACTGGTCGGAACACTTATGCTGGGGGACCTGCATGCAGGAGTAGTTGCACGCAGTCTAATGGACAGGAAGCAGCCCTGTGAGCGCCCATCAGCCTGGGTTAGCCATCATGATTAGCCAGGTTAGCGCTCACCATGGGCTCCCACATTCTCTGGGACAATGTCATGAGAGGTGAATGCAGGGCGGTCGGGTGGCATATGGGAGAACATGTGGCAGCCACCTAATAGACAGGCAGGTGGCCACCCATCCAGAGGGGGCTTATCTGGGCTACTGTCTTGTCTGTGAACACCCATTAACTACTGAGTGGCATAAACAATATGCCACTTGCCACTTCTACTGTGAGTAAAAAAAATGACCTAAGAGTGAATGTTATAGAAATGATCCCAACCAATAAACACTACATGCCTTTCTACAGACCTAGCTTTATGGAATACTCTTACCACTGAATTACATTTCTACTGGATAAATAACAGTCCTTCAATTTGCCAGGATCAGGACTCTGATTTTAGTAAGCCCACCCATGTTTATTCCGTTGATTTGGGGGGGAGGGGGCTTATTTAATCCCAGCCACTTTCAAACGTGAATTTCATAATGGTGAATTGTAAATTGTTGTTAACTGTTTTATTAACCATCAATCATTTGCTCTCCAGCCATCATGTCAAAGGAAACTATGATGTAAATTTTAGTCTGTATTTTTAATGTTATTTTATTGTCCTGTTTCTGAATTGTATTTTATTTTTATTTTTTTAAATGGGCAAATAGCCAAATAGATATGACTGATTGATTAACCACCAATCTACTGTTTTGTGAACTTGTTACTTTCAACTACAGGTTTATCATTCATTTCCCATGGTAGGGGCCCCCAATCCATTCTGTACCCAGGGCCTCCAAAATCCTTAAGAAATCCTGCACGTAATGCCTGACTGTCTACTACTACTAAACGAATTGCTCTCAAGCCCTGCAGTATACTATCCTGCTACTCCTAATTCCACCACACCCTTCCCTACCACTGCCCAGGAGCCACTCCCCCCACCTCACATCCACCTTTGCTGCCCTGAGAGTTTCCTGTGCACCTGTTGCTGCAAAAGGAGTCGACCCCACACCCACTCCTGAGATTTGTACACTGTGTCAAGCTATCAGGCCTACTATTACCAACAGATGTAAGAGGGCTCAGCAAAGATGGGACCAAGAATGAAGGGTACCTGCTCCCAAAATGAATGGACTCTCGGACAGAGAGTAGGGCACTGTACGACTTGCACAAACACACACACCCTCCCCCTGGGCTCTAACAGCATAGTATGCATGAGGAAAGTTGAACCACCTTGCAGAGATCTCAGACAGTTTTATTTCTTGTACGTCTTTTGCCGCAACATTGACCTGCTTTTCTATACAATCAACATTATTTAGAGCCTAAAATCGGAAGACAGTCACTAATCGTGAAAGAATTTCTGTATGTCATTATATGGATTAATCCATGACTGCCCATAATGGGGTGTAACGGAGTAATCTGTACTGGTCCATAACAGCGATCCGCAAATTGCAGATCCGCTGTTACAGACCCGAGTTTCCCACCCACCCCAACCTCCGGGACCCTACTACAGTACTTATCAGCCTCAGATGGCTTGATTGAAGGTCCGGTGGGCTCCTCCTCTCTGAGGGAGCCCTCTGGCAGACTTCCTCACTGCAGCGCATTGTGGAGGTGCCCGCTCCACAATGCACATGTGCAAAATGGGGCTGGTAGCATTGGTGACATTTTCGAAAAGGGCAGCTGTGCTGCTCATGTGCGAACATCACTGTTCCCAAATGTACAGAACTGCTGCCCTTTTCCAAAACAGTGCCGATACTATTGGTTCCATTTTGGGAAAGTGCTGTGCATGTTCAAAATGGCCCCAGAGGCCATCTTGCACATGCTTATTGTGGAGCAGAGACCTCCCACAGCATGCTGCAGCAGCGAGGGAGTCTGCCGGTGGCTCCTCAACACAGCAGGAGCCCCTTGGACCTTCAATCAAGTCCACCAGACCTTCAATCAAGCCCTCCGAGGCCAGTAAGTACCATATCAGGGCCCAGGAGAGTGGGGGTGAGTGGGAAGACGAAAAGTGAGGTAAAAATCAGTTTGTTTGGGGTTTTTGGATTTAATTACGAGTCCAAATGCATATCTGTAATTAAGTCGGGTGGGGGGGGGCATAAGATAATTAATCCGCACCTGAAAATCAGTGTGAGTTGACATCCCCACTGCAGAAAAACATTGAACTAAGCTACTTCAAAGACACAAGTGTAGTTTCTTAAAATCAAAGCATTGATTTAGTACAACTTTTCTTCAAAATTAACAACTTAAATTAAAATTAACGATTCATTCAGAGCACATGCTTCAAAGAACAGTTTTCAATTGTTTCTCATGGCTGGAAATTTATATTGTGAGGCTATTATATTTCAGATTCAATTGTCTAAAAATTAAACTCACAGGAACCACTACATTCCTTTCATACAACCCGTTTCTGCTGCACGAAATACTCGTAAACACTATATCAAAAAATCCATACAATATTGTTCAGAAGACTTAATTCTGTATGCAAGGCACTCCTTCCACTGTCTGCACTTCCGTAAATGTCAACGCTCACTGAAAAACATTGAGACAGTGAGATCACCGCTATTTATAGAAACAAGCTTCTGCAGGATGACTGCAGTGCCAAGATAAAAGAACAATATTTTTATTAAGCCATAACAGAACATACCTCTGCAGCACAACAATTATTATTTTTTATTTATTTTCATACCACACCCCTCATGCGCAATGGCAGCTCAGGGCGGTTTACAATCCTATAAAATATCAAATAAAAGTATAAAAATATAATATACTAAAATACAATAAATATTTTATAACACAGGCCCGACAAAACCTCCAATCCCCCCCAAAAGAAAGAACCACCCCCTACCCCCACCACCCATCGACAGGTACTAAAATATCAGTATAAAAGCTAGATCTATAAATTAAGTAGGGGATCATTTCAGAACAAGTCCATAAAAGCCCTTTAAAAGGAAGGAAAAAATAATAAGTTTCTTGTTAGAATGTCTAGCTGGGGGGGCGCAAGATAAATGAGTGTTCATTCTGATAAACTGGTAATTCCTTGCACTGAAGAATGAAAACACTAATAAAATGTCCACCACCAACTGCAAAGCATAATTTTTATTTGTTTAGTTCAACCTATACCCCGCCCTTTCCAAAAGGTTCAGGGCAGCTTACAACAATAAAAACATAATATATAATTTAACAACATTAAAATACCCACCCTCATTCAAAAAACCCCTCATATCCAAAAACCACCCACTCCAACCCCAACCTCCCAAACATCTCACCCAATCCCTATGCCTTTATAAAGAGACAAACAAAAAAGACTTGCACCACCTCCAGAAGACGCTCAGGCTCAAGCTAACCTCTAGGAGAAGGAAGTTTCACAGTAACGGGGCAGCAACCGAGAAACACCCCCTGGGAACCCTTGTCATACGAACCGGACTAACAGGTGGTACCCACAGGGAGGCACTCCCAACCCCATGCAATGGGGCATGGAAGGACAGGCATATGGGGGTATGTGGGACCCAGACCGTTCAGAGCTTTAAAGGACAAAAACATCACCTTGAATTGTGCCCAGAAAGCTATAGGCAGCCAGTGCAAACTTCGGAGCACCAGTGTAATGTACTCCCAGCGACTCATCCCCAAAAGGAGGCGAGCTGCCACATTATGCACCAGCTGCAGCTTCTAAACAGCCATCAAGAGCAGCCCCACATAGAACACATTGCAACAATCCAGCCTCAAGGTGATGAAAGCATGTATGACGATGGCCCGATCCAAGTTGAAGAGAAAAGGCCACAATCTCCTCACCAGATGAAGATAGTGAAAAGCACTCCTGGTCACTGCTGCAACCTGACAATCCAGGCACAGCAAGGGGTCCCGAAGTACTCCAAGGCTGCGAACCTGATTGATCAGAAGGGGTCAGACTCCATCAAAACTACTTTTATTGCGAAACTACCCTATTTATTTAGCATTTTAAAGAGAAGATCCATCTTATGTGTACACATCATGAATTCTCATCAACTTAATGTAAAAGCTGGATTAGCCACTGGACCCTGTCCATACCCCCAAGCACTGAAAGACTGAACTCAGGATTATTTATAGGGCCACTGTCGTGGTCCTATAGTTAAGGCAGTAGCAAATTCTCACACAACAGTGCCTATGCTGTTCAGTAGGAGTCAGTACAGCAAAACTTCTGTTGGCGACCATTCTAGCTTTCCTCCAGCAACACATGTGTTCTGTGATTACAAACAATGAAGGGGAGTCCAGGGACGAGGTGGGGGCTAAAGGTGGGGGGGGGTCTCCATCCCTCCCCTGCCTTTGTCTGCTAGCACTGCTGCAGCAGTAGCAGCGGGACACAAGGACACAGATAGGACTGGCAGATAAAGGTGTTTGTTTACAAACAACTCCTTCACATGTGAGTGATCAGAAGGTTGTTGCCTCGTAAAGAAGGTTCTTTGAGATGGCTCCTAACATTCTCACAACTGGGTTGTGCATGCTCACCATATTCAAATAATAAACCACGTGATGGTCTCGAGCTCCCCTAGTATAAAAAGCACTCTCCCCCCTCAGAATGACAGTTCCTTCCAACCCTTTCTAGGAATACAAGAGAATTCCATGTGGAGCTGGAAGGGTGGGTGTTGTGAGACTGTTTGAAGCCATCTCGAAGAACCTTCTTTACAAGGCAGCAACCTTCTGTTCTTCTTTGAGTGGCTCCTTACAGGCCGTTTATACATGGCTCCGCCGAGTGGTAGATCCATGAGCGTCAGTGCATGGGCGGGGCATGCGCACGGTCACACAAGCATCCCCACTCACCCCCCACTGATCCGCACCCATGCAGCAACCACTGTTTTCCCCTGTTGCTTCGTGCATAGAGACAAGATGGGGGGTGAGTGGGAATGTGTGTTAGGCGGGCACGTGCACGCACCCTATTCACTGCGGGCACGGGCGCTGCATCGCTCGCACAAGGCTCCCTCACCCATGAACACACAAATCTGTGTGTTCATGGGTGGGAGAGGTCTGTGTAAACATGGCCACATTTTCACAACTGTCTTACTTGTAACTCCCAAGGAATTTAGGATGTAAAGCAATATCTATGTATCTTGGAAAATCTGCAAATATGGTTCTGAAATTATGGCTGCTATTTCACTAACTCTTCTTAATGAAGTTACTGCTAACAAGAATACGGTCTTTAAACCCCCACCCCATAACCAGTTCATATAATTAATTCACGGTGCCCCGGGTGCACAAATGAACTGGTTTGGGGTGGGTGCAGCATGAATGGATTATGGGGGCACAACGTGTGCATGCGTGTGTGTGTGTCTGTCTTTTCATGGCATAATGCGCTTAATAGCTTGATAGCAGCACCCCCAGGCCCACCGAGCCAGGCAGCACCCCTAGGCCTGCCAGTGGGATACAAAGAGGGGACCCATCTTGACTTCTTGGCTACACCCCTGGTCTAGTGTGCGTGACTGATCAATTTGAAAGTGTGTGAGGTGAAAGCATGTGTGTAGTGTTTATGGATGAGTGCATGCGTGATCAATTTGAATGACTGTATGAGATGAGAGCATGTGTGTACTGTTTTTCAATGACTGTGTGTGTGATCAGTTAGAATGAGTGTATGTGTGGGAGGTGACAGGATGTGTGAATGAGTGTGTGACCTACACGAAACGCACCCACGCAGTGGCATGGGTGGGTGCGTCTCGTATGAAAGCAGTGGCTTGTGCAATCCTGTGTAACATGCACCTCCACCCATCACCCCTGCACAAAGAAACCTGTGAAAACAGGTTGCTACATGTGGGGGATGCGGGGGATGGATGGGTGTCTGTGCGTACCTGCAGTGTTCTTGTGTCTGGGGCCAGCTTATGCATTAACAAAACTATTAAGTTTCAAAAGAAGGGCAACTTACATAGACAAAAAACCTTCGATTTAAGAAGCTTGTTAAGGTAGCATTACAAATTATATTCAAACATTAACATGACAGTAAATTGTATGTTAAGGCAACTTTGTTAAATATCAGTCCAATCTATACATTTTTCTCATTCATTAATAAAAAAATTATGACAACTGAAATTAAACTGTATACATTCCTCATCACATAAGTATTGTACCACAGTCACCATACCACACATATATGTGCTGTTCTCTGTAAATCATATGTTTGGTTTGCAGACACATGTTTGTAAACCAAATGTTTGGTTAGTAAGTCATATGTATACTAACAAGTTCTACTTTATTATAACTGATTTACACCACCTCCATTTGTAGGAGCTTCTGATACTCTTAACATGGCTGCTCCTTCTGCTTGTCTCTGATCTCACTGGCCCCGCCCCTCCTATCCCTGTGGCTGCTCTTCCAGTCCTCTCTTAAAGAAGCCTTACCCTCACATACATCTCCCCCCCCCCTTTTTTTTTTTTTTTAACTAACATCCCAGAACAAAAGACCACAACAAAACATAATACACTAACGAAATAACCTGATGAATATGCAGATAAACACCCTCCACATTTCAATCCTGCATCATTTCAGCAGAGTTCAATCAGTCTCCATGCTGTTTTGCGCAATCTCGTAGATCTACATAGTATTTGTTCATCCTGTGACTGACTTTGTTCCTGGCATTCGCATCAGTTCACTCTTCCTTTGTTCAGATTGTAGTGGCCCTGTATTCGTTTGTGCCGGTTGCCATATCTCAGGTTTATACTCCTCATTATGTCTCGTAATGAGTTGAAGGTGCCATCTGTTTCTTCTGTATGCTTGACCATCAACCGTTTTCACCAGATAGGACCGTGGAGCTTGTTCTGCGATGACCTTCGCTTTCTGTGTCCATGCTGCGCCATCATAAATGAGCACCTGGTCATTTGGCTGCAGTGGGGTCAATTCTCAGGAGCCCTTATCATAGTAAGCCTTTTGCGTTTGTTCCATCCATTCTTTCTGTAAGTGTACCTCAGATTGTCAGTTTCTTGACAATTTTTACCCCATTTTCAGCAAGGTCATTAGATTGTGGATATGTGGGGCATGAAGTGATATGGCGAAACCCGTAAACCTGTGAAAAGTTCTTGAATTCCTGACAAGCAAACTGAGGGCCATTATCTGTTCGAACCACCTCTGGTATGCCATGCCTGGCGAAAATAGACTTAATTTTATCGATGACCTGAGAAGCTGTGGTACTTGTTAGTAAGGTAACCTCTGGATAGTGAGAAAAATAGTCCACGATTAATACGTATTGTTTTCCTGCATACACAAACAGCTCTATTCCCACTTTTGTACAAGCAGCTACAGGCTCTTTGAGCACCAGCATAGGTTGTTTAGGTTGGCAGGACCTGTACTTCTGGCAAACTGAACACCCTTGCACAAGTGTTTCTATCTCACTGTTCATTTGTGGCCAAAACAAAACATCTCTGACCCTCCGTTTGCACTTCTCAATGCCCAACTGCCCTTCATGCAGTCTTGCAAGCATATCACTTTGCATGCTCCTTAGAACCACACGACTCTTCCCTTTCAGTAAGATACCATCCAGCACTGACAGTTCTGCCTTGTAATGGTTTTACGGTGCTGGGATAGGATGACCAGGCCACTCATCTGTAATAGCCCTGATAATTTTGTGCCAAGTCCCATCACGTGCAGTTGCATCTGCCATCTTTGCCCACATTGCATCTGAGACTGGATACATTTTCCTGATTAAGTTTACATGAATTAATTCAGCTTCCATCCCCTGCCTAGTAACTGTACTATCATACGCTCTAGACAGGGTATCAGCTACTACAAGATCTTAATACCTGGCTTGTTCAGATCATATAAGTGTAATTGAAAAAAAGGCCTCTGCAGCCTAGGAGGAGTATCATACAATCCCTTTTTTGCAACTGAAACAAGAGGCTTGTGATCTGTTTCAGCCGCAACTGGTCTGCCATAAATAAAAATATGAAAATTTCTTGCATCCAAACACCAGAGCTAATGCCTCTTTTTCTATCTGTGCATAATTACATTCTGCCTGTGTCAGAGCCCTAGATGCATATGCTACAGGCCTCAGTAGTCTCCATATTTTTGGATCAGAGCTGCCCCAATGCCCTCTTTGGAGGCATCTGTAGACAGCTTGGTCAGAAGCGTGCTATCATAACAACGCAGTACCAGAGCCTTTTGTATCAGCTCTTTCAGTTTTTCAAACTCTTTCTGATGACAGCCTTCCCATATCCACTGTGCATTTTTTTACCAACAATGATCTTAAATGAGTAGTAGTACACTCAGATTAGGTATATATCTCCCAACAAAATGTATCATTTCCAGAAACTTTTGCACCCCCTCTATGTCTGTGGGTGCCGGCATGCTTAATATTGCCTGTATTTTTGCAGGGTTCTACTTGGACTCTGTGATCGGTTAACCTCTCCCCCAGGTATGTTATCTCCTGAATTCGAAATTTGCATTTCTGTTTGTTTAGCTTGAGGCCTGCCGCCCTAGCCCTTTCCAATACTCTCTGCAGCCTCCGATTTGTGTTCTTCCAGGGTCTTGCCCCAGATAAGGATATAATCAATATACATTTTAGTACCTTCTATGCCCTCAAAGATTTGCTGCACTTTCCTATGGAACACTTCGGGAGAGGACTTCAAACCAAATGGTAATCCCAAAAAACAGTATCTCCCAAATGGTGTGTTAAAAGTGCATAAGTGTGTACTGCGTTTTGCGAGAGGCACCTGCCAAAATCCAGTGGAGGCATCCAACGTAGTAAAATATTTTGCCCCTGCCAACTCACCCAAAATTTCTTCCCTAGCGGGAATTGGAAAGTACTCTCTTTTGACATTCATTTAACTGTTTGGGATCTAAACACAGACGAAGAGAGCCATCCTTCTTTTCTACTATCACCAAAGAGTGAAACCACTCCATAGGCTCTTCAACCTTTCCTATAATTTGTAGGTCAACCAATTTATCCAGTTCACATTTAAGTTTTTTTCGCAATGCTAATGGAATATTTCTAGGAGCATGTATAGTTGGTCTGTTTGGTATAATTAATTCTATATTGTATTCCATGTTCCGTTTTCTTATTCCCTCAAAAACATCAGTAAAATGATCTTCCATATTACCATTTACTGTAGATAGATATTTTATTAAAACGTAGCCAAAGGCAATTGCTCAATAGACATACATAAGGCATACAAAACAGTGCCAGATCGTTACTGAATTACATCATTCTGAGTCAAACAGATAACAGTTTCAACAGTCCATGGAAGATCCTTCATTATTGGAATACCCAATAACAGTAAAAAGGCTTTAAAAAAAAAAAAATTAGCAAAGCAAAATATCAAGCTCCAAGGGACTACGACAAATCCATTTGCTTGCTCCCCAATGGAATACATTTTTTTTATTAGACCCAACACTTCACGTTTGAAGACCCAAAATGGGTGGCTCATCATCCTCAGATACAATGACACACTGATTTTTTGGTCTTATTATCCCACTTAACATCTAGTTCACAGGTACCAACAGAATGTATTGTTATCCCCCCATATGCTTTCAGCTTTACTTTTCTTTTGTCCCTAGAGCTGGGTGCTCGCTGTAATCCAGCTACTACCTTTTCACTGATCACATTTGTTTGTGCTCCAGTGTCCAGTTTAAAATTCACCCTACTGCCATGTGTCTCCAAAGTAATATTCCAATCCTTTGGAGACACTGGTTTCTGTAAAACATTAAATATATATATATATATATAAATTTATTGTACTGGCCACAGGTCATGACAAAAAACAGATAATATACATAACATAGCATACATCATATAAAATCACAGTGTTAATTAGGGGTGGGAAACCGGTAGAATCCGGTATCCGATAATGCCGGTATCGGGCGTACCGGCATTATCGGATTCGGCCCGGTAATCCAGACCCGGTACCGGATTCCGGGGTACCGGATTTTTTTGCATTGCAGCCATTTAAAAATGGCTGCAATGTAAAAAAATTTAAAGCCCCAGCCAAACAGTTTTTAAAAGAAAAACCCTCCCCGAGTCCAGGCTGCGCGGGTGGAAGGGGGGACACCCCCCACCCACCCTGGCTTTTTGTTTAAAAAAAGAACAGAGTAAGACAGACCCGGAGGCGAAGGCGAAGGCGAGCCCACCCCCCAGCACCAGCGGCCGCGGCGTCCCCGCAGCCGCCGGTAAGTATGACTCGATCCCTGGGGGGGGGGGGTTTAACACCCCCACCCCCCCCAGGGATCACCCCTACAGCGCGCTTGCCGCTTACCTTTGGGAGCTCCGGCGGCGGCGGGCGGTCCGGCGGCCTCAGCGCCGGCTGTGGCTGCCGGCGTCAGGACGCTCTAGGCCTTCCGGGGAACTTCCGGGTTTCACCGGAAGGCCTAGAGCGTCCTGACGCCGGCAGCCACAGCCGGCGCTGAGGCCGCCGGACCGCCCGCCGCCGCCGGAGCTCCCAAAGGTAAGCGGCAAGCGCACTGTAGGGGTGATCCCTGGGGGGGGGGGGGTGTTAAACACCCCCCCCAGGGATCGGGTCATACTTACCGGCGGCTGCGGGGACGCCGCGGCCGCTGGTGCTGGGGGGTGGGCTCGCCTCGCCTCGCCTCTGGGTCTTTCTTTGTTCTTTTTGAACACAAAAATCCAGGCTGGGCAGGGTGGGTGGGGGGTGTCCCCCCTTCCACCCGCGCAGCCTGGGAGGGGGAGGGAATTAATTTATTTCATTGGTTTCAATGGGGACACAGCGCCCCATTGAAACCAATGAATTAAATCCGGTACCGGCATACCGGATTTAATCCGGGAATCCGGTTTTCCTAGAACCGGTAAATCCGGTAGCCGGTAATGGACCCGGGGTCCCACCACTAGTGTTAATACATACATAAATAAACAAAAATAAAAATACCTCAGCCCGACAAATCATAACTTAGTCGGCGCAACTATCCAACTATTGCTCAAACAATACGGATCCATTAATTAAACCTGACTTAATGTTCCAACATCCCCATATTCTTTGCCCTAACCTTTTGCATTAGATATGCATATTGCGCCATTAACTCTGTCCTTAATAGATTTTTACCCTCGAGGAGAAATACTGTTTTCTGCTTAACTGTTAGATTAAACGGGACATCGAGAAGTTTCTCCATCTTCTCACGAAGGCTAGAAAATATCGGGCATATATAAAGATAATGGACTACATCCTCAACTCCCAACCGACAGTGAGGGCATATCCTGTCCTCATACAGGATACCTAAAAATCTTCCATCCAGAACCGCAGATGGCATAATCTGAAATCGTAATGTGCAAAATGCTCGTTTGTACTGGAATGGAAGCTCCCATTTGATATACTCAGCACCACCACGGTTGGGGACCAAAAAATGATACCAAGGAGACGTCCGTAGTCCGGCAATCGCAGCTCTAGATGTCTGATCATCCAGATCCCTGACCCTAGTCTTTAGCATATTTTTAACCACATTAAATGGAAAATACATTAAGAATAAATAGGACAGGCCAATTTTATTTAGGGCATCGTTTATATTATTCCACCAAACGGAGCCTACATACTCATTAACCCGTTTTTCTAGTAGGCACATATTTGCCAGCTCAGTTACATGGCCAAAGCTAATTTTAAACATACTTAACATTGTTTCCATGATATCCACACTTAAAGAGTGCATCCCCAATTCTCGTCTGAGCAGGACCGAAGGTGTTGAATTTGGCATCTGCATCAGACTCCTCAGGAACTTACAAAGCACTGGCTCTAATACATTCGTCACATCAGGCGACATCCCCCACAATAAGGCCCCATATCTTATCTTTGCCACAATCTTAGCACGGAATACCTTAATGGCAGGAACAAACCTCTGACCCCCCCTTGATTGAAAAAATTTACAAATTGCCCTCATTGAACCCAATATACTAGTTTTCAAAGATTGGACATGAGAATGCCAGGAACCATTATACACGAACACAAGCCCTAGGTAGGTATAATATTTTACCTGTTCAATTGGTTTAGAATCTATATACCAAGACTCCTTCTTTAAAACTTTAAATGTAGAATTCCTCCTCACTGGAGTCAGAACCTCTTTCTTCCTGCAACACTGTGTGCACACTCTGTAGTTTTTTTCTTGCAGTCTGCTGTTGTCTGCAAACTAGCAAAATGTCCCATCTTTTTGCACCTGTTGCAAGTTTTCCCATAGGTTCGACATTGTTGTGGTGCACGCATGCTACCACATTGTCTGCAGCTTTTTTCCTGCTGTTCTTTTTGTTAAACTTTAGACTTTGGCCAGGATTCTTTCTGCACTCTGCGCTGTGACTCCCTGAGGCCACAATCCTGTCCACCGACTCCGCACAGCTCTTTCCTTCCACCAAGTCCACTCTCTGCTGTGCGAGTTAAGCAGCATGACATACTTCAGTTGCTTTTCCCAAGGTGAGATCTTTAACTTCTAGCAATCTGCTTCTTATTCTGCAATCCTGCACACCCAGAACAATTTGATCCCTTATTGAGTCAGCCAGTACTCCAAAATTACAAGTCTGGCTGAGCCTTGTAAACAGATCAGCAGCTTGCGGGCCTGCAAGGTTCAATAAAAGGACTACTTTCCTCTTATCTGTTTTTTTCCACAGCTCCACTGGCTTCCATGAACAAGTCAAACTGCTGTTTAAATCTTTTCCAGTTGTCTGCAGCATGACTGGAGAGGTCTAGCATGCCTGGAATTCTCAGCTGTTCCATGTTGGTCTTTTTACTCACTTTTTCACGCTGCACCACTTTGCTGATCTGCACCCCACTCCTGGTACCATGTGCTGTTCTCTGTAAATCATACGTTTGGAGATGGTAGTAGTTCTACTTTATTATAACTGATTTACAACACCTCCATTTGTAGGAGCTTCTGATACTCTTAACATGGCTGCTCCTTCTGCTTGTCTCTGATCCCTCACTGTGCCCACCCCTTCTTCTATCCCTGTGGTTGCTCTTCCAGTCCTCTCTTAAAGGAGCCTTACCCTCACAATATGCTGCTTAATTTCAGTTGTCATAATTTTCTTTTATTAATGAAAGAGAAAATAAAAATAAAAACCTATAGACTGGTCCGATATTTAATCAAGTTGCCTTAACAGACGTTTGAGTATAATTTATAATGCGGTCTTATTTTTTCATTCAGCGTATAACTGGGTTGTGGAATCTACTGCCAGAGGCTGTGGTAAGGGCCAGTACTATAGCTGAGTTTAAAAGAGGTTTGGACAAGTTTCTGGAAAATAGGTCCATTAGCAGCTATTAGCCAGACAGGATCAGGGGACATCATGGGAGCTGGGGGAAAACAAGAAGGAATGGATCCCCCATTGTGACCTGTTGGGTGCTTCTCCCAAGCCACCATGATTGGCCACTGTCGGACACAGGATGCTGGGCTAGATGGACCATTGGTCTGACCCAGTATGGCACTTCTTATGCTCTTAACAAGCTTCTTAAACTGAAGGTTTTGTGTCTAGGTAATAACAGACAATCTGGATTCTTCTCTTCCTGAGTGCAACCCAATCCTCAACTTCTAAGCATCGCTTGCAGTTTCTATAATTTTCAAAGTGGCCCCTGCAGGGAAAAGGTTTCCCACCCCTGATGTAAATCCACAGCCAGTTAATTCTGTGTTTGATCATAAAGTCACAGGGGCATGTCTTCTAAAAATGTTGTACCATGTAACCTCCCACATCTGGATCCTTCCAGATGAGCTATAATGCTCTCATAACTGAATCACTCTCAAATGTGGACAAACATTTCCCCAAGATCTGTGAATATGGGAGAGTACGCTGAACTGTGTTGAGACAAGTAATAAACCATGATCGCTTTCCTCTTATATTCCATACTTGATACCAAATTTTTTCCCATGTTCAAGCCTTTCTCCGCAACCATAATGGAGACAAAAACTAAGGATTTTATCACAGGTCTCCCAATTATCATGTTTAAGAAACCCAACACTTGTGACAAAACTGCAAGATCTGATGAGACTGTGTGTAGGAGAGGCATGGGTGCTCCCTGATCTTGGGGTGGATCCCAGCCCTGAAGGACATTTAGGAGTGGGGTTCCTGGATAGGATACCATCCCCCGTTGTAGTGCACTGCTGTACTCCTTTTTGAAAAGTTTGTCTGGTATCCCTATGGGGCTGGGGACGGCACTGAAATCTCCCAAATACAGACTGCTCCCCCATACAAAGCTATCTACCTAGGGTTGATTTCCAGGGCCGGCTCCTTCCTCGCCAGCACTGGGAAGTTTCTCCAGGAGCAGTTACTGCTGCCCAGCTCCAACTGGGGCACCGCTGCTGAACCCAATGAGGGGCAGGAGAAGAGCCAGGAGGAATTTCCTAGGGCTCCAGGGCCAAGCTGGCAGCCATTTGCTGCTTGGGGGAAGGAGAACAGCTCTGCCTGTGGAAACCCTTGCTGGTTTCTGCTGCTCCTAGTGGCAGGTGGCCTGAACTGCAGGAATATCAATCCGAACGAGATGCAGCTTTCAGACTTATCTGGGTGGCAGGATTTCAAGAATCCCAACCAGTGGCAGCCAGTGGACTTGGGGGGGGGGGNTGTCTGCAAACTAGCAAAATGTCCCATCTTTTTGCACCTGTTGCAAGTTTTCCCATAGGTTCGACATTGTTGTGGTGCACGCATGCTACCACATTGTCTGCAGCTTTTTTCCTGCTGTTCTTTTTGTTAAACTTTAGACTTTGGCCAGGATTCTTTCTGCACTCTGCGCTGTGACTCCCTGAGGCCACAATCCTGTCCACCGACTCCGCACAGCTCTTTCCTTCCACCAAGTCCACTCTCTGCTGTGCGAGTTAAGCAGCATGACATACTTCAGTTGCTTTTCCCAAGGTGAGATCTTTAACTTCTAGCAATCTGCTTCTTATTCTGCAATCCTGCACACCCAGAACAATTTGATCCCTTATTGAGTCAGCCAGTACTCCAAAATTACAAGTCTGGCTGAGCCTTGTAAACAGATCAGCAGCTTGCGGGCCTGCAAGGTTCAATAAAAGGACTACTTTCCTCTTATCTGTTTTTTTCCACAGCTCCACTGGCTTCCATGAACAAGTCAAACTGCTGTTTAAATCTTTTCCAGTTGTCTGCAGCATGACTGGAGAGGTCTAGCATGCCTGGAATTCTCAGCTGTTCCATGTTGGTCTTTTTACTCACTTTTTCACGCTGCACCACTTTGCTGATCTGCACCCCACTCCTGGTACCATGTGCTGTTCTCTGTAAATCATACGTTTGGAGATGGTAGTAGTTCTACTTTATTATAACTGATTTACAACACCTCCATTTGTAGGAGCTTCTGATACTCTTAACATGGCTGCTCCTTCTGCTTGTCTCTGATCCCTCACTGTGCCCACCCCTTCTTCTATCCCTGTGGTTGCTCTTCCAGTCCTCTCTTAAAGGAGCCTTACCCTCACAATATGCTGCTTAATTTCAGTTGTCATAATTTTCTTTTATTAATGAAAGAGAAAATAAAAATAAAAACCTATAGACTGGTCCGATATTTAATCAAGTTGCCTTAACAGACGTTTGAGTATAATTTATAATGCGGTCTTATTTTTTCATTCAGCGTATAATTGGGTTGTGGAATCTACTGCCAGAGGCTGTGGTAAGGGCCAGTACTATAGCTGAGTTTAAAAGAGGTTTGGACAAGTTTCTGGAAAATAGGTCCATTAGCAGCTATTAGCCAGACAGGATCAGGGGACATCATGGGAGCTGGGGGAAAACAAGAAGGAATGGATCCCCCATTGTGACCTGTTGGGTGCTTCTCCCAAGCCACCATGATTGGCCACTGTCGGACACAGGATGCTGGGCTAGATGGACCATTGGTCTGACCCAGTATGGCACTTCTTATGCTCTTAACAAGCTTCTTAAACTGAAGGTTTTGTGTCTAGGTAATAACAGACAATCTGGATTCTTCTCTTCCTGAGTGCAACCCAATCCTCAACTTCTAAGCATCGCTTGCAGTTTCTATAATTTTCAAAGTGGCCCCTGCAGGGAAAAGGTTTCCCACCCCTGATGTAAATCCACAGCCAGTTAATTCTGTGTTTGATCATAAAGTCACAGGGGCATGTCTTCTAAAAATGTTGTACCATGTAACCTCCCACATCTGGATCCTTCCAGATGAGCTATAATGCTCTCATAACTGAATCACTCTCAAATGTGGACAAACATTTCCCCAAGATCTGTGAATATGGGAGAGTACGCTGAACTGTGTTGAGACAAGTAATAAACCATGATCGCTTTCCTCTTATATTCCATACTTGATACCAAATTTTTTCCCATGTTCAAGCCTTTCTCCGCAACCATAATGGAGACAAAAACTAAGGATTTTATCACAGGTCTCCCAATTATCATGTTTAAGAAACCCAACACTTGTGACAAAACTGCAAGATCTGATGAGACTGTGTGTAGGAGAGGCATGGGTGCTCCCTGATCTTGGGGTGGATCCCAGCCCTGAAGGACATTTAGGAGTGGGGTTCCTGGATAGGATACCATCCCCCGTTGTAGTGCACTGCTGTACTCCTTTTTGAAAAGTTTGTCTGGTATCCCTATGGGGCTGGGGACGGCACTGAAATCTCCCAAATACAGACTGCTCCCCCATACAAAGCTATCTACCTAGGGTTGATTTCCAGGGCCGGCTCCTTCCTCGCCAGCACTGGGAAGTTTCTCCAGGAGCAGTTACTGCTGCCCAGCTCCAACTGGGGCACCGCTGCTGAACCCAATGAGGGGCAGGAGAAGAGCCAGGAGGAATTTCCTAGGGCTCCAGGGCCAAGCTGGCAGCCATTTGCTGCTTGGGGGAAGGAGAACAGCTCTGCCTGTGGAAACCCTTGCTGGTTTCTGCTGCTCCTAGTGGCAGGTGGCCTGAACTGCAGGAATATCAATCCGAACGAGATGCAGCTTTCAGACTTATCTGGGTGGCAGGATTTCAAGAATCCCAACCAGTGGCAGCCAGTGGACTTGGGGGGGGGGGAGGGGTCTCAAGGTTTTACGTCTATTTTAGGTAAGGAGATGTTACATGTGTGATTTCTTTCACTTTTAAAAGTAAGAATCCACACTGGAGAGAATCCCTGTATATACCAGGAGTGAGGAAAGCTTCAGGAAAAGTTGGGGCACCCAATACATATTATATTATTATTAGTATTATTATAAGCATTTGTATAGCGCCAACTGTGTACCTGGCGCTTTACAGAATAATAAGATAGACGCGGTCCCTGCCTATGGCTTACAATCTAATAGACACGGAGGTGGGAGACAAGGAGAGGGGACATAGGGAGAGACAAAGGATAAACAACATTCAAGCGGATGCGAAGTCTCAGGTGTATGTGCTTGGCTTGGTTGCAGTAACGCAGGAATCTGCAGGGAGGGCAGACAGTGACTATTGAGAGGGAAGTTCTAACACGCGTCGAGAAAGGCGGCGAGGAAGAGGTGGGTTTTGAGAAGGGATTTGAAGGTGCGGAGGGAGGGAGCAAGGCGAGTGTGGGCACGGAGGGAGTTCCAGGCATGGGAGAAGGGACAAAAGCGGTTAGGGGAGCAGGGGAGATGAGGGAGAGCGATGGAGGGGACAGAGGAAGAGCTGAGAGTGCGTGCAGGAGTGTGTATGGAGACTAGGGCTGAGAGGTAAGGGGGAGCCAAGTTGTGAAGGGATTTGTAAGTGAATACCAGGAGTTTGTGAAGGATGCGTTGGGGAAGGGGGAGCTAGAGAAGTGAGGAGAGGCTGCACGTGGTCGAAGCGAAGGGCTGAGCGAATGACCCTAAGAGCGGAGTTTGGGATGGAGATATGGGGGGGACAGGTGAGAGCGGGGGAGGCCAGCAAGGAGGAGGTTGCAGTAGTCAAGGCAAGAGATGACCATGGTGTGAACAAGGGTTTTGGCTGAGGAGACAGACAAAGGGGCGATTCCGAGCAATGTTATGGAGGGCGAAGCGACAGGACTTGGCAATAGAGTCGATGTAAGGTTTAAAGGAAAGGTGAGTGTCAAAGACAAAGCCCAAGCTACGGGCTTGGGGAACGGGACGGATGGTGATCCCATCGATAAGGATGGACAGGGAAGAGGGAGAGGAAGGTTGGGAGGAAAGATAAGGAGTTCAGCCTTAGCCATGTTGAGCTTGAGCTGA
>QEPC01007453.1:1150152-1165332 GCA_003113815.1 Sphenodon punctatus
CCCCCCCCCCCCCCCCAAATTAGGAACTTTGTTTAGAAACCAACTCATGCTGCATCCTTGTGTAACTATCTAATTGATTTGAGTGTCTCATTGTTTGATTATTGTCAACTAATGCACCCTTACCCAAGCGATCCTCCCTACTACACTTCACATTGATTGAACAAATCATCTCAATTTTATAATGAGTAGAATGTTCTTGATTTTAATGAACAGCAGTGCAGCCACCTTAACTTCCTCGACACTATAACACTGAATTGCAGTTTTCTCATAAGCTTATTAGTTCTGGCTGAAAGCCCTAGCATTGGGCTTTATGCTGCCAGATAAATTAAGTAGCTGGGGTTACTTAAATGTCGAATACTTGAATTGTTCAAGTTCCTCAATTGACATAAATTACAAAAATTAATGTTAGTTTATGCATAATTAAAATTGGGAGAGCAGAGCATGGGGGCTTGCAGTTTGAGGTTTTCAAAATCTTGTCACCCTCACAACAATCTCGGACAAAACAAGGCCAGTTACTTACAATAAACTGATGATCTCCAAAGTCCCTATGAGAAATGATAACAGCAAAAGTTTTTAAATTAGCAATAGAGAGTATGTTCAAGCCAATACATATCTTTGACCCTAGACAGCCCTAAAAATATTAATATCCTTTTTTGGGAAAACTTGTTCCTCTTCAAACTCAATGTATTCTCAAACAAGGAAAAAGACAAGCCATCTCCATTTATTTCATCAACCAATGCCAGAGTCGTAGGGCTCAAAAGGACCTCAAGGTTCATCTAGACTAGCCCCGTGTATCAACATTTTGCATAGGAAAAGTCATAAGAATGTATTGGGCTCAGTTAGACACCTTTATGTTTCAATGGGGAAATTTCACTGGTAAGCTGGGGTTTCACACTCTGAATACAATACCAGAATTAAAAATAAAGCCATTTATAGCTCTTTGGCCTCTCATGGGTCAAGCACGCTGTGATTTGTCACAGACTGGTTTTATATAAGTAAATAATATCTATAGCTAGATTTAAGTGACTTTCAAAAAGGTGCCTTATTTGAATTGTTTAAGATCAAAGCCATCCATTCTTGCTTTGAGTATTCTCCAAGGAAGTGAAAGACAACCCAACAGCATGTGTTTGATTTTCATATTTGTTGTGATTTCTGTGTAGTGCAAAGTAGCCACCACAACTGTATAGGGTCAATTAGACTTCACAAGTGACAGAGGGTTTTCCAGGTTCAGATTTTTTTATTTTTATTTTTTAATGCAGCAGCTGTGATAGGATGGTATGGATCTGTCACCACTTAATGATTTTTATTTTGGAAAAAAATACAACCAAAGGGCACTAGTCTCACAGACAAAACCCCAAATGAAATTTGCCCTGTTGTGTGGGTCAATTTCTTGGGGTCTGTTAGATTTAATGTGTGGAGAAGAGCTGAATCAGGAATGGCTGTTCCCGAACAGTTGGTAAATCCCTACCTTCCAGAACACTGACAAATATTCATTGGTATTTATGCATTACATATTATGCATTTTGAAATACCAGATGTAAATACCAAAAGAACAGAAGTACCAAAAGAGCCAACATAGCAGAGGTACTGAACAAAGGCATTCCCAAATGGGAACTAACAAATAATGAAAAAGCGGTAGGTATCCGCATTGCATGATATGGTCTGTTTTCAACTGAAACAGCATTCATAGCAAATCATTAATTCAGTTCTAGTGTGGAGCACTTTTATATATTAGAAGATTTTAACAAATAAATTTGAACTTAAATATAATAAAGCCCATTTTTAATTCATTCCCAGAGTAGTAGTTATTTAAACTTACATGGGATCAGTTCTTTCCACACAGAGGGTTTCCGATTTGCCAGCAGGAAGGACAGACACTTGGTCCCTTACAGATGACAGGAATCCAACTAACCACACCCAGAGGAGGATATGGGGGGGATTGATGATTCCCTGCTGTATAGTAACTAATAAAGCTGCCTAGGTAGGTTGTAGGCTCTCCATCACTGGAGACCTTTAAAAAGAGGCTGGACGACCATCTGTTGGGGATGTTATAGCTACAGTCATTCTGCATCCAAGCAAGGGATTGAACTAGATGTCCTCTAAGGTGCCTTCCAACTCAAAGATTCTAAAATACTCGAGTACAGAAGAAATTAAGTGTTTTTGCAACTGTTCTAGTGCTACAAGTTTCAATACTACCGATTATTGCTTTTCAAGTATAGACTAGTTAGTTCTGTTTACCACCGTACAGCTTACGATTTGATTGCATTGAATCTGAGAGACAGTTTTAAATACAGCTTTGTTCGTCCTCTTTAGGACATAGAAGCTGACATCTAACCTCCCGCCCCTCCTTCCATCTCCTCTGTAAACAGTTAAGAAATATAATTTGTCTGCAAGGAAAGTAAAGAAGATTACCAAATAAAGTCATCCTAACATACATAAAATGGTTTTGAATTAGGTGCTTGGAAGAGTCATGAGAGAGAGTATGTATTCGATCAAAATACCTTCAGTTTAAGAAAGGAATTAAGGTTCTTACAATTTCCATGCTTTCTGCAGTGAGTGAATTATGTGAGTTAAGGCTCCTGCCTTAACATGCATACCATTTAAGCAGTAAAGATGCACAGCCCAACACATCGTGCGTGCTTACAACTTAGGCCACATTCACACCTGACAGCAGAGAAACTACCGCGACTCAAAGACACAATGGGAAGAGGCAGAGGATGACTGAAATAGCGCCGATGTGAAAGGGGTTCCGCTGCAATTTTAATCACGGATGACAGGGCTGGTTTGAACCCTGTCATCTCCTAGTAAAAGAGTGGTGGAACCCCATTCACATCTGCGGTACTTCGGTCATCCCCTGCCTCCTCCTGCTGCGTCTGTGTCGTGGCAGTTTCTCTGTTGCACCGCCATCAGGTGTGAATGTGGTCTTAGGCTCCATACATCCACACTTTGCCTTTGTCTTTCAGCTCAACTCCTCTTCCTCTGCAGGTTAGTGGAAACACTGAAAGGAATGTGGGGGGAGGACAAGCTCCCTTCCTGTCCCGATATTATATGCTTCATCTCAGTTTTTAGTATGACAGTTTCTTTTTACCTTATCATTATAGCTCCTCTCTCAGGCAATCTCTCAGGCAACTGAGCAACTCAAGTGCATCCTCTCACTACACAGATGATTACGGGCAGACAAATATTTGCCCTCTTACATCATGTAAGTGGGGTACTTTAATGTATTGTGGGTGTGGGGCAACTAATGGTAATACTAATGCTTACAGTCAGATTCCCCTTCTGCACTAACTCTCCATCCCATACTACCCCTTGCACAGTACTTACAAAAACTGCTCGCATTTAACACAACTTCAACTATGGGTACAGCGGCAGAGCCAGAGGTTAGGAACAGTCTGTCTGGTTAGTGTTTATAGGATCAATTTTAATTGGTGACGTATGCTGATGTGGGGATGTGCTAGGGTCGGTTAGGGCCACGACACGTGAACTGGATCAATGCCAGTCCAGGCTGGTGAAGGCCAGCTGGGAAACAGTGGGGTCATTGGGTAATCAACACCTTTCTTGGGGATGGTAGGTTGCCGGACTCACTTCAGAAGGCAGTGGTTCGACCTCTTCTCAAGAAGCGATCTGTTGATGTTAATTTCCTGGCAAGATATCATCCTGTCTCTAATCCTTTCTTCTTCTTTTTTTTAAATAAGGAGAAGAGTGTTCTTAAGCAGCTTTACCTGGTTGAATTGGGCTTGATTGCTCAATTATCATTTCCTAACAGTGCTCATCAACTTCAAAGGGGCCCCGTTGGGTCCGGGCTCGGGCGCAGCTGAGCCCCCTTGCGTCATTGTCCCTACGCCACTGGGCCACCACCCATTCAATAACATTGTGGTCTAGATGCTCCTGCAGCTGATGGACCACCATAGGGGTATAGCAAGGCCATGAAGGGCCTGGGCTCAGATACTTGGCCCTTCACAGCCTTGCTGGGATGTCTTAGAGAGTCAAGCAAGGAGCAATGGACTGAAGTTGCAGGAAGGAATAAAACAAAATATCAGAAACAGTTTTAAACTATCAAAATAATAATAGGGACTGGAACAAGTTATTAAGAAAGTTTATGGACTCCCCATCATTGGAAGTTTTAAAAATCAGTTTAGGTAAACATCTGTCGGGGGGGTGGTTTAATATTATTCCTTCATCTCTACATGAGAATCTGCCAGATCATCCTTGTCAGGTACAGAAATAATTTGTACACCTTTTGGTCTGTCACAAGTCAACCCAACAAACAATGCAGTCTGGCTGCAGAGGCATTTTTTTCTGCAGCCTTTGATACATTCTAGCAAGCAACATATGTTGGGTTGCTACTCATCACAGGATTGGATGATTTCTTGAGATCTGCTCCTGTTTTCTGCATCAGGGCTGGGACTCTACGAGAGCAGCAGCAGCATGAAGTGGAGGCTTTCAGCCCCACCAAAGTAAGCTCCACCCTTCGTTCGGGTTATGGCACGGAGACCGCGCTTGTGGCATTGGTTGATGATCTGCAGGTGGAGCTAGATAAGGAACATTCGACCCTGCTCGTTCTACCTGACCTGTCAAGACCTTTGACACAAAGAACCACAAGGTGTTGGTGGCTCATCTGCAGGACCTTGCTGGGGTGGACAGGACAGTTTTGCAGTGGTCTGCTCCTTCCTAGCAGATAGATTTCAGCAGGTAGTCCTAGGGAATTGTACATCTTCCCATAGGAGTCTCCCATGTGGGGTCTCGCAGGGTTCCATTCTGTCCCTCCTCTTGTTCAGTGTGTATATGCAGCCACTAGGGGAGGTCGTGCGTAGACGGGGGTACGTTGTCATCAACGTGCTGATGACACTCAATTGTACCTCTTTTTTTCATCTGACCCAAGCCCTGCAGTCTTGGTGCTTTCCCAGTGTTTGGTGGCTGTAGGGGACTGGATGAGGTCTANGTTTTTTCTCCCCCTGGACCCTCCTCTACCAGAGTGGGAGATAGAGGGGAAAGAGCGGACTCTTCCCTGCTCCTCCCTCAAGGTTCACTAGAGGGGAGGGGTGAGGGATCAGAGTCAGACTACAGAGTGATCAGGAGGCCTCATCCTTTCAGAAACCTGGTAAGTTTTGAAAAAGCTAATCACCTGCCCTGATCTGTGCATCTTTTGCTTGCTTGCTTGTGCTTTTAATCTTTTGTCCTCTTCAATCCCTCCCCCACCCTGCGGGGGGGGCTTGTAAATGAATTGATCGTTTCTCTGCTTGAGTTTGGGGGAGGGGCTGATGGTTTGCAGGGGGTCTGTGTGGCTGTTACTGGGGTCAGTGTTGGGGCTGTCTCTTATACACATCTAGATGTGTATAAGAGACAGCTGCGGGAGATTGTGTGCAGATGGGGGGGTACACTGTCATCAATATGCTGATGATACTCAATTGTACCTCTTTTTTTCATCTGACCCAAGCCCTGCAGTCTTGGTGCTTTCCCAGTGTTTGGTGGCTGTAGGGGACTGGATGAGGTCTAGCTGACTGAAGTTGAATCCTGACAAGACAGAGGTGATGCTTGTGGGTGGGGCTGCTGATATAGATGAAGGCAGGAGGGGTTCACCCATCATTGACGAGGTCCATTCTGTATTGGCATCTCAAGTGCGATACCTGGAGGCGCTCCTGGATCCACAGCTACACCTGGATCTCCAGGTGTCTGCCGTGGCCAGGAGTGTCTTTCGCCAGTTACATCTGGTGAGGCAGCTTCGTCCATACGTTTCAGACGCCAGTCTCGTCATCCATGCATTTGTCACGTCAAGTCTAGACTACTGTAATGCACTCTACGTGGGGCTGCCTATGGTGACAGTTCGGAAGCTGCATCTGGTGCAGAGTACGCCGGCCTGTCTACTTGTTGAGATGGGTCGCTGGGAGCACGTTACAGTGGTGGTCCGAGCTCTGCACTGGCTGCCTATAATCTTCTGGGCCGGATACAGGGTGCTGGTTTTTACCTATAAAGTCTTACACAGCCTGGCCCCTAGTTATCTGAAGGATCGCCTCACTTCCTGGGTGGCTCCTGCAGTCAGGGAGCGCCCTCCTGGAGGTTCTGCATTATAGGCGGATGGCGACCAACAGGCAGGTGTTCTTGGTGGCTGCACTGGCGCTGTGGAACTCGCTCTTGTGAAGTAACTGTAGACACAGCCTATTTCAGTCACTCTGACACCTCTTCTCCTTTGCTCCCTGTTCTGATAAGGGCACATTTCTAACAAAAAAAAATTCAGAATATACTGAATTTATGTATGCAACATACTTAGTTTAGTTTATTACACAGCCGATGGCCATCATAAAAGAAAACATATACAAACAAAACAATATATAGATCAAAAAATAACCAATCCCACCAAGAACATATTTACAATTAGAGGAAACCCATAAAGCTACATAAGACTACTAGTCTTCAATACATCATATGCCCTAAACTTTTGGAAAAGTGATCTTAGATTTTAGAACCAGCAAAAGGAACCTGGCAACACCAGCTGTTATAATAGGATCCTGATCACTTAGAAGAAACCACTTTCTTGGGGAAATAAGAACTTCTTTCCACAATGAGGGGTTCAATGTGTAATAGTCTCCAATTAGAATAAGCTGGACTATCCAATAATGTGTGCGCAATCGTCTCAGGTACCACTCTACGATCTTTAAGGCTACAATATTGGCAAACCCTTTCATTGCGTGGGATTCTTCTCAGACTGCCTTCAGTAAATGCCGAGGGAAAGACATTAAACCTTGCCAAGGTAAATGCTACTCTGCTTTGCCCTATTCTATGATTGAGATGCAACATACTAGAATGCAACCTGCAACACTGTAGCAATCCTTCTCAATCTACATTTCAGACACTGGCATCTGCTCTCTCCAACAATCTTAAACATCTTAGTATCACTCCTGTTTGAACTACCTCAACACATCTTTGTGGAGGAGTAATGCTTAAATATTACCCAACAGCAGCACAGGCTCACTCTTACAGACTAGGGACACCACCCAGGCAGGAAACAGAAAGGTTAGCTCTGCCTCCTTAATGTTTCTAATCCCAGTATTTAATTAAATCTGACCTCCAATCGTTATAATCTGGATGAAACTGCCAGATGAAAGCATGTAGTGGAAGCAAGCTGCCCCCTGCTCTCCCTTGCTTTGGTGTTGCCCCCAGCTTGCACAGGAAAAGGACTGGGGGTGAAAGACCAAGGCAACGTGTTGTACAGGGGCAGTCCCTCCCTCAGGGCATTGGGGCAGGTGCCCCCCAAGTCCCTCGGGGGTCCCCCCATGCTTGCTGGGGAGTCCCCAGCAAGCCAGAAGCTGCTCCTCAGCTGATCCAGTTTCCCCGCTTGTCTCAGGCTTTGATTACATTGTATCTCTCCTAGAGAGCAGGATGAGTCATATGAAAACAAACCCTGCAGTGAGAGAACTCTGCAAGAGGGGGAGGGGAGACAATCATCCTCGTGCTGGGCTGCTCCCCCCTCCTTCTAGCTTTCCACTCACTGACCAGAGAGCAAAGGGAGGTGGAGACTTCGAGCATGTCACCCAAGCCCTCAGAAAGCATGCGCTTGGCGTCGACCTAGAAACGCACTGCTTTCTGGAGGATTGGGAAGGGAGTGGGGGAGGTGCCATGTGCTCCTTGGCTGGGTTCCTATGGAGAAACCCAGCCAATCAGCAAGGCTTAGGGGCATGTTCGGGCACCTTTTCAAAACGCTCTGGCTACCTCATAGTTGTTTTTTCTCCCCCTGGACCCTCCTCTACCAGAGTGGGAGATAGAGGGGAAAGAGCGGACTCTTCCCTGCTCCTCCCTCAAGGTTCACTAGAGGGGAGGGGTGAGGGATCAGAGTCAGACTACAGAGTGATCAGGAGGCCTCATCCTTTCAGAAACCTGGTAAGTTTTGAAAAAGCTAATCACCTGCCCTGATCTGTGCATCTTTTGCTTGCTTGCTTGTGCTTTTAATCTTTTGTCCTCTTCAATCCCTCCCCCACCCTGCGGGGGGGGCTTGTAAATGAATTGATCGTTTCTCTGCTTGAGTTTGGGGGAGGGGCTGATGGTTTGCAGGGGGTCTGTGTGGCTGTTACTGGGGTCAGTGTTGGGGTGAGGAGCTTCGGGGGGGTGGGGGGTGTCTGTGCATCATGTGATATTGTGTCCGGGCTCCTGTGGGGCAGTGTTGGCCTTTTTGCTGTCTTGTGGCAGCAGAACTCTGGCAGCGCAAGCCAAGAGGCTGGGGAGCTCACATGCTGGAAACGTAGGAGGGATAGCAATAAACCCCTGCGTACCTATCTGCACAGGGACAGCCACTCACCAGGCCATCCCCTCAGTACCCAGGCCCTTGACTTTATAAGTCAGTCCCTAAACACTGCAATATCAGCCTTTGCCCTCATCTTCCCAGACTCCATTCCAATTCTCCCCCTTTCTCCTACCCATGGCCTTCAATCCCCAGCCCTTCCCCTACCTGTCTCCAATGCCCACCTTGCTCTACCTCCAGAATCCATCCTTCCAACCCTCAGCTTTTCCCTGCATTCGGCTCCAGTCCCTCCCCACCCGGCTCCAGTCTCCAACCCCACCTGTGCTTAGAACCACCAGACTCTACCCTCAAGTCTCTCCCTACTGATCCCAGGGTTGCTAGACCCAAATTGTGAGTTTGACTTAGAAATCAAGAGAGGTTTTTTTGTTTTGTTTTAAATAACCAATCTGGAGGTTTTTTTATTTGCCTTCTGGCCTGAGCATTTAGTCACCTTTGCAAGCTCTTCTCTGCAGCCTAAGGACAAGCAACTTGCCTTGTAACAATAAGAGCTGAGATTCTCATGATTTTATCTCGTCTCGTAATTTTAGGCTTGAAGAAACTTAAAATCATGGGACCTGAAATCAAATCATATGAGCTGGCAACTCTGTGATCCCCGCATCTCAGGCTTCCTCCTTCTAGCTCTCTCTCCCGTTACTGGGTCTCGGGACTCTGCACACAATGTTCACAGGTGTGATAAGTGAGGACACATTTTAACCTGTGAATATAACCTGCCTAAATTAAGGTGCCTCATTGTAGCTTGGTTTCTGGTTTACATGCGGTTTGGGGGGAAAGCTTTGTCTGTTCTGTGGATCTTTGCTAAAAGCTACTTGTAAGTGAGGCTTAAGGTTGTGACTTGTCTGTCTGCTTTTAAACCAGGAGTTGAATAGCCTGCCTAAATGAAATTGCTGGAAACGCTGCACTTGTTGTTCACAGGTGTAACAACAAGTTTGTAAAGGTTCTTAATAAACAGGTCTGGAAAGAAGAGAGATACTAGTGGCTAGTCTGTGGTGAGACTCCAAGGTTTGAATCAGACAGAGAATTGTTCTGCTGAGAAAGATGCAATTCACTAAATTTCTGTCTATATGGGGAAATGAACTTGAATTGACTAAGGGCAGGGACAGTGTTCACTGTATTTTCTTCATTAGCAGCAATGGGGAAACCACAGTGAACATGGGTCCCTGACTAAGGGGGTGAATTTAATTCCAATTAATCCCCTCTCTACACACTTGCACAAGACCGTAATCTCTTATATTTATCAGAATTTATACCCTGCCCTTCCCCAAAGGCTCAGGGCGGTTTACAGAAACAAAAGCACAAAGAGAAAAATAGTAAAAATACAAAATAATACAATAAAATCCCCTAAAAACCCCTACCCACACCCCAAAAACCCACCCAACCTCTATCCTCACCTGCTAAATGCTCTGCCAATAAGAGGGTTCTCTATCCCCTGGTGGCAGTGCTTCACACAGCAGCGTTCCCAGCATTAAGTAATGTAATGTCCATCCAATGTTAACCCTGGGAACTCCTTGCTGCTGGGTTATGCCCTGGCTCCGCCTACCATTGTCCTGGTTCCGCCCCTAAGCTCACAGGCCCACCAGCGGCAAAGTTGCCGCCGGCCCGGCCAGCCTTACTACCCCTCCAACCTCAAAACCCACCAGCCACCCCTGGTGTTGTATGCATGGAGCCTAAATTGTAAGAAAGCACACTACACGAGACTATAATGCTTACATGGTGTGCAAGTTAAGGTGGGAGCCTTAGCTTACAATTTTCATGCTTTTTGGCACATGAGTGAATTTGTAAGAGTCTTAACTCCTCTCTTAAACAAAGGTTTTTTGAGCTAAGAATTCCCCATTGCTGCAGTACCAACCAGAGTTTGATTGGTAACCAAGCAGCCAACCATCATGTCTCCATTTTAGCTCAATCTTTGGGGGATAAGAAATGCAACGAGGGCCCGCTATGGCCTGTCTAGGATGGTGGCTCACCTGGACGTCTATTTCCATGCTGCCATATGTGAGCTCGCTGCTGCCCCAGAATTGTTCCCCCGGATGATCCCAGGCCCACACTTCAGAGCAAAGGCCGACCAGGCAGGTCAACGCAGACCATAGTAGGCTCCTGCATGTGTTTGCAGCCACATCCCTGTCAAAGACTGGGAGCCACCATGGCTGCCCATCATGGTGGGAGGCAGAGCATTGAGGACGCACCGGGCTAGGGACGCCTAGCCGCTCATTTGTTCTGAACCTCTGCCCTACCACGGTGGGCGAGTGCTCGCTGGCCAGCCCAGTCAGGCATTTGTTTATTCTGTGGCGTGACCCGACTCCGCTACGGCCTGTCCACGCTCCCGGAGCATGTAGCCAGTGCACCAGCTGCACATTTATTGTCACCCCTTTTGTCAGTTTCACCAGTGAGATTTATTATTTATTTATTTATTTATTTATTTAAACGCATCTGGAAGAGCAACCTTGTCAACTGAGGGGATATTACTAGAGCATTTCCCTTGAAGCTCCAAGCTTAAGTTACACAACTTTAAAAATTCTATCCACTTATTTTTTTACAATATAGTGCCCCTCCGCCATGGCACTGAGCACTTCATATACATCTAATTAACACAACTTTTAATCTTCAACAACCCTGTGAGGTACGTTAGGCTGAGAGAACATTGTGACTGGCCCAAGGTCATCCAGTGAGTTTCTGGTTAGTACAAGACTTGAACCAGGGGCTTCCCCCGACTCTATCCCTTCTGCCAGTGAGTTTCCCTTTCAGCCCCATCTTTGACAGTTTCACTGAGGGGAGGAACAAGGAAATCCTAAAACACAAAATCCATTCAGGCTTCAAAGACCCCTCCTTTTAGAGAGTTTCTCTTGAAACTCAACCTTTGTCACTTTCACAAGAGAATTTGATTGGAAACTGGAGGTATTGTCCATTTCACCTGCTGAGCTGTTGACTTGGCAACTGGAGCAGCCAGTCAGTGACTCCCAGGCTGCTTTTAAACGAGGAGCGCTGAAGCGCCTCCTCAATGCCGCATTAAAGGAAAGCCGCCGGAAGTGACGTTCTCCCCGTTGCCGGCGGCGGCAGCGGCTGGAGACACGGGGCTTTGGAGCAGTGCGTTCTTAAGACTTCAATTATCAGGCTTAAGAACGCGCCGCTCCAAAGCCCCGTGTCTCCAGCCGCCGGCGGCGGCAACAGGGAGAACGTCACTTCCGGCAGCTTTCCTTTAATGCGGCGTTGAGGAGGCGCTTCAGCTCTCCTCGTTTAAAAGCAGCTTAAGTGTCTTACCCATCAATCCATCCAGCTCCCTATAATTCCAGTCACTTCCGGTTGCCTTACATGTAATTCCACCCAGCTATCCATCATTTCACCTAAACCCAGTGTCCTCATACCTATCATTCCACCCAGCCCCTCCTCACTCCAACCTCTCCCAGTGTCTTCCTACCCCTCATTACACCCAATCCCCTGTCATTCAAGCTGTTTCTGGTGGGATCATATCAACATTACACACATACACCACCACCCCCCTCCATAATTCCAAGATGCTCCAAAAGGTCTCCTCCCTGTCTTTCCATTTTCTCTCTGTGACTTCCTCACTTCCCCCAGCCCCACACCCCTTTCTGGCATTTTTAAATTCCCCCCCCCCCNGCATTTCAGATCCTCCCCCACTCCCTTTGTTTCAGTTAAGCATTTGCCATTGTATTGATTTATTGCCCATTAAGGGCTACTGGCATTCCCAAAGCCCCATTACTTGCAATTAGTATTCCTATTTTCTCTATTGTTTCCAATCGGCATTCCTTGTGCCTTACCCATTGGGGTATTTCCAATCGGCATTCCTTACCCATTGGGGTATTTGCTTGGCAACTGGAGCAACCAGAGAGTTTCCTTTTCAGCCCCAACTCTTTCCATCGACAGCATGTAATTAATGCTGCTCTCGTCCATATGTCAATAGCCTGCACGAAAGCTCATCTCCTCATAAAGAACACAATAGAACGTTAGGGAAACAGCATGGAAGCTACTTTTCTCACTCTCCCCATTTGCCAAAATGGGCACTTCAAAACATCAGAACTATAAAAAGATTTTCAAAAACTAAAAGCACGAAATCTAACCCAACTCAGAGCATACACAGAAAAAGAATGCACATACTTTGCCTTCAAGCCTCGCTGTCCCCAAAACCTTGTCCCCAAATACACATCACTCATCTCCCAGGCTTCTCCCCAAATATACACCACTCCCAACATCTCTCCGCCCTTTGCCGATACAATTTCCACCACCCTTGTCTGTTCCCCAGCCTCGTCTATGCAATCACATCACCCATTTCTCTGCACTGTCTTCCATAAATACTCCCCCAACACTCTCTCAACAATACAAATCTCCCATTACCCTAATTGCCCATGCTTGTCTGTGTGTACACATCCTGCATCCATCAACTTTGTTTCCTCCATATACAACCATCCAGTACTCAGCTGTCCCATTCTCCCCACCCCAAATGAAAGGATATAGGGAAAGGAGGTCATGAGGTGGCAGCTCACTCCCTTCTGCCCCCAACTTCAGCATCTTTACTGCTTACATGGTACAGTGTCTTTACAGTTCACACCGATTTACTGCTTACATGGCAAGGAAATTAAGGCAGGGGTCTTAACTTACAATTTCCATGCTTTTAGAGCATAATTGAATTTGTAAGAGCCTTAATTTCCCTCTTAAAATGGAAGATGTTTTGAGTATAGAATTTCCTCCTTTTTGAAAATTCAGTACACTAAATTTCCCCTGCTTGTGCACTACCAACCTGAGTTTCATTAGCACCCTCACAGTGAAATTTCAGCGCATCATTGCATACTGAAACGCAGCTGCTTCTGGGGTGGGGGCAGCCATATATACAGGAATCCTGCAATTGCTCACCATGTACTGAAATGCACTCACAATTTTATCTTTTTCAAAAATCCTACCACCACCAGACTTAGCAGTCAAATCTCTGGACCTAAAGCCCTCTCAGATTTATCCCAGACAGCACAAATCTACCAGCAGCACTGTTTTTATCCATGAAGCTTCACAGGGTTATCACTAGGGCTATACTTCCGGGTACTTGGGCTGAATTCTGAAGTTCCGGGTACTCAGTCCAAGCGCTCTGCAGCACTTCGGAACTTTTTCAGAGGACCCAGGTTTCGGAACGTCAAATTCTGGACCTTGGAAATACTCAGAACTTCAGAATCACGGAAACTCAGAACTACTCAGTGCCAAAAAAGCCTCCATTGCGTGTGCCCAGCCCACCTATGCAAGGCGAGCCCCCTCCCCACTCACTATTAACCAGAAAGAAACTTGAAAGTATTCCCCCAGTGCCCCAGCTAGTCACATCTTGGCAAAATTCTTTAGCCCACAGCCAAAGCACTACCCAGAAAAGCAGCATAGCAAGAGGGGGACAATCGCTCAGAACAACAACCCCACAAAAGTGCAACTGCGTTCAGAATTTTTTTTAAAAGGGAACAGTAGTGTACCCACATCATGGTCCACCATCAGCAGTGAGTGCACCCACTTTAAAATCATTATGCCAACCAAGCAGTGCACAGAAAAGCAGGCTAGCAAGAGTGGGGCATTCACTCAAGAAGAATACAACAACCCCACAAAACAGTTCAACTGCATGCAGAAATCCCAAGAAAAGCCAGCCAGCCCAGAAAACCTAATTATAACATCCACAAGAAAGAAACCACATATTCACCACCACCCAGGGGCACCCAGTTAATTTTTAAAAAGGCATGGCATGATTGGTGTGGTGTAGTGCTAGTAACTTGAACAGCCCAGGCAAGGGGAGTCATGGAGAGATGGCCTCATGGTGCCTGCCAAGCAGTGGCACATGCTTATTTTTTTTTTAAAGATATTGTCAGGCTCCGGGGGCGGAGCCAGGGAAAGGGGAGGGGAAGTGGGTAGACAGGAGGGGGGAACGGGGTGTAGGGAATCTGGGATGTCCCTTAGTACACACAGGGAAACCTCTCAGCCGCTCTCCAATACCAAGGAGCTAGGGTGTTCAGCATGGAAGATCCCAGCACTGCTGGTCTAAGAACGCCTACGGCTCATCATTGAGGTCAAGGGACAGGGACTCCAGAAGCGAGGGATCAAGGAACCAGAGGCAGGGTTCAAGGAACCAGAGGCAGGGGAACGAGGGATCAGGGGTAAGGAACAATGAACCAGGGGAAAGGGAACGAGGGATATGGAGTAAAGAACAAGGAAACAAAGGCAGGGGAGCAAGGGGTCAGGGGTAAGGAACAAGGAGCCAGGGGAAAGGGAGCGAGGGGCCAAGATTAGGGATCGAGAAACCAAGGCTAGGGAGCAAGGGGCCAAGACTAGGGAGCAAGAAACCGAGATTAGGGAGCAAGGGGCCAAAACTAGGGAGCGAGAAACCGAGACTAGGGGACAAGGGGCCAAGACTAGGGAGCAAGAAACCGAGATTAGGGGGGAAGGGGCCAAAACTAGGGAGCGAGAAACCAAGACCAGGGGACAACGGGCCAAGACTAGGGAGCGGGAAACTCTAGGGGCAAAAGGGGGGGGGCAAGGGAACCCTGAAGCGAGGGGAGGAGCAAGGGAACCCCGAGAGCTAGGAGGGAGGAACAAGGCAAGGGAGTCCTGGGAGCAAGGAGGGAGGAACAAGGCAAGGGAGTCCTGGGAGCAAGGAGGAGAGCGAAGGAAACCCTGAGAGCGAGGGACAAGAATAAAGAGAACTAGAACACAGAGACAACTAGACGCAGAGACACCAGGCTACACAGAAACTAGGAAGCAACAGGGAGATGAATACAGCAAACAATAGGGATTACTTACAGTAGGGCATTGAGGGAACAACAGGGAGACAGCCTAACATGAAGACAAGGCAGGGTGTGAGAGGGAAACTGTACACAGACTTCCCCACCACCAAACACTACTCCCGACAAAGACAA
>QEPC01007453.1:1174791-1209144 GCA_003113815.1 Sphenodon punctatus
CTTGGCCCGCTGGTCGGTGGAGCTTGGGGTGGCAGGAAGGCCAAGCCCCAGGAGAGTCGTGGTGTCCTCAAGCGATGAAATTCTCAAAAAAGTACACTTTCAACCCAATAAAAAAGTGTATGAAATAGCCAGAAAGGACAACTGAGTCCCTTACCTTGGGAACTGCCTTTCTATCGCCTTCAAGGGAGGTTATTCGGATGTAGGGAGCATTCTCCCCCATGGCCAGCAGGAGGCAGCACCGACTTTCACTGGGCATGCATAGGGAGAGCGGGCCCTCACTTCCCCAGGTGTACCACAGCCAAAATGATCAAGGTAACGTCCGTAATGAAAAAAAGAGAATACAACCTCCCCCAAACTACAGGGGGGGAAATGACAACCAACTACCCATGAAACCAAGGGTGTAAACAGAACATAACCCGCCCAGAGGCTAGTAGAGAGACTCAGAAACAGTATCCCCGGGTGAGCCGAATAACCTCCCTCGGAGACGATAGAAAGGCAATTCCCAAGATAAGGGACCCAATTGTCCTTTCTATGGCCTCCTCGTCTGGTTATTGGGACGTAGGGAGGTAACAGAGCGGTAACTCCCATTCAGCAAGGGGAGGGACAGTGTGTTTAAGAGGAACCTAGGAGTCCCCGTAAAATCCAGCAGCTGAAAGCGGCCTCGGCAGACTCAAGGAGACCAATCTTACAGTACTTAGTGAAGGTATGAAGGCTTTTCCAGGTAGCTGCCTTACATATCTCACCAAGCGGGGCCCTGGACCTAAATGCCCAATTAGTAGCAGCTCCTCGCATGGAGTGAGGAAGAACCCTAGCGGGGGGTGAGAGTCCCGCTGCCCTATATGCATCAGCTATACAGACTGAGAGCCACATGGAAATGACCACCTTGGAAGTCCTCTTGCCTTTTGAGCGAGGGTGGTAGCTTACCAAGAGGCAGGAAGAGTGCCAAAAAGGTTCAGTGCATTCTAGGTATATCTTAAGAGCCCAGCGTACATAGAGGGTATGCCACATTTTCTCTAGACGGTGTTGAGGGCGAGGACAGAAGGAAGGGAGGACTACTTCCTGGGAGAGGTGGAAGAGGGAGGACACCTTGGGCAAGAAGGAAGGGTCCAGTTATAAGATGACCGATTCCTTCCGGAAGGTACATATGGCCGGATCCATGGAGAGGGCTTCGACCTCCGAGACCCTTCTGGCAGAGGTAATGGCAATGAGGAACGCCACCTTGAGGGAGAGGAAGTAGAGAGAGACTTCCCTGAGTGGTTCAAAGTGGGGGACCCGTATGGGCCCTGAGCACCACATTGAGATTCCAGGGGGGAAACGTATGGACAGCGGGCAGGGAGATGCGTCAGGCGGCCCTTAAAAATTGACGTACGTGGGGATGGTTGGACAGGCGAAACACAGTGAAAGCTCCCAGGGTGCTATCTAGCGCTGTTAATGGTCTATCGAGGGTGTTTGGTCGGAGCCCCTTGTCTAACCCCTCCTGGAGTAACTGGAGAACCTGGGCTATGGAGGGGACTGGGAGGGCACCTGGTGGGTGTGGCACCATTTAACGAACAGCCCCCAGGTACACTGGCAAATACGCTGAGTGGACTTGCATTTGGAAGCCAACAGAGTCCCCACAACAGTGTCTGAGTACCCCAACCTCCGAAGAGCTATGGTCTTAAGAGCCAGGCTGTCAGGAACCCCGGCTGATTGTAGCGCAGGGGACCCTGGGACAACCGATCCGGGGTGACGGAAAGTTACAGGTGTTCCCCGGCAGATAATGTGATCAAGTCTGTGAACCACAGTCTGCGCAGCCAGAAGGGGGCCACCAAAATGACGGTGGATCGTTGTTGTTTGCACTTGTGGATTGCCCGGTTGAGGAGGGGAAACGGGGGGGAAGGCGTATAGGAGGCCCGAGGGCCACTGCTGGCTGAGTGCGTCATGTGCTTCTGCTTAAGGGTGCGGACCCCTGCTGAATAATCGGGCCATCTTAGTGTTGGAAGGGGAGGCAAACAGGTCCAGAGCTGGAGGACCGAATCTGCGTACAATCAGCTGGAATGCTGATTGGCTGAGGGACCACTCCCCTGGGTCCACTGCTTGTTGGCTCAGCCAGTCCACCTCCACATTGTCCACTTCCCGTATGTGCAGAGAAGCCAGAGAGATATTAATTTCTGCCCAGCATAGCAGGCGCGTGGCTTCCTTGTGGAGTGTTTGGGATCGTGAGCCTCCCTGGTTGTTGACGTAAGCCACGGCTGTTGTGTTGTCTGTGAAAACTAAGACATGTTTCCCCTACGCTTGATGGGTGAAGTGGTGCAGGGCAAGTCGAATGGCTTTGAGCTCCAGCCAACTGATGCTGTGCTTGTGATCTAGCACAGACCAGGTGCCCTGCGTTACGCTTGAGTTTAGGTGGGCGCCCCAGCCGGACAGACTGGTGTCTGTCCTGAGTATTACTCTTGTCGGTTCCATCAGAGGGACTCCCCAGTCAAATCTGAGAGTCCTCCCACCACTCAAAGGAGAGGAGGGTCTTCCGATTGACTGAGGGAAGCAGGTGAGTTGTTGATGATGTGCGCCTGCCATGGTCGAAGTAACTCCTGAAGTTCTCGTGAGTGGAATCGTGCCCACTGTAGATGACGAATGCAGGACACCATGAGGCCTAGTAGAGATGCGAGTGTTTGCAGCGGGGATCAAGGTTGCGCCCGTACCAGCGTAATAAGTTTTAGGATCTTGTGTTGTCGTTGTGGAGGAATGTCTTGGGTGGTGTCGATGATCACCCCGAGGTGTTCTAGCCATTGTGTGGGAGTGAGATGGCTCTTGTCGTGGTTGATTAGGAACCCATGGTACTCCGGTAGTTGATGGAACGCTGGAGGTGAGGCAGGGTGAGTTCCTGTGATGGGGCTCGGATGAGGAGGTCGTCGGGGTAGGGAAATATGGCTATGCCCTCTAAGCAAAGGTTTGCAATGAGTGGAATTAGTACCTTGGTAAACGTCCGCCGTGCCGTGCCGAGGCCAAAAGGGGAGGGCTCGATATTGCCAGTGCTGGCCCTCGTAGCAGAAGCGGAGCCATCATCTGTGGGGGATGTGTAGGTAGGCATTCCTGACGTCCAGCGAGGCCAGCCAGTCGCCTTTCGAGAGGGAAAGGGAGGCTAGGGTCTCCATTTTGAACCGCTAAGCTTTGAGTGTTTTGTTCAGGCGCTTCAAGTCGAGGACTCCTCTCCACTCTCCATTCTTTTTCTGCACGAGGAATAGAATGGAGTAGAGACCCCTTCCTTTTTCATGCCACGGTACCCTTTCGATGGCTCCCATGAGTTGTAGTCTGTGTAATTCCAGGCGCATTGCTGTGTGTTTGGCAGCGATGCGTGAGCAGGGAAGATACTTGAAAGAACTCCCTGGGTTTGTATTTTATTTATTTATTTAATATATTTATACCCCGCCCCTCCTGCAAACAGCTCGGGGCGGTATTTGAGTTCAATCGAGTATCCCATCGCCACTGTTTGTAGAACTCAGACGTCTGTGGTCTCTTGCTTCCACCTGTGGGTGAAGCGTTGTATCCAGCGGTGTATGACGGAGGCTGGGAAACAGGATCTGGAGCACTCAGGAATCTTGCTTGCGGGTGGGGGATCCAGACAGCCTGGAGTAAGAAGATTGAGTTGGGAATCCGCTGGGCTTCCTCCCACATCCCCGATGGCTTCTGCTACGTGATTGGAAGTTCCAGGAGTTGCCTGTAGAATGGCCCTGTCTGGGTCCCTGAGAGAAGTGTTGAAAAGGATGAAAGAAGTTTTTAAACAACTGAACCTGGTTGAGGGAGAGCTTCCTTTCCTTATTTGAAGCCTCGACCACGGCCTTGTCCAAGGCAGAGCTGAGTAGTTTGCCCCCTTTGAACGTGCTATTAACTAGGAGGTTTTTTGCATGAGGGTCTGCACACCAGGAGCGGAGCCACAGTTTGCGTCTGGCTGCCACATTGGCAGCCATGCCCTTGGGCGCCCAGGTGATATCCATGGATGAATCTATGAGAAATGTGTGGGCAAGGGTCACGCTAGTGGCCAGTTTGCGGGATAGATATGTCAGGGTGCTTGCCGAGCTTGAACCACTTCATAATGGCTCTGGAAACACAGGAAGCCATAGTGGTCATTTGTAGGACAGTAGTTAGGGCTTCATAACTCTTCCTAAGCCAGATTTCTACCCCCTTGTCGGTGGAATCTTTGGGGAGTAGGTGCCCCTCTGAGGGGAATACAGACTGTCGAGCCAAGGAGGCGGCAGCCGTGTCGACCTGAGGTGATTTAAAGATAGTCTCGCTGTGCTTGAAGGAGGTATACAGAAACTGCTGAACCCTGGATAGTTTCAAGGCTTTGGTGGGTTGTTTCAATTGAGCCTTTATTATTTTTTCAAATGCTCTGTTAGGGTGGTGCCCCTTGACCTGCTATCTAACTTGGGAATATAGTCCCTGTCGGAGTCATCCTCATCAGAGGAAGAATCCAAGTCCCTTTTCTTTAGGGCCCTGGGTGTGATCCTGAGAACCCTCTCCGCTGGCTTTAGTAGCTTTGGGCCCTGATCGGAGGGTAGTTCCCTGCCCAGTTCTTTAGGTCCCCTTGACAGGATCTCTTCCCACTCAGGCAGCTCTCTGTCAGATAAGCGAGGGGAGCGGCTACAGGAATGAGTTCCCAACCCTCTTCGGATGATGCGTTAGTAGCCAGTGGGGTTCTGGTGTAGCTGGGTCTCTTCCTTCGCTTGGGGGGTGGGGGAAGAGAAACAGGGTCTGACTCATCAGGTGGCAGTTCACCCTCCTCCATGAGGAGAGAACCCCCATTGTCTTCCGAGGAGGAGGAAGAGCTGATGAGATCCTTAAGGGATTGCTTCCGGGAAGGTTTGCGGGTGCTTTTTTGCTTGCCTTTCCCTGAAGGCTCTGAAACCCCCTTAAAATGAGATTTTGGGAGGAGGGATGGGGCGAGTGCTCTTGCGGGGTCGCTGTCCCTGAGTCTGGTTCCCTTCTATGCTGGCCAGTACCCCCATCATGGATTTTATTAAGGCATCCAGCTGAAGCTCGTGGATGGGGTCAATGGAGGGGGCCCCTCTTACTTGTTGGGAGGCAGAAGAGGCTGCCTCCTCGTCGTCCTCCTCCGCGTCTGTGCAGCTGCACGGTTCCTCCTGCTCATAGATGCAGGCCGCAGCTTGATTCGGGGGGGGGGGGGAGATGTTGGAGTGGGAGAAGATGCTCAGTCAGATGGCGCCCGCGAGGCGCTTGAAAAACTGGAAGGGATTCCCCTTCATCATTAACTGAAAACTTGAAGGAGACCCCCCTCGTAGGGAGTGTAGGGGCTCAAAAGTCGTGCCGGGTGCGGAGCACCCATGCTGCAGCTCCTAGCGAATCCAAGGCAGACTTTCAACTGGGGAAGCAAGGGCGTGCTCTCCCTATGCATGCCCAGTGAAAGTCGGTGCTGCCTCCTGCTGGCTATGGGGGAGAATGGTCCCTACGTCCGAATAATCGGACGAGGAGGCCACAGAAAGCCATTTTCACTCCGATTTTCAAACTGCTGTATCCTTTTTGTGTTTCATCTGCTTTGCATGAAGTTTGAAGAGATTGTATCCCTCACCCAGGCGATCCTCTCTGCCAGATTTCAGGCAAATTGGATAAATTGTGCCAATTTTATAAGCAATAGAATGTTCATGCATTAAACAAAAAGATTTGAGCTGGCCTTAATTGCTGAATAATTCTTGAAAAAGATAGCATGGACTGTGCTGGCATTACAAATAAAAAACGGAGAAGCAGCTACAGCTGAAAAATTTAGGTGAGGCGGTCATTGCTCTGTGTCACACTTGTTTTCTGTGAGAAGAGTAGCAGTTTTAGCTATTTTGCTTTGGCAGAGGAGGGGAATAAACAGGATTTGCAATATTTGAACTACTCAGCACCTTTCCATCCAGTTACTAGCTATTCCAGAGAACGACGCAGTAACCATTTATCCCACTCCCCAGTTAAAAAAATTTATTCTCCTTTTAACTGTCCAAGTAAATTGACAAATCTGTTAAGCCCTCTTCAGAAAACATTGAGTATGTGTGTATAACACTCAGCAACAAAATATTTTCATCCTACCAGAACTGGGCATATGGTTCACTCTGGGTGGATTTAACAACTCCACTGGCTGGTCTCTGCCTGAAAGTCCATCTGGGGAAAAAAGAAAAAGTGGCATCAACTATCAGCTCACTTAAGATGTTAAGTAACTAATGAAAAGTATAAATTATTGTGGGTGTCAATCCACAATAATTGCATACCAGCAATGGAGCCATTTCTGTATATCAGAATGAGAGGGACACTACTTTAGACAACACATTTTTAAAATACCAGAAGAAAAATCTGAACTGTATTGGTTTTGTTAGCATTTCATGTTTACAGTAAACCCACTTATATTTTTTGAACCTAGAAGAACTGACCCGATGATTTTACGGTAAGAAATTCAAAGCAACAACAGTTAAGTATCTATTCATTTTCTGTTTAACGACAGTAGAGTGAATCTACTAAATGAACAATAATACTCTGAGGAAACAAAATATTAAAAAACGTTGATGTGTGCTAAAGAGAAGGCAAAAAACTGACAGCACTTTAAGATACACATACATGCAGCAGGAGTTCTATTTTGTAGTGGTTACAGGAAAAAATACTTCATATGCTGTTTCAGAAGTTATACATAGAAGTCATCTTGACAAAGAAGAAATTCTTTAACAAGATGACTTCTACATACAACTTCTAAAACAGCATATGAAGTATTTTTTCCAATAAGAACCACTGCAAAATATATTTTCTTACATTTTTCCTATAATATGAACCACTGCAAAATAAAACTTACTACATAGAACTTCTACATTTTTAATTTTTAAAAGAATGTGTTGCATACAATTAACAATTAACTGTAAAACCTGACTTCCTGATTTTTTAATAAGAAAAAAAGGAAATGGACAACATAGGAAAGAATCTAGTTATTCATGTCTTTCATATACTTATTTTGACCGGGATGGTAAATAAACTCCCTTCAGTGAAATATGTTATTCCTCATTTATTTATGTTTTAAAGAGTATTTTATCTTGTTTTTGTTATAATATTGTACACCTATTTTGTAATGGCCAAAGGCTAAACAAATAAACTTTTGAACTGAACATATACTTATTTGATGTGTCCTCTAATAGTTCTGGGGAAAAGCACATTAATTGATCCAGTAAAAAAAACCTAATTAAATTGGACTTACAATTTGAGTAAGCACCTCACAAAGATAAGTTTCTTACCTGTAATGAGTCTTCATCAAGTTGTTTCCTCTTACCCAGTCCCACTAATAGTATTTCACGCCATCTAACACCCAATTGAGATTATTGCAAGCATTTTTCCCTTCAATTTTCCATGCCCTGACATGATTCCCCTGGGCATATACCCCCTCCCGCCTCAGTTCATAGAACAAATACTACAAGCGTGGAGGAGGGCGGGAGTTGGGACTTGGTGAGAGGATACAACTCAAAGACAACTCATTGCAGGTAAGACACTTACTATTCTTCATTATCCTCTTACCCAGCCCCACTAGTCAGACTAGAAAACAAAACCCTGGAGGTGGATTGAAGTTCATAGCCCAAAAGGGAAACATTTATTAGGCGAACAGGGAAAAACAATACTGAACAGCCAACCCTGGCCTCCTCCTGAGCAGTCAAATCAACAGCATAATATTTAATAAAATTCAATGTGGCTGCCCTACAAATGTACTAGGGACACACCCCAGAGCCACAACAGATGCGGTTATGGCTAGGGTGGAAGGGGCCCTCACTCCTTTAGATACCACAAGCCCAGTCACCTCATAGCTCTTTACATTTTCAGATCCATCTAGTTATAGTAAATATATAGCATATAGTATATATAGTAGTGTGCTATAATATACTATAGTATAGTATACACCATATAGATATAGTAAAGCAGAGCCCTTCGAACATTCAACTTGTGGAGTGCCTTATTATTTTATTATTTATTATTATTTATTAACAAACATTTATATAGCGCAAGCAGCGTACCTGGCACTTTACAAAGTAATAAAATAGACACGGTCCTTGCCCCTAGGGCTTACAATCTGAGAGACAGGAGCTGAGGGAGAGACTTAGGAAGGGGAACAGAGGGAGAGACAAGGGGTCTAACATTCATGAAGATGCGAGGTCTCAAGTGCATGTACTTGGCTTGGTTACGATGAGAACAGCAGCAGGCAGGTTCATGTGGCAAGGATAAGGGTAAACAGACCGTAGGCATAGGAATAGTGGCTTAGCAGGATAAAGAGTCAGACTCTTATCTTCCCTTGAGGAGTGCAGTGAAGGAAAAAAGGCAGGCAGGAAATCACATGTCCAAGGGAAATCTCCAAAATTAGCTTAGGGAGAAGGGTTGGATACGGTCTCAGGATGCCCTGTTCCTTATGGAAGAACACATATAGTGGCCTGCAGGACAAGGCCTGCAACTTGCTCACTCTCCTGGCTGATGCGACTGCCACTAAAAAAGCCATCTTAAAGGAGAACAAATTATTATTATTTTTATATTTTATTTATTTTTACCCTGCCCTATCCTGCTCCAGGCAGCTCACAACCAATTATAAAACATAAACAAACAAATCTACTGATATGGAGGCCATGGGGGCGCCCATCAGAGTCTGCAGAACCACATTAAGATCCCAACCTGGGAAGTGCACCTCGGTTGAGGGAAACTCCTTGATTGCCCCTTCAAGAAACAAGCAACTAGGGGAGTGGTGAAGAGTGATTCACCATTCATTGGGCCATAAAAAACATTAATTGCTGATAAATGGACCTTGATGGAGGAGACCACTGCCACTCCATCCAAAAGGTGAACCATGTAGTCCAAAATGTCTGGAATGGGAGTCTCTTGTGGCCACCTTCCCCTGGTTTTTATCTAGGTTCTGAAATGTTTCCACTTGGCCTCACAGCAAGGCTTGGTTAGATTTGTCTGCTAGCAAGCAAGCTCTGTCACACAAAAAACGAGGATCTTTCCTCTTCCTGTGTCCACAGCACAGCATCCAATCTGTCAGGTGTAGGAAGATTAGATTCAGGTGGCATAGCTACCCCCTTGTGCTGGGCTATCAGGTCTGGGTCCTTCAGTAGAGACCACCCTGGGTCCCTGGAAAGCTCCCCAAACTCCAGGTACCAATACTGTCTTGGTCAGTCTGGAGTCACCAGAATCGTATCTCCCCTGAACTCTGTAACCTCCAGGCAATCCGGAGAATGGGCAGGAAGGTGTACAACAAGCCTGTTGGCCAGGAAGCTACCCTCTCAATCCCTTACCCTTCCCTGATCTGTAAAAGCAGCAAGGTACCTTTGTATTTTGCTCTGAAGCACAAAGATCCACCACTGGCATGCCCCATTTGCAGACCAGTGCCTGGAAAACGAAGTGCTTCAGAACCCATTCATGGGAGAGCACCAGAGACGTGCTGAGGCGATCTGCCTCTAAATGTCCTGCCCCGCCACATCGGCAGCCATTGGGAAGGCCACTCTGGGCAGGGACCATTCCCACAGCTTGAGAGCCTTCTGAATCAGAGGGAAGGGGCACACCCCTCTCTTCCTTTTCAGGTAGAACATGGCTACCAAACACATAGTGTCTTTGCACCAGTGGCTTGATGGCTCTCCGTTCTAGATCACTTATATATAAAAGAGACAGTCCTGGGGAGACCAAGTCCCATTTATGTAGATGCTTCCAGAATGCGCCCCACAGCTGAACTGAGAAACATCCTTAGTAATCTCCAGGCATGGGTACAACTACTGGCAGATCACTCCTCTGCAGACATTGTCCCTGACAGTCCAACACTTTAGGTTATCTACAACTCCCTGTGGTGCACCTAATCGCATTCCAAGATCTCAGAGGCCCAGCAAGAGCCAAAGGCCTAGCTGCCACTGCAGAGGGCATATCCTCAGCTGGGCCTGGGGAGTTATGAATGTTGTAGATGCCATGAGCCGCAATAACGTAAAAAATAAAAGGTAAGCCTCAAAACCCAAGAACATTCATCCCAAATGGCTGAATATCTGTCATCCAGGGTAAATGCTCGGATCTTTGTAACACCCAAGGGAACCCCTATAAACTTTATGACATGGGTAGGGATCAGGGAAAATTTCTCATAATTAACCAAGATCCCCAGGTTGGAGAGGCAAGTACATACTTCCTTCATCTGGGCACTCAGGCCCGGAGACAACCTGGCCCTAAACAGGCAGTTGTCCAAGTACGGGTATACGAAGAATTCTGTGGAGGGCTGCTGTCACTAAGGTCAGACACTAGGTGAAGTAGAATGCCCGAAGGGTAAAACTGGTGGCGTCTACCCTCTAAAGTGAAGTGCAGTAATTTGTGATAAAGCAGGATGGATTTTAATACGAAAATATGCATTCTTCATATCCAGGGTGGTGAACACATGACCGCTTCGGAGCGACAGGATAATTTGAGACAAGGTCACCATGCAGAACTTATAACACTGAACATATTTATTTAGTGCCCTCAAAATCAAGGAAGGACGAGAATCCTTCCTGTTTCTTTGGCATGAGAAAATAGGGGGAGTAAAAAACCCTTCCCCATATCTTTAGTGAGACTGGCTCAATTGTCACTTTATCAGCAACTGCTGGATCTCTGCCCTCAGGGCTGCTGCTACAGCTACATTCCCTGGGGTGTCGGTATGCACTAATTGGCTCACCAGCCAGGAGGCAAACTGAATGTGGTAGTCCTCAGTGATGGACAACACCCACTGATTTGTGGTGATGGCCTGGCAGGCAGTCGCATAGGGTCTCAACCTATTCCCAAATGAAGGGACCCTTAGGTTTACCCAGTGGGGCCTAAGGCCAGAGCTAAAAGCACTTTTTGGTCAGGGGGACTGCATGGGAGATGTCTGTTTTCCCCTGTCAGAACCACTGCACCTGTGCCGGAGGAAAGCATAGGGGCAACAGTGGTGGGGCCTGGAAGGGAGACCTGCCAGGAGGACTCTGGTGTCACTGAAGCAAGGGACCCCCAGCATCCTGGGAGGAAGATGTGGCACTGGCCACTGCCACCTTTAGACCTGTCGACTTGACAGTCAGTCTTTAGCTGCCTCAATTCCTGATTGGTAGTGGCAGAGAACAGTCCCCGTCAAAGGGCAGGTTATCTACCACATATTAAGCCTTGGGAGAAAGCCCAGAGGAATGGAGCCAGGCATTCTGCCATATGGTAATCTACTGCCATCCCACAGGCTCCTGAGACAGCTACGTCAGTCTTGTGAAGTGTCTAGACAGCTCAGTGCCATCTCCAGCAGCTGCCTTGAGATGCTCCTTTACATGTTCCTCAGGGAGAACAGGCAACAGCTGCTGTACCTTGTCCCACAGGGTATAATCAAAGTGAGCCATGAGGGCCAGATAATTATCTGCATATATTCAAAGATACTGCTAAGTATACCCTACACCCCAGCACCTCAGTTCTCTTCTCCTTCCCATCTGGGATTGGATTTCCTCCCACCATAAGTCCTCTCTGCCACTGCCATGTCAACACGGAGCTCAGTACTGGATGGGTCACCAAGAACTCATGGCCAACTCCAGGAACTGGGTGCATCTGGAGTGTCACCATGGCAGCCTGACTGCAAACGTCCCTATCTACAGGCTCCAAGATTCCAACAGTTATACGGTACATCTGGCCTATAGCACAAGTGTCAAAAGAGATTAACAGTTTCTTGGTATCCAGGTATGCCGATGGGCAACCCCTTCATAGCTGCCATTGGCAGCCAGTTGGTGGTGACAAGGGAGAGTGACCCAGCTCCTGTGCTGGGGAATCACCTAACAAGGGGTCATGTGGTGCCAGACAACCCTGATCTAGCAGACCATCAAACGGACCAGGCAGCCCCAACCCAGCGCCAATTACATACGGTGATGAAGGAAGCAAACCCAGTTCTTGCTCCAGAAGTGTGCAGCCCAGGTGTAGCGCTGCATCGATTTCTGGAGCAGCAAAAGGTGCCCTTGTCAGTGCTGATGGGTGCACCAGCACTGTCAGTTGCCTGGGTGTCAATGGGGTCGGTGCCAAGGGGATTGTTGCCGGTATATGTGCACCAAGCATCTTGGCCATGGAGCGCTCCATGAACTGTGTTAGAAGTTCTTGGCATGTGTTGGAGGAACAACTTTCTCTAACAATGGTTTGAACCAACCACCATATAATCACAGAATCTTAAGAGTTGGAAAGAACCTCAAAGCTCATCTAGTCCAATCCCTACAACTGAATGCAGGAGGACTACAGCTACAACATCCCCAACAGATGTCTATCCAGTCTCTTTTTGAAAGCCTCCAGTGATGGAGGCCTATTCGTCTTATAATGATTTAATTAGCTAAGAATTTGACAGCAACTGTGGATTACCTGCCATATCTATATATGCGAGACAAGGTGGGACCATTTAGGTGTGCCAATCTTGAGTGAAGATTGTAACGCTAGTTCCTGAGCTATATGAAGGTTTCTGAATGGTGGAATTCCACTTTTATCACTATATAAGGAGACTATATGCATATGCATCCTGATGAAGAGCAATTGCTCAAAAAACACTGGATTTTTAGTTCTCTCTTTTAGAAGTTGTATACTGTACAGAGATTGATTTTGGTTATGGACTTTGTCATCTCTGGATTTTTCATTAACATTTATTTTTTATTAAATTACAATATTATCTTTTGCTTTTTGCAATAACTTGTGTTTTTTGTTACAGTAATGGAGTGTCTACAACCTCCCTATGCAACTTGTTCCATTGTTGACCAGCTCTTAGTTTTAGGAAGTTTTTCCTGATATTGAACCAAAATCTACCTTCCTGTAACTTGAGCCTATTATTTCCAGTCCTGCCCTCTGTAGTGATGTAGAACAGTTCCTTGCTATCTTTGTGGCTGTCCTTTAGATACTTGGAAGACCGCTGTCATGTCTCCTCTTAACCTCCTCTTCTGTAAGCTAGCCATATCCAGTTCCTTCAGCTTTTCCTCATAAATCTTGCTTTGGAAACCCTTTATCTTTGTTACCCTCCTCTGAACCCACTCCAATGTGTCACTGTCCAATGAGGCACCCAAAACTGAACACACTACTCCACGTCAGGTGTAACCACTGCTGAAATTATAACTCCCACCAACTTGAGACACAATGCTTCTGTTAATGCAACTATAGGGCAGATCCCAAACCGCACAGACGAGCACGCACATGCAAACCACGCAAACTCCTTGTTACGGGGATATTAGCGCATGTGCAACCTCGTGCAGAAGCCACATACACATGAATTCTGGATTGTGCCCAGTCTCTAAATCCTTTTTGCATATGCTGCTGCCTAGCCACATATCACCCATCTTATGCTTGGGTATTTAAGTGCAGAACATTATATTCATCTTGGTGAATTTCATTTTGCTAATTTCAGCCCAGATTTCCAACCTATCCAGATTTTTTTTAAAATCTAATTCTATCTTCCAAGGTATTAGCTACCTCTCCCAGCTTTGAGTCATCTCCAAGTTTATTAGTAACGTTGTTGAATAGCACCTCTGACCCAGGACAGAGCCCTGCAGGATGCCACTTGATACCTCCCTCCAATAGGATGATGGGCCACTGATGATCACTCCTTGAGTATTGTTCCTCAAGCAGCCACAAATCCACTTTGCTGTAGTATCTTCCAGCGGGCACCCCTAGGCCCACCAACGGGACACAAAGAGGGGCACATCTTGACTTCTTGGCCAGGGGCCCATTGCACCCTAGCTACATCCCTGGTCTAGTGTGCGTAACTGATCAATTTAAATGAGTGCGTGAGGTGAGAGCATGTGTGTGTGTGTAGTGTTTATGGATGCAAGTGTGTGAGATCAATTTGAATGAATGTGCGAGATGAGAGCATGTGTGTACTGTGTCTGAATGATTGTGTGTGTGATCAGTTTGAACGAATGTGTGAGAGAGGTGAGAGCATGTGTGTGAATGAGCACAACTCTTTTACATGAGTGGCATAGGTGGGTGTGTCTCGTATGAAAGCAGTCTCTTGTGCACTCTTCTGTAACACACCTCCACCCATCACCCCTGCACAGAGAAACCTGCAAAAAAACAGGTTGCACCATGTGAGAGGGATGGGTGAGCGCCAGTGCGCACCTGCCGTGTTCTTGTGTCTGGGGCCAGTTTATGCATTAACAAAGCTATTAAGTTTCAAAAGAAGGGCTAATTACGTAGACAAAAAATCTTCTGTTTAAGAAGCTTGTTAAGGCAGCATTACAAATTACACTCAAAATGTTAACATGACAGAAAATTGTATGTTAAAGCAACTTTATTAAATATGACCAATTTATACATTTTTCTTTTCTTATTCATTAATAAAAAAATATGACAACAGAAATTAAACTATATATACTCATCACATATAAGTATTGTTCAGTCACCATACCACACATATGCAGCTTAATTTCAGTCAATTTTTTTTTATTAAGAATATATAGGTTGGTCTAATATTTAATAAAAGTTGCTTTAACATACAATCATGTTACCCTTTGAGTATAATTTGTAATGCCACCTTAACAAGCTTCTTAAACCGAAGGTTTTTCTTCTAGGTAATTAGATTTCCGAAGAACGCCATCTTTAGTTAGAAAGAATTAAGTGGAGGTCAGTTCATAGCAGAACAACTGGTCAATAGAATATCCTCTTTCCCTGCCACATCAATAACCCTGAGGGCACCAGCCGTTTCCTTTTGGACACTGGAGTTTTGTCTGTTAATTATGAATCTGCTACTTCATTTTTCGCAGCAGATTGAACAGTTTTAGTCTCGTCAATGAATCTCTCTTTTTTGAATGATTTGAATTCCCTTTCTCCAACCTCAATACATGTCAATTTGAAGTTCAGATCATCTTGGTGAGGCCTGCCTGTCATTACACTGAACACCTGGTTTTTGTTCAGATAGAATGTGTTTCCTCCTTCAACGATGAAACTCACAATGCTCTCAACATTCATTTCATCCATGCATGTTACAGTTGGTGAGAATTAATTATTCAACATGTACTCATCATCTTGTAGACCACACATCTTTCAGTATAACTGGTTAATGCTGGACTTCTCATGTTTAACGAGGTCTCTTTGTGCAACAGCTTGCACATAGGAGTTAGTCCTATGATTCCTCTATGATCCTTTGCAGGGCTATTATACAGTTTCTCAAGTGCCTGATCCAGTCCAACACTACTGAACTTTCAATTCCCATGCTGCACAATAAAGTCTCCTTCCTTACATGCTGCATGAATACTTGGATGTACTTCTTCCAGCTTCATGCAATCTTCAAGATATACAGAACCCCATCTCGCATAATTAAATTTGCCAAATGCAAAGACCAATGGAAATACACTATGAAATGCTGACAGGTGCAAGACCCAATTCCCCTCTCTGTCAGCCTGTATCAGGTCTCGCAGGACTGGGAAGACAACAGTCAGGAATGTGTTGCATTATCAAAACATTCTTGATTTCCTGATGCCTTCATGGACAAATGCATCAAAATCCTCGGTTTAGAGATTCAGTGAGGTGGGATAACACAACCTGCATTTTTGCTGTGACAGTCTTCCTCCTGTCAGGACAATTGCAGTAACTTCACTACATCTAATGGATGCATTGTCCTTGAAAAACTGCAACCACTGAAAACGTTGAAGGGCTTCTGCAAACAGATTCATCCCACAAACTGTTCGGACATAATGGCTTCCATTCGAATGCTATCAACTACCTTTGGCCCAAATGTTACCCCACTATCTTGAAAGTACAATCCAATGCAGCTGATGACAACTTTGCGTGTATGGAATGAGTGAAGGCCCAGGAAAATGTTTGCAAACTCAATTGGAAATCAAAAGTTGTATTTCCTTGACAATCCTGTAAATTCCTTCAGCACACCATAACAAACCTGAATAGTGCTGAACCTGTGACATCGCATCTTGAAAATTCAGTCTTGTTGTATTAACAGAGAACACATCTGTGGCAGGGTAAGGCAGAATTGGGGTGAAGGCCGTACATCCTTGCCTACTGTCTTAGGCAATACTTTGGTAGTTGTCAGGTGAGTTGAAGGAACTCCAAGAATGCACTCAAATGAACTCTGGAAACCCATACTCTGGAAGATATGATCTCTGAAGAAAACAAGCTAGAAACCAAGCATGATCTGCGCTGCTACCTTTGCTGGTTCACTTGGATCTACCATAGCTGATGGAACAAACCTGGATGAAATTCCCCATGATCTCGAGTCTGTTGCATTTTAGTATATTCTGGCAAATAAGTATATCAAATACTTTCTTCTTTTTGTCAAATGTGAAGTTGTCCGTAGTAGTTGCAGGTGTGGTTTCTATTGTGCGCTGATATTAGAGCATTGAAAAACTCTTCCCAGGATTGGGACAACATTCTTCATAATGAGCCAGTGAAGTTTGTAAATCATTCATTTCAGAAGGTATCAAGATCAAACTGGTACTTTCCACTCCTTTCATAAGAGCACAGAACTTGATTTCAGAGCGTAAGTGGATCGAATCTCATCTCCAACAGTCGCCATATCTGTTTTGTTTTTTTTCCTTTTTCTTAAAAAAAAGATTTGATTTTATTTTTTCATAAAAATAAAAAACATTCAATAACTTACAAATCTAAGTCTAACAACAGTATAACTTGCTCCGTTGGTATGTTTTTATTGTCCCTTATATGTTATAATCCACTAGGTATGATCGACTTTCATCTTTGACCATGTCTCCTTGTATGTTCTCTATGCACGAGAACCATCTTGTAGTGAATTTCTTCGATTTCTTGCCCTGTGTTGCTGCTATTTTCTCCACTGAATACATATACCAAAGTCTTTTTATCCATTTGGTCTCTGATAGGTTTTTTGCTGTTTTCCAGTTACATGCAATGATATTTAGACCAGCCAGAGTCATAAGTGTGCAGGTTTCCTGGTGGTGTTTCATCAGAGGTATTTCCAGATATAATCCCAGTAGTGCGGTTTCTGGTCGGAATGGTATGGTCAGGCCCGTGACCTTTTTCATATAGGTCCATACAATACACCACAGCTGTTGTATCTTGGGACAAGACCACCAACAATGAAGGTAGGTGCCCCGTTCCCCGCAACCCCTCCAGCATTGATCGAGGCCCCCGTCATCTATTTTTTTTGAAGTGAATTGGGGTTAAATAATATCTTAGAATTACCTTGATTTGGGTTTCTTTAATTTCTAGTGAGCTCGCACAGTTATGCATGTGGTATCCAATTTTTTCAATCTGTTTCTCTAATTTTTTTCCTAGTTCACATTCCCATTTTTCTATATATGGGATTGGTTTATTGGCTTCGGCCTCCATCAGTGCCCTGTAAATTCTTGCTATTAAGCCCTTGTTAGCAGTATGGCTAAATAAAAAATTTTCTAAGATCGTGGGTTTTCTGGTATAGTGTTGTATTTTATTTTTGTCCATGAATCTGTTTTTTATTTGGAGGTATTGTAATGTGTCTATTTTTGTTTCAGTTGTTTCTCACAGTTCTTGTATTGTTATGAAATGGTTGTCTATAAATACTTGTTCTGCGAATGTTGTATTTGTTTAGTGTTTTTCTTAAATTCTTTGCTGTATTGTCATTACATGACGCCTGGGTATTTATAGGTGTAAAAGGTGAAGCGTCTGGGGATATTTAAAAAAAAATTTGTGTTAGGTGCCAATGTTGTATGGTGGCGTGTGCGAATGGGTGTTCTGTCATTTTCCTTACGTTTGCTTTTCCACGGGTAGTTATTTCTTGTAAATTTGGGTTATCTAATAATTTTTTTTCTATTTCCACCCAGGTAGTGTTCTTCGTGGGGTGATACCAATATCTAAGTGTTCTAAATGCAGCTGCTCTAAGGTAAGTTTTTACATCTGACATATTAACGCCTCCCTTCTCTTTCTTTCTGATCAGTGTTTGTTTATTTATTCTATGTTTTTTACCTTTCCATACTGCATTCAGCGGGCTTGTTCACACTGTTTTATAAATTTGGGTGGGATTTGTATAGGTAGGGCCATAGCTTTGTACAAGATCTTGGGTAATGCTATCATTTTAAAACAGATTGATATTTCCCAACCAAGAAGTTTTGAGTCTTTGTCATGTTGAAATCTCACTACGTATTTGGTTTAGAATGGGGGGGGGGGGGGGGGAAGAGTTTGCTTTGTATAATCTTTTGTGATGTTTACCCCCAGGTATTTGAACTGAGATTCAGCTACAGCAAAAGGTATTCGGTCTACGATGGCTTGGGTTTCCTGTTTGTTCTTGGTAAGTATAAGGGCCTGTGATTTTGGGGGGGGGTTAATTTTATATCTTGAGATCTTCCTATACTGATTTATGAGTGAGAGGATTTTTGGAATAGTTGCGTGTGGGTTAGTGATATATAGCAACATATCGACTGCGAATAGGGACCGTTTGTGGTGTGTCTGTTCTATCTGTATGCCCGTAATGTCTTGGTCTTGTCTGATAGCACATGCTAAAAGTTCTAAAGTAATATTGAATAAGAGGGTGCATAGCGGGCAGCCCTGCCTGGTTCCTCTTGTCAGGAGGAATGGGTCTGTGAATTCACCATTAATTAGTATTCTTGATCTGGGGTTTGAGTTGATGGCTTTAATTGCTCTTAAAAAGTTACCTTTGATTCCCATATGCTCTAATATTTTGTATAGACATTCTGGCTCCGCCCTGTCAAAGACCTTCTCTGCATCAGCAGATAGTATTATTGCTGGTTGGTCAGCCTTTTGGGCTGCATAAATCAAGTTAACTGTTCTTCTAATGTTGTCTATCCCTAATCTATTTGGTATGAATCCCGTCTGATCGGTGTGGATTACTTCACCGATAATTGCTGCTAGTCTGTTGGCTAATATTTTTGTGAATATTTTGTAATCTGTATTGAGCAAAGATATTGGCCTGTAGCTACCACATTCTTCTGCATTTCTGCCTGGTTTACGTATTAGGGTGATAACTTCTTCGCAGAATGTTGTTGGCATTTTTTGAGTACTCAGTATGTTGTTGAATAATTATTTTACTAAATGTTTTGTAGAATTCTGCTGGCAGGCCATCGGGTCCACCTGCCTTGTTTCTTTTTAAATCTTTAATTGTGCGTTTGGTCTCTTCTTCTGTTATTGTAGAATTAAGGTATTTTAGCTGGTGTCTGTTGAATTTGGGCATGTTGTATTTATTAATAAATTATGTTATTTTTTCAGGATCTGTGTTCGAGGAGGTGTACAGCTTCTGATAGAACTCTACAAATGTTCTTTGTATTTCTTGTTGTTTAGATGTTTTGCTTCCATCCAGCATTTTTATTGTTGGGATGGCAGCCTTTGTTCTTTTAGTTTTTGTTAATTGAGCTAAAGCTCTGCCTGGTTTGTTACAGTTTTGAAACTAAAAGCTTTTAATTTTTCTCAGTTGTGTGATTGTTTGCGTTTCTATTGTGTTTATTTCACTGCGTATCTTTTGAATTTCAATTTGGTTACTCTTGGTGGGAAATCTGCTGTTTTCTGTTTCTAGATTTGCTAATTGTTTAAGAAGGGCTTCGTTCCTTCCTCTTCTTATCTCTTCATTTTTGCTTTTATAGCTATGAGTTTACCCCATATTACAGCTTTCATTGCCTCCCATAATATTTGCGGGGATTGTACCATTCCTATGTTTAAATCATAATATTCCTTAAGATCTTCTATTTGTTGTTTTATCCACTCATTTTTTTTTAATATTCCTCTATCCAGTTGCCAGCTATGGGATTTTTGCTTAGTAGATAAATTCCAATTAAAGGTCGAGACCAGCGCATGATGGTCTGAGAAGGTGATGGGTGCTATTTCACACTTAAAGCAGTTGTGTAGTGTATCTTTTTCTGTTATCAAATGGTCTATTTTTGTGTATGTGTTGTGTCTGTTCGAGTGGAAAGTGTAGCTTCTTGTTGTAGGGTTTAAGCATCTCCAGACATATATTAACCCATGTTGGGATAATGTCGTTGCTATGTGTTTGTGGGCATGAGTGAGTTGTGTTTTTGTGGAGTGATCTAGTGTTGTCAATGGGGAATTAAAGTCTCCTTGAATGATTAATAAAGCCTTCTGTATGTTGAGTGATCAGGGCTTTTGGCGAGGGGTAGGGGTGGGGTGGGGACGGGGGCTTTCCCCACATATTGTATTTTAAATTGTTTTAAAATTTTATATTGTTTTAAATGAATGTTGTTCGCCGCCCCGGGCTGCCCTGTGGGCAGGAGGGGCAGGATATAAATCTTAAGTAAATAAAATAAAAAAATAAAAAAATAAAAATGTATTTTTGAAAGAATTGGTGTGTGTTCTCATTTGGGGCATAAAGGTCGACTAGTGTTACTTGCTATGTGTCCAGTAGGCCATTTAGTAAAAAATCTACCTTCCTTTTTTTGTTCTGTTAGTTTAAATTCTATTGCTGATGTGAAAGCTATCAGGACTCCTGCCTTTTTTTTCTTCCCACATGCTGCATATATATCACCTTTGCCTCTTAATGTGAACCTTTTAACGTCTCTTTGCAGCAAGTGTGTCTCCTGCAAAAAGAAAACCTCTATTTGTTGGTCTGTAATGAATTCTGTAACTTTTTTTCTCTTTACAGGGTGGTTTAGGCCTTTCACATTCAGGGAAACGAATCTTATATTTCGGGATTTGCCTGTTGTCATTGCCATTGGGTTGTTTGTGTTTGAGTATGTGATGTTTCTCTTTGCTTATGGGTTTCTTTATCTTGTTCTCTATTAGGATCATAGGTATATCTGGGGTGGGGAATAAACCTGGTTGTCGAATCTAATTCTAGTGGAGCTGGGAATATCTTAAATAACATTAACAACTTATACATACAACAGTAAAACATTACATGCTTAAACCTTGCGTTGCTTAGCAACTTATGTCTGATGGGAATGCAATTTCCCATTTCCCCCCCCCCCCCTATTGGGGTGCTTTTGGGGTTTTTGTGTGTTTTACTTTCTCCTTTCCCCCCCCCCCTCCTCCAGCATAACTTTACATTTTTTCCAAATTATCAGTTGCGCTATGCATATATAGTCTTATAAATATTATTTTATTTTACCCATAAACCTATAATGGTTCAATCATTTAACCTGTGATACTAGGTTTCATCTTTCCTCTCTTCTGTTCGGTTGGTCTGGCTTGTGGGCGTGTAAAAAAAATTCTAAATCTGTGGTGTCTTCGAAGACCCTTCTCCTGCCGTTTACAAGGATTGCTAGTTTCGCTGGGTGCCATAATTGGGGTTTGAACCCCTTTCATTTAATTCACTGTAGAATTTTGTCCACGCCCTGTGCCGTGTCATGGTTTCTGTTGCATAATCCGCTTGGATTCTGATTTTACTGCCTTGATACTCTAACGGTTGTCTTTTTTTTCTGGATTCTGTTGAACTTGATTATAATGGCCCTGGACGGGTCAGAGTCTTTTGGTTTGGGTCTTAGTGTTCTGTGTGTCCTTTCAATTTCTATGTTGTGGAGTTGGGGTTGATCTGGGAAGTTATGTTGAAAAATCTGCATTAGTCTGGGGGTGGTGCTGGACGCGGATCTCTGCCTAGAGCGGCAGGTGGAGGCGGTCGCAAAGGCTGCCTTCCGCCAGTTGTATCTGGTGCGGAGACTGCGTCCGTTCCTCTCCGGCCTGGACCTGGCCTCCCTCATTCATGCTTTCGTCACCTCGAGGCTGGACTACTGTAACGCGCTCTACGTGGGGCTTCCCTTGTGTCTGGTTCGGAGGCTGCAGCTAGTGCAGAATGTGGCGGCCCATCTCCTTTTGGGGACGGGTCGCTGGGAGCATGTAACACCGGTGCTTCAGGCTCTGCACTGGTTGCCAATAGCGTGCCGAGCCAGATTCAAGGTTTTAGTACTGATCTACAAAGCCCTTCACGGTCTCAGCCCCTCATACCTCAGGGACCGCCTCGCCCTCTACACCCCGGAGCAGCTCCTTCGGTCTGTCGGGGGTGCCTTCTTGGAGGTCCCCCGTGTAAAGTGCGGGGGCACAATGGAGAGGGCATTCTCGGTGACCAGGCCGCGGCTTTGGAACTCCCAAGCGTCTTGATATTTCGGAAAAGGTGCAAGGCCTGGTTGTTCGCCCAGGCCTTTGGGGAGGGTGTAGTGGGTTTTTATCTTCCCCTACCCTAGTATTGTTTTATGGACCCTGGGCCCTGTTTGTATGTACTTTTTAAGAGTGTATTTTTTATCTGTTTTAAAATGTGTATATTGTTTTATATTGTTGGAAGCCGCCCCGAGCTGTGTTCAGGAAGGGCGGGGTACAAATGTAATAAATAAATAAATATAAATAAACATCTCCTGCATCCCCTCTGCTTCACTGTTTTCTTTGATTCCCATTATGCGACGGTTGCTGCGTCTGGATCTGTTCTCCAGGTCCTCGCATTTGAATCTCAGCAGGGTTAGGGATTCTTTTATTTTTGCTAAATCACTGTCAGAGTTTAGCGCCTGGTCCTCTAGGTTAGAAATTCTTTCCTCTGCCTGATCAAGTCTTTTTACTATGATTTCTAATTTTTTATTCCCATCATCCACCGCTTTATTTACTGTACTGATTTTTTTCAAGTACTTTAATTTTGTCCTTTTGGGCTTCTGCCCTGGATGCCTGTATTTCCATCCTGGAAGCTTTTATTTCAGCCAGAATTGTTTCTATGGTGGATTCGGCTTGTGGTAAAACCCTTGTTTGGGCTTTTCCCCCTGATTTGGCTTCCTTTCCCCATAAGCTGAGATAGCATTTGCAGTAAATTCGTCTGCCCTCCTGCCCGCCTCTTTGATATTTGTGATCCCCTGATTGAGCAAGTGTGCTTTTAGGTTGGAGCAACAAACATTTTAAGAACTGTTCTTGCACGACCAAATTGATAATTTGGTCCCCAGTAGCATTCCCTTGTGTATTTAACCATTTCACCCCATACTGTTTCAAGGTATTACAAACATGAGAATAAGACATACCATCTCCTTTTTTAAAATTGCGCAGTTTCTGGTGAAAGGTTTCTGGGGTGATCCCGTACTCTTCAATAACTGCATTTTTTAAGCCATCGAAAGTCAGTCCTTGATTTTCCTCTAGTTTTGTATTATACACCTTTCTTGCTTTCACTGAGATTTTAGGTAGCAATAAGTTGCTCCACATGTCATTGGGGATCGGTTCTTGTCAAAATATGTATTGGGCAGTGGTGAAGAAATCATCAATGCATTCTCTCTCATCATATTTGATTGTTGATTATGTTTTATGATTGATTGTTGTTAGCCGCTCTGGGTCACCTGTGGCGGGAAGCAGCGGGATAAAAGGGTTTAAAATAAATAAAACAAAGTATTGAGGTACGAGGTACGCGTATTCTCGAATCCTGCGTCTTCCGTTGCTATCAGCGTTGTCTCCTGAAGGGGGTGGAGGCTGCCGGTCGTTCTGTCTCTGCAGAAGGATAAGTTGAGGCAGCGTTTGAGCCATGTCCCTGGCCATCCCCAGGTCTTCCAGCTCCTGGTTGCGGGTTAGGTGGAGGGGGATTTTGCAACCCAGTTCCATTTTGATCTCCCTCCATCCTCTCAAATTTTTGTATCAGCTGCTTCAGTTGTTGTTTAGTTTTCCCTTCTGTTTGGAGGTGTCTGGCTTGTGCCTCCTTTTCCAATTCTGCCTTCGAGAGTTTGGAGAAACGCTTTGGCAGCCCTATTTTGATATCGGGCCCTGCCACCCGAAATCAAAATTAAGACAACAAATACCGCACACTCTGTTCAAAGCTTTGCTTATTCCACTCTGAGTGGACTTCCAGAAAGCGTTGGCAACTCACTCTCTTCAGATTTGGGATTTACTCCCCTCAGAGGATCCCACTCTTGGCTATCCTCCTATGCTTTTCTACACATTGGTACACAATTCTGAGTGTAACCCTTCTCGTTGGGCGCCACTGTCACAGGTTTGGGGTCCACTAACCCACTTTTCTGGGTTGGGTGACTTAATTTCCCCCACTTGCAGCCCACCTGAACCAGGTCTCTCTCTGGTTGATTCAGTCCTGCAAAGGACAAATCCTTTTCTCTCCCAGCTCCCAGAGTCTCCCGTTCATAGACTGTCTCTCTCTCTCTCTCTGTGTGTGTTCGCAAGAGCTTGGGGGCTCAAGATCCTCAGATTGTGTTCCCCAACGTATAACAGCAGCAAGCACTTCTTAGTAAAGAAAAAAGTTTATTGATTACATAAGCAAGGATAGTTTGAACACAGAGTGGCGAATAAAAACAAAAGTGAACAACACGTTCCTAGTCTGAACTGCGTGTATTCCTAGTTAAATCTTACCCTACAGAATAGTCCATGCACTTGAGTTCGTTCTCAGCCAGTGGTGGAAGGCTAGCTGGGTTCCAATCTTAGAGAGTTTCCAAGAAAGTCTTTACTTCATAGTTCGCTTGGCACCGCCTTCCCTGGCTGCAAGATGTAGATGAAGCTCTCAGCTTCCAGAGATAGCAGGAACTAACCCTTTGTCTTGTCTCTCAGTTTAAACAGCTTTCAGAATCCTTTGTTCAAGTTTCCCGCTCAGTGAGTATCCGTGTCTTTAGTCACGTCCGCAGGCAACTTCATTTGCAACTCAAAAGGTGTATGTCTGGCTCTTGTAGAGGTGTCCGATATCTCCGAATACACATTGGCATATCTTTGTCGCTCTCCATTGCATGACGTGAGTTTCCAGTTCTCAGCTCTTACATTACATACATGTTTAACCTTTAGTTTTACATATTTGTTAGACCTGTATTACAGTATCTGTGACACCTCTCCCAGGGTTCTCCCAAATCTTTGTTCTACCCCAGTGTCTCCTCATCTTTCTCACTGACACCCCTCTTTCTCTCCCCCCTCTCAACCAGTGTGTCATCTCACTTCTTTCTTTTCTGGTTTCTTTTCTCTCCCCACCTCTTTCTCGCTCCTTCCCGATATCCTCCAGCACTCTCCTTCTATCCCTCCCAGTGTGCCCTCTCTTTCCCCTCTCTCCCAGAAAATCCTCACCTCTCCCCACTTTGTAATCCAGCAGCTCCAGCCTTGCCCTAACTGCTGCCCGCCACCCCATCCCTTCAAAACCATAGAGAGTTTGTTGATGGAGGAAATGTCCTCACTATTCACTAAAATATGAAAAACAATTAAAAAGCTCTATACATAGTTTGTTTCATTAAAATACATTGTGTGCTGTTTCTAGTTGGAAACATGTCATGTGTTTGGTAGCCATTTTGAAAATAAATAACATCATTCAGGGCATGTGACCAAGATAGAAAACATCCCAGGACGCATACTAACGGATATCCAAAAATAATTTCTCTATATGCATGCTTTCCAACAGGAGCATACCAGGCCCCTAGATCTCTCTGTGCTCTTCACAGTCTGCTTTGGTCTTAACTACCTTCAATAATTTTGTATCCTCTCTAAATTTGGTCACCTCTTTTCACCCGCTTTTTAAAATAATTAATGATTTATTATTAACAACAATAGTTAAACAATACTGGTTCATTACAGACCCCTGAGACATCCCACTGTTTTCAAAAAATAACCATTTATACCTATTGTTGGTTTCCTATCTTTTAATCAGTTACTAATCCAGGACAGAACTCCAATTTCTGACTGCTCCACCTTAGCCTCTGTTTTTTATTTAACTTCCATTTCCTCAGGTTACATAATACAGATGAGGCACAGGTTCAGAGCTCTGATGCAAAGTCAAGCTTTACACATTCTTATTCATAAAATATCAAAGGCCTTCATACATAGTCAATGTACTAATTCAAACTAGATCAAGTGACCAAACCGTTTTAGGCAGTTCTTATCTGCATCTGAATTTGCATTTTTCAAGCTTCACCATTTATGCACATGCTGTATATACTTAGCCATCTGTCCACTGAAAAGCTTCTATGTACATAATGTATGTGTTGCCAACCTCATTATAATGCAAATACAAGGCAACCTCATTATAATACAAATCTGGATACAACACAGCAGTGAACAAAGCTCCCCAATTGAATTCAAAGTAGGCACATTCCACAAGATGAGCTGAACAGGCACAGCATAGGAGTCTCTTTGATTTGAGCAGGGAGGCATATTAGCTGTTTATTAAAAGATCCCAGACCAGAACAAGGTCCCACTATCCCTTTGCATTGTTTAGGGAATAATTTCTGGGCTCAGTTAGGAAACAGGGGTTTATTTCAATACAAGCAGGAGTGAACAGGAGAACCTGTATTTTAGAACCTGTATTTTACCTGTATTTTACTGAAAAGGAGTAAATACCCTAGCCTTTGATAAGTTGACTCCCTGCATACAAATGATTATTAATTTGAACTACAAAAAGTTTTTTTTAAATGTTTTAAAAGGTAACAAATGAAGTATTTTTTACTACCACCCTACCAGCAGCAAAGATAACGTTACTTATTTTAATGTTTGTTCTTCGACATTACTCAATCTACATAGTCACAAGCTAGGTAATGATGTCCCGTCACCAAGATCAGATATATCTTAGCAACTCCTTGATGAGGAGCAGGACAATGGCTTCATCCTTACTGTACAAATATCCCCTACTCTCCTCCAAGTCCAATTTGCTTCTCCCAAAGCAGAGCCCAGCTGCAAACTCCATCCAGCGGCAGAAGGATGGGAAGTGTGAATATGTAAAGGCTGTAATCTTGAGGAACAAACAAAAAGTAACTATCATCTTGAGAGTTCATTAGCAAGTCACAACCCAGCCTTGGATGAAATTATCCTGAAGATAAAAGCATTATTCTCTATGTGATTGAATCTAGCATTCACGACAGACACTTTTAGATAAGGACCCTCAGGGAAAGTCGGTGGAAATATCACCTCCAAAATAACGGGTCCACTATGAGCACCTCTTTAGCAGGGTGCATATACCATCATTTCTTGATTTTCAAAAAGAATAATGCTCACGAGTTAAAGGAAACACCAGGAAATAGCCTGGCAGGATCACTAATCCCAAATTAGGAATTCCCAAACTTAAGAGAAAACCTTAGTTCCATGAGCTACAATCCTGGATTTCTGTCCCAAGACTCACAGCACACTGGTACAGACACAAAAGGAGGAAGTGAGAAAAGGTAGATGAATGTCTACCACCAACACTCAAAAGGAATAAATGAGGCCTCTCAAAGAAGAAAATAAGTCTACATGAGCAGGAGGAAAAAGACTACAACAAATTATTTGCTCCGAAGAAGTTAAATTTATAAATTTTAATTTCCAAATAAGGATGAAACAGATGATCTGATTGACAACCCAACAGGCAAGCCAACGCGTGCTTGATAAGTGAAATTACCTAGTGATCAAATAAGGCTGAAACACGGGTATTGATGAATTCCTTTCTGGAAGGAACTCATACCACTACAACTTGGCAAATGTCAGGAACTAGAATGACAAACATGTACATCTCTCGGGAAGATACTCATCCAGAATAAAGATGTATAGGTAAAGCGACCTGGGAATTTGTGTCTAGATCTTTGGCTACTTGCCCACATTACCGGGGATGGCAATTATCATGGCAAGGAATCTCCCTGCCGGGAAACCTATGCTGAGCTCTGAATGTGAGCGCAGGGCTGAAAGCGTCATCCAGCTGCTTTTTTTCCTCTGAATGTCAGGGCTTGAAATCTAGCCCTGACATTCAGAGGAAAAAAAGCCACTGGATGCAGCTGATAACCTGCGCTCATGTGCTGAGTTTGGCGTAAGTTTCCCAGTGGGAGAATCGCCGGCCCCAGTAACCTGGGCAAGTGGCCACTCACTGAAAATTTGCTAGTCAAGGGACTTTTAACTGTTAAAACCCTTCAGAGTTTTCACACCTGAAAAAGGTCCAGGAATAACAACAGAATCATAGAAAGCTAAAATCTAACTATAGAATCCTTACCGTTAGGCAAGCAGGGATCACTTGTAGCACCAGCCCTGAAAGTTACAGAACCGTAACGAGATGTGATTTTTAGTTTATTATAACTGAAATTCAATTCTCAGTGTTTTAGTTGCTGTGACAACACAGAACATTAATTTCTGGACTTACATGCTGCGAACAGTAGATGACCTACTGAAATAAAAGCCACCAGCAGTTCACTTTTAGGTAAACTAACAAAAAAAAGATACTAACCTGAACATTTCAAATGTTTTGAAAATGAGCTAGTACAGCAATAATATCCTTAGGGAAATCATCCCCGTCAATGCCATGTAAAAAGCACCTGGCAAGATCAGACCACAAGAGACATATTCCCTCCAAATGGGGGGAAACAGGTTCCAGGGAATGCAAAAAGACCTGAGCTAAGCTGCACTAAACCGAATAGCAACGGTAGGGAAAGACAGTCTACAAAATAAGGTAATGAGTGTGCACTAATGTTCTCTCAGATGTTAGTGCATGAGGCCAGCAGCAGCAAGAATCCTAGTTTTCCATGATAAAAAGAACGAAATTCTCAAAAAAAACACATAAAAATCCGTGTTTTTCCAAAACTAAAATGAAACGCTGAACTTTAGTTTCCCTAACCACAAAGAAGTTTCTTGTGTTCTACAACTGAACAAGTGTGCACTACACAAACTGCACCAAATACACTTAACATGCTTCACCAGCTACAGAAGTTACAAGCTGGAGCATACACCTGGGAGACAGGGAAGGGTGGGGGGACACGATAGTGGGGCAGGGGAGCAGAAGACAAGCAGAGTCTTACCAGCGTGCAGGAAAACAACTGGGATGCTTAGCAGCAGACCTGACTAGAATGCAAGCCCGGCTTTGCAGGTGGGCAGAGCCTGCTCTTCACTCATCCATCTGTTGTCGTGTGCCCTGGTAAGAACCAAGCTCTTTCCCTTGTTCCATGATGTTTCCAGATACCCACAGCTGCCCCTTATCAATACTGCAGGATTCCCCAAGCACCCTCCGTATTTGCCTTTTTACCCGCACCTGTCTCCCACACAGCACCGCATGCCCCTCCAGACTCTCTTCTCCCCCTTTCCACCAGTCCATTGACAGTCGGACAGGGGCTTGCACCCGCTCTGACCAGACACAAAGGCGCTGCACACCCAACATGGGAGGTGGTACCCTCATGCACATAGGGTGTTCGACGTTGTTGGAGCATGTCCAAAGTGGTCCCATGTGCCATGGCAACCATGTGAGGTGCTGGGGTGGCCAGAAGCCATTAGCCACTACCCTTAGGTGGATTTACAGCTGGTTGAAGAACCATACCCAGAGGTCTCATAAATGCCTCCCCCACACACACACACACAAATCAATCTGGAGGGAGGTTTCAAGTGGGGAACCTGAGGGCACAATCCTGGGTCCCGTGCTGTTCAACATCTTTATTAATGGCTTGGATGAAGGAGTAGAGGGGATGCTTATAGATTTGCAGATGACACAAAACTGGGAGGGATAACTAACACCTTAGAAGACAGAAACAAGATTCAAATAGGTCTTGATAGGAAGGAAAGCTGGGCCAAAACTAACAGAATGAAATTCAACAGAGATAAACTTAAAGTTCTGCATTTAGGTAAGAAAAATCAAATGGGCGATACCTGACTTGGCAGCAGTACATTTGAAAAGCATCTTGGGGTTGTAGCTGATCATAAGCTGAACATGAGTCCACAGTGTGATGCAGCTGCTAAAAAGGCTAATGCAATTTTAGGCTGCATTAACAGAAGCCTAGTGTCCAGGTCACAAGTAGTAATAGTTTCACTCTATTCTGTGTTGGTCAGACCTCATCTGGAGTCCTGTGTCCAGTTGTGGGCACCGCATTTTAAGATTAACATTGACAAATTGGAACAGGTTCAGAAGAGAGCAACCAAGATAGTATGGGGACTGGACACCAAGCCCAATGAGAAAAGGTTGAAGGAGCTGCGTATATTCAACCTGGAGAAAAGAAGACTAAGGGGAGACATGATAGCCATCTTCAAATTTTGAACGTGTCACAGATCCCCCACTCACCTCACCAGGCCCCAGCCCCTTATGTCCTGATGCTCAGACATGCCTACGCTTGTCCTACAGTCAACCAGAGATCACCTTGCTGTGCAAGCCCCTGGGAGATAAGGGTGAGTGGAGAAATCTACTGCCTTGGGGTGCAGGCAAAGGCTGAGAGATTCCCTTCCCTGGAGATATCTACCTAGAGCAATGAACAGACTAACACAGGAGTATGGTTTAACTCACAACTTCAGTACAGCACACCAACAGTATCAGCAAGTATAGAGCAAGTCTCGCATTCAGCTCAGTGGTTCCTCCTCCGTGGCACTTCCCAGCTGGCCCGGAAAGAGGGATACAGACCCAGTTGAACCAGCTCCCCCCAGGCTGCAGGTCCAGCTCCCAGCTCCAGTCCCAGCACTCAGTCACTCCCAACTGCAGCTTCCAGCTTCCTTTGGGCTTGAAGGAGTTCAGGGTCAGAGCCTGGGACAGAGTATTTAAGCTACATCAACCCCACCCAGCTCAGGCATCTAGTCGCTCCCCTAAGCATGCTCAGAGTGACCCCTCTGAACTCTAGGACAGGCTTGAAAACTCCATCAGGCCTACCCACATAGCCACAGTGTGCTTTTGTTTACAGTACACAACTGATTCCCCTGGCTGCCTCTCCAGCCACCCTCATGTTCAGCTCAGTTCCCACCACAAAAGGGCTATCACATAGAAGATGGAGAAGACGTGTTCTCGGTAGCTCCTGAGAGCAGGACTAGAACTAATGAGCTCAAAATTACAAGAAAGCAGATTTCAGCTAAACATTAGGAAGAACTTCCTAACGGTAAGAGCTGTTTGACGTGGGCTTTCCTTCGCTGGAGGTTTTCAAACAAAGGCTGGACGGTCATCTGTCAGGGATGTAGGAGTGGATTTCCTGTACTGAGCAGGGGGGCTGGACTATATGACCTCTGAGGTCTCTTCCAACTCTAGGAATCCTAGAGTTGGCACTTGCTCAAAGTTCCATATCCCTGGCATGATCATTGTTGCTAGCTGGGGGATTGGGCTTAACCTACTCCGGGTGCTGGTGGTAAGCAGGCTGCTCTGGTGCATGCAGGCCACAGCACCCTTGTCCACCAGTACAAGGGCACCAGTACTGCCATGACGCGGGCACAAGGGGAGAGCTGGATTGTGGTCTAAAGATACTCTGTAAAAAGGCTAATTCCCCATTTTTCCATAGCCAACAATTTCTAGGATCCCTGATCATCTGTCTCCAAGGAAAACTGGAGACAAAGAACTGACAGGGTAGCAAGAAAGGGGACAGCTGTTCTTCTCCATCAGCGTCTAACACAACGTTTTGTCTCAAGACTGCTACACACAATCGGAGAGCACAAATGAAGGGAAAGCAACAGTAAATGCAGATAAGAATTCTGTTCTTTTGGAAAGCCATTTCTTATCAACCCAAATGCTTGTTTTGACTTGGTTCTCTATTCTTAGATTAAAAAGCATCTGTTTAAGAGAGGAGTGAATTTGTAAGAGCCATAACTCATGCTCCCAAAAGCATGGAAATTTTAAGTTAAGGCTCCTGCCTTAACTTATGCACCATATAGGCATTAAAGATGTTGTACAGTCTCACATCTTGTGCTCACTTAAAAATAATAATCTTTCTTTTTATATATCACCCCCTGCCATGGCACTCTGAGTGCTGTACATATAACTAAAAAACACAACTTTTAATCCTCACAACAACCCTGTGAGGTAGGGTTAGGCTGAGAGAATGCTGTGACTGCCCTAAGGTCATCCAGTGAGTTTCTGGCTAAAGTGAGACTTGAACCAGGGTTCCCCCTACCGCCCAGTCCAAGTACTGTGCACTTAGGGCGCTTTTAAACGAGACAAGAAACGCGGCTGATCCTTTGATCAGTCGCGTTTCTTTGTGCTCGTTTAAATTAAAAACGTACAATTAAGCCGGCTCTTCCCCGCGTCAGACCGGGCAGGCGATCCTGCCCTGTGCGACGCAGATCGCCGCTGTGCCGGCTTCACGGGGTATTTTGCTGAGTGCGCATGCGCAGAAGGGCGTGCATGCGCACTGAGTCTCTACGCCGGGTCTGATGCTCTTCTGAGCATCAGACCCGGCGTAGAGAGAAAGGCGGGTGCCCGATCCCACCTCTGAACGATCCCGCTTGTCAGCGGGATCGTCTAAAAGCGCCCTTAGACATTTCACTTAGAACTTGCACCCACAGTTCACTTTGGTCTTTCAACCATAGTTCTCTTCTTCTGCAGTTTGGGGACAACACTGAAGCTGGGGAGAACTGCTTTCCCTATAGGCTTCATTTGCACTGGGGAGAACTGCTTTCCCTATAGGCTTCATTTGCACTGGGGAGAACAAGAAAAATGGGGACTGCAGAGCTGTCCAGTATAATGATCAGGATCAGACTCTGTTAAATACTGGGACTGGAAACATTAAAGACGCAGGTCTAGCATCGTTGTTTTCTGCCTTGATGATGTCCCTGGTCTGTAAGATGGAGGCTGTGCTGTGGGGTTGGGTAACATTTGAGCAGTACTCCTCCATAAAGATGTGTTGAGGTAGTACAAAGAAGGGATATTAACTTGTTTAAGAGTCTTGGAGCAAGAGGGCAAATGCAGGTGTCTGAAATGCAGAGCTATGTTTGCTACACTGTTGCACTACCAACACTATGTCCTGGGGGGAAAAAACATTGTTTCATAGAGATGTGTCCTTACCAGAGCATCAGTCCAGGAGGCTTCAAAACATGCTGTGTCCACCATTATTTCTCATGAGTGATCACTCACCTTTTTTTCTTATTGGAAAAGCAGATCTTCTGAAGTGAAAGTTTACTATATTGTATAATGGTATATTAAAATGTGTGGGAAGGATAAATAAAATTGTACTGTACAATAAATAAATGAAACTATACATAAATAAATAAAAATTTACTGAGTCCAAGGGATGATTTTTGTAAGGACTGAGCAAGGGGTAGTATAGAAGGAGAGTTAGTCCAGAAGCATGGGAAACTGAAGGGAGCAGTAATTTACCTACTGCTGAAATTTGGTCCTCTGTTTTCCTCAAAGAACATTTAAAACAGAGGTACTCGACTCGATTTTCCAAGTTCCAAAGTTTCAAGGAATGGCTCCCAAAACTTTGGAACTTGGAAAATCCTTAGCCGAGTGCAGGGAAGGAGACAAAAGGCTGGCACTAGGCCCCTGCTCCCCCTTTCCTAGACCCCACTGGACAGGGAGAGAATAGGCCAGCGGGGGTCAGGGAAGGGTGGCAGGGTGATTAAGGGGGTGGACCCTAGAAGGGGCTCAGGGGTAGAGTACTCACCCTCTGGAGGGGCTTCAGCATCATGTGGCTTCCAAAAAGAAGAAAAGAAAGAGAGAGAGAGGGTGAAAGCTAGGCATGCTCAGAAGCGCCAAATGGCCCTTCCAAGCATACTCAGACCTTTCCAAGATGGCATTGGCAGCCATCTTGGAAAGGTCTGAGCATACTCAGAAGGGGCTTCTGAACATGGCCAGTTCTTTTTTTTTTCCTTTTGCTTTTTAAAAAACCCTACCTAGCCCAAAGGAAGCCACGCATCACCAAAGTCCCTCCGGAGGATGAGTTCTCTACGCTTCAGCCCCTGCTAGGCACCCACACCATTTTCCCTGGTCCATTCCATCCCACCCACCCACCCCCCAGGCTCCCTCTGGACCCCTCCTCACCCTCAGAATTCCCACGTATTCACCCACAGTCCTCGGACCATCCCAAGTAGCTGGGACTGGTCCTAGGACACTCGGAGAATACTTGCGAATAACTTGCTTAATATTCGATGGTAATACGAGGGTTGCACCAGTTCACTCACAACCAAAATATAATATTGTACCCTACTGCATGATTTAAGAGGGCAGATATTTCTCTCCCCTTAATCCCATGTGCAGTGAACAAAAGCACTTGAGTTGCTGTCTGAGAAAGTAGCTATAAATGAAGGAGAAATTGTGGCCACAGTGAAGAGAGAGATCAAGCACACACAGGCAGGAGCTTGGTGTCCCCAGTTTCAGTATTGTCCTCAAGCTGCAGAGACAGAAGATTGGGGCTGGAAGACCAAGGCAAAGCGTGAGTGCAGGGAGCTCAACCCCGATAAGACGGAGGTGATGTTGGTGGGGAGAGCAAGGGAGGTAGTGGCCCCGCTGGTTGGGGGGGTTCGCCCTCCTATAGCTCAGCAGGTTCAGAGTCTGGGGGCAGGGGCGGATTGGCCATTGAATGCACCGGGAGGATTCCCGGTGGGCCGGGGCCGGGCTGGGGGCCGGTCATGCTGTCTTTCTAAAAATTATTCTTAACAAACAAACCCAAAAAATTGTTGGTCCTGACCCCTGTAGGGTTGGGTTGTGTTGGAGGGGAGGGGGAGGGCTTACCTGACTCTCCCTCTTAGTAGCGCTGAAGCAGCGGCGGGGACAGCGATCGGGCTGGGAGATAAGGCTGTTTGTTTACAAACAGCTCCTGCCCATGTGCTGATCAGAAGGTTGCTACCTTGTAAAGAAGGTTCTTCGAGATGGCTCCCAACATTCTCACAACTGGGTTGTGC
>QEPC01007453.1:1213251-1223986 GCA_003113815.1 Sphenodon punctatus
AAATAAATAAATAAATAAATAAATAAAGTTGTACATGAACACAAGATCCTTTTACATCCTTTACTGCTTTACATGGTGTACAAGTTAAAGCAGGAGTCTTAACTTACAGTTTCCATGGTTTTGGGGGGATGGCTGAATTTGTAAAATCTTTAATTCCTGTCAAACTGAAGAGTTTTTTTTAATCTAAGAACCCGTTTTTTGAAAGGGGAATACATTAAATTCCTCCTGCTGCCACAATACCAACACCAGTCTGACTAGCAGTTAAGCAACCAGCGAGTTTCCCCTTTCAGCCCCAGCTCTGTCCCATTTATAGCTGCAATAAATGTCACTCACATCCATACAATAACAGCCTTCACAAAAGCTTATCTTCTCATGTACAAACACAAGGAACATTAGTGAAACAGCATGAAAGCTGCTTTTCTCACTCCCCACATTTGCCGAAAAAGGCACTTCAAAACATCAGAACTATACAACAGAGTTTCATAAAACTAAAAACACAAAAACAATACTTGTCACACTTAATTTTTGAGCACTGCTAGATTTCTTAATACCACTCCCAGAACTAAGTCTCCAGGGTCAGAAAAAGTCACATAGGGAAGAAAATGAGATTCTACCTCCAAAATTCAAACGTCTAACTTTTTTTCCATGCCATTTGCCTGAAATTTGTAAGGATTCTACACCTCTCCCAAGTGATGTCCCATACCAGACTTTACAGCGGTAGGAAAAATCCCGATTTTATGATGAAGAGTTTTCATAATTTTAACATAGCAATGCAGCTACCTTAAATATAGAGCTAATCCCACAGTTCTACAATTTGTATTTACTGTTATTTATTCTTGTTTTCACACATCATCAATGGTCATTAACATTGCTTTTAAATGTCTGACGTATGTCTTCCTTCTCCCTCCCAAGGCATTGCTTTATTTATTATTTATTATTATAAGCATTTATATAGTGCCAGCGATTGGCACTTCACAAAAAAATAAGATAGACATGGTCCCTGCCTGAGAGCTCACAATCTAAAGATAGGGGGAGAGTAGACAGGGGAAGCGACGTTCATGAGGATGCAAGAACTCAGGTACACTTTCTTGGCTTGCTTACAGTAAATTGGGAGTTTCCAGGTAACAGGTGGGGGATAATCCTGGGTGGGGATGATTAGCAGGGGTTAGGAAGGATGGAGTGGAAGCGGTGGGTTTTGAGGAGGGACTACTATAGTAGTTTAACCACATGCTGCCAAGAAGTCATTAATACACTCAAAGATGTTATATTTTAAGCTGGATGGGTATATAGTTTTTATTTTTTACATGCCTGAGGGAGGGTCCAGGGTTGCCCAAAAGCTTGCATAATCTTACCAATGTAAGATAACGATAACACTTGAATCTTACCAACATAAAAAGGTATCACTTGAACAGTTTTGTCTCCACCTCTTACGCTTGAGACCAAACATGGCAACTAACGTCACTCTCTAGACAAGAGAGACGGAAATTTCACCGCAATCCTCCAATCTGTCTTATTGCTGTTTTTCACACGACAGACCAGGAAGATTATAATTTGAAATAATGAATATGGAAAATTTTCCAGAAAGTATTCTTGAAAATATTTTTCCAAAAAGTTAACCACCAATTATTATTCTTCCTATCTTTCCCATTAGAATAACTTTTAGTTAGGCTTCCAGTACAATCCCCTGTAGGAGTTGCCAGTCCTCAGACTCATTTTCTTGCTGTATATCTAGCTTAACTATTATAGTGGAGTCTGCTCAAGTCAAATTTTTATGGCCATATAAAGAAGAAGTTCAGCTTATCATCATGGATTCTATTTAAGCAAACCTAAGGAAATGGACCTGGAAACAGAAAACGGATGCTCAGATTAGATTAGCACCAGGTTTCTCCATCTCTAGCCCTCTTCCCACACCCCATCAGTAGTCAGCATGAAAGCCCCACAACCAGCCCAGTGTTGAGTGCCAGATTCCCTTTACTCCCTGCTGACCATCTGACAGGGCAGGAGAGGTAAGAAAAGGCCCCCTCCCAACTACAGCCTTGGGTCCCATTCCCAAAGTTCTGGCTCAAAGCTGCAAATGGGGCTCCTCCTACCATCCCCACCCCTTAAGATCCTCAGCAGAGAGAACAACTACCTTATATATGCAGCACCAAGTAAAGCTACAGGTGGGAGGTGCTCTCCTATACTCTGTTGATGATCTGATATAAGGAGGGGGACCGTCGGAGAACCCGTCTGTATTGCAGAGCCCAAAACAGGGCTGAGACTCAGTGCTGCAAATAGGAAGTGGCTCTCAAGTGGAAAGGCACCTGCCCCACATAAGAACACATTCACCAGTTCCCAAAAGATTCCTCACTTCTGATGAGCAGACAAGGTTTTTACAGTATTGGTAATCCAAGTTTTGGAGGCTCTTTGCCTCTCTTCTTTAAACATGAGAGAAGGTGTACAATAGAGAAGCCAACAACTTTTAGCAGAACAACTTCTACTGGTGAGTGTATACAAGCTTTCAAACAGGGAGTTGAACTAGATGACCCCAATTTCTCTTCCAGCCCTCTGATTATATGAAAGAATCAAGCCTGAGTACAAGGAGTCACAACACAAGGAGTCTATAGAAGGAGAATGGTTGCTGTGATGGTCCCAAACATTAGAGATGGAGATAAAGTTGTTCAAGGGAAATGTTTATTGAACCAACAGTAGTTGGTGAGATTATGCAAGCTTCTGGATCACAGAGGGCCCTCGAGAGTGAAGTGTACCAATACATATATCCACATCAGTCAGGAGGCTTGGAAATTAGCCATTCCTTTGTCTAGACTCCACATCTATTAAGCTACTGAAAGAACCCAGAGTGTACACCATAGCTCTGGAGCCAAGGGAAGAAACAAATATTTATTTATTTGATTGCATTTATATGCCGCCCCCTCATGCCTACGGCATCTCGGGGCAGCTTCCAACACAAAATAAAACAATTTACAACAATATACAACTACACTACAAATCTACAATATTATTATTAAGATCCAGGTCATCCATTTTCCCCCTGGAATCTCCAAGTTATCCACCACATTCTGTGTGCTAAGGTGGAATAGTTGTTTACCTTCCAGTGGTAGATTCTACTCTGCATGTTCCATCTTGTGAAAAAGGTCAGCCATACACCTCAGGTGACCACAAAGCCACAGTGCACTAGCAATGAATGTGAAAGCCATCAGAGCTATTAACGAACTGACTCTAAAAAGAATTAAGAATGTGAACTCTGAGGAATAGCTCCAGAAGTTCAAAATGGTACATAATTCAGCAGCTAGATATCTAAAATGAAACGGATTGTTCACAATTACTATTAAATTCAGAGATGCAATGTAACCAGTCTCTAATTTTATTACAAAACTACATTTAATGTTTATACAGAGGTCAAAACAAAAATCCAAAGACTAAAAAGATGTCAATACAACTGAAAGCACAATATCACCAAAAATATCACCTGAAAAATGGCAACAGTTGAACTACCTCTCAGCTAACATTACCTCAGTTAGTGCACAATAGATCAATTTTATACATCATAATTTTCTTTTTAACTATCTCAATAATGTATTGTACATTGATAGAAGGAATTTTTCTCCTTACCTGGATGGCTTTGAGAAGTCATTGCCTGCAAGTTTAGTCCTTTACAAGGATATTCAAAACCAATAGGTTTCCACGCAAAGTACAGCAGCCCTGAATAGCTCCAGTGTGCCACCAAAACATACAAATCCAGATTGGGGGGGGTCTAAATCACAACCACTAGGTAAACTCCAAGTCAGAATGGCATTCTGTGTTGTAAGTCAATCCAATCGAATATCTTCAAATTCTTCTCAAAATAGACACCTGCAATTGGGGGGGGGGTGATATTGAATAATTTGGTTACTTACAACTACTGAAATTCCTCACTCAGCAGTACATTGCTCCTTGAGGGTAATTCTTACGTTAGACACTTTAACATAAAAAAACTCCCTAAAAAGTAATCCAAAATTTTGAATGAGACATTAATTTGTGCTATTTAACCCCAAAACATCAAAATGTAACCAAAATTATAATTGAAGTTTCTCTCATTACAATAATTTCAATGAACACCCATCAATTTATTTATTTTTTAAAAAAGAACAAATTTGTTCTTTTAATACTATATAAAGCCATTCCATTACAAACATATTTTTACAGCCACTCACAGAAATGAGCAGCTCTCCAACTACTCCCTCACCTGACCTGAAACCCACAATAAGTTTCCAATGTCCCAGCTTGCCTTTGGATATGCACAGTTGCCACTGGTGGGGCTTTTCCCCGACACTCCCATTTCAAAAGGTGGTGAACGCAGCCATTTTGATGAAGCATAAGGCATAAGGCACTGGAGCATAAGGGCACATGAGCAACAACGATGCTGCCTGGTTGATGGGGTACACCACAGGGATATTTACTGGGCGGCGCCAATCCAAGAGCAGGCCTGCTGACGTCAGGTGAGGTGGTCGCGCAGGTGTCCTGGCATGGGTGCATTCCAGCCACGCTATTTTTAGTGTGTACCAACAGCAGGCCATGATATATAGACCATCACACACACGAACAAAAAATTATTTGCAATTATTTATGTTCAGCAATTACAGTGCAAGTTTGCAATGATTCAATGTACAAGGATTTATAAAAATTCCTTATAAATAGATTATTGAAATTATTGTAAAGAAATTTTCAATTATTACAATGTAAGTAATTATTAGTAAAATAGTACAATGATTTATAATGAATGACTTATATTTTAGCTATTTATAATTAAACTATAATGAATGAATTATTTTATTTTATTTATTTTTCAGATTTTTACACCACTTTTCCCCACAAGGGCTCAGGGCGGTAAGCAATAATAAAATGTATACAGTAAAACACTCCCTCCCACCCCTCAAGATTCCTACCCTCCCCACAACCCTGCCCAATAACCCAACCAACCCTCATCCCTACTCGCCAAGTGCTTTTCCAAATAAAAAGGTTTCACACTGCCTCCAAAAGATGCTCAGGCTCAAGCAAACCTCCCGCAGAAGGGAATTCCATAAAACTGGAGCAGCGTCCACGAATGCCCTCGTGCACACCCACGTCCTATGGACAAAGGTAATAGATGGAACCAGCCAACCGTAGGTGTCGCAATGGAACAAGATAGAACAGGCGGTCCCTTTGATAGATGGGATCCAGACCATTTAATTTACAATGATCACAATTTAGTTATTACAACAAAAAGAAAAGCTATTTATCAACAAGGATTCAGCTGAATTATTTACAATTCATTTTAATGATCCTATGAAACTAACATATATTACAATTACACTGATTAGGTCAAATTAATTGCAATAATGGAACTGCAATGTGGCTTACATAGCTGGAATTTATTTACAATTAAGTAATTCGTTACAATTAATTTATAAGGAACTAAATTTAGGACTTCAGAATATAGAATAAATTTAGAGAACTGAAACAACATTAATGGACTTTATTCAAATTTCTATGCTGATGGACATCTTTCTTCACCACTACTGGCAGGTGCAGTGAAATGTCAGCAAAGAGGCAATAAATACATAAAATGGATGTGCAGTGGCGTAAATAGAAGGGAAACCAATGTATTATTCATACCAACCTAGTTATACAGTTAACAGTTTGGTTATACAGTTAAAAGTGGTTGCATTTAAGGATATGTATGCACAAGTACAACTACATGGAATACATTTTAAGAGTGCTGTGCATTTGATTAATTTGGATTGTACCCAGTATATTTGCATTAATTCAGATTGAACCCAGGATATTTGTATGCAATATTTCAATATAATAATTTGTATACAAGATTTTAATAGAAAGTAATTTGAATACAAAGTTGATCACAATTTAAACTATTTGAATACGATAATTTAACACCGTAATTCAAATCAATCTGAATTTGATTAATTGAAACTGAACCCAAGATATTTGAATGCAGTATTTGAATACAGTTAAAAGTGAACTGTACTTGAATAATTCAGATTATGGCTACATTAATTACAGTTAAGAGTGATGTGCATTTGATTAATTCAGAATGAACCCAGCATATCTGCATTAATTCAGAGTGAATAGATTTGATTAATACAGTTTTTGAATACAGGTAAAAATGATCTGCATTTGAACTATTTATTATTGGTACCATATCATAATACATATACACATACAGAGTCTATACAAAAGAAGCAACCATTCTATGTTGTAAGCAACCATTCTAAACTGATTTAGAATTCTAAACTCCCAACATTCCTACACACAACGATACCAGATACAGGTATGTAACTTTAGGAAATAAACGCCAGGAAAGCATATGCTTCTTTTTGTAAAGACCCTGTACATATACTATACATATACATGAGAGATATATGTATAAATATAATATACACACATAGTTTGAACCCAGTATAACAATGCAGTAAATTCATATGTATATATACACAATGGAGCAGATTAAGCAATTACAAACCCCATATAGTATTTATACAGTTAAAATTAGTTAGGCAACTATCAACCCAGTATAAGCTTATATATTACGGCTACAATGATTAAAATTGGTCTAAATTTAAATCGATTAAAATTGATTACATTTGTACAATTTTCAAATTACAAAACTATGTACTATCAAATGGTAGATTTGAATACAGTTAAAATGGATTATGAATTTTCAAATGAAAATTTGGTTTAAGTAAATTATACCTAGCTAATTATAGCTAGGTATATAGTGTAGCTAATTATACCAACCCTGGTACATTGTTACACATATATGATGTATTAAACACATAATATTAGCAATATAATGCAATACCCAATACAAAATAATGTACTATATTGTGTATTTGGTTTAAACCAAGTAGATGGTGTAGTTAGTTATATACTGTTTATGCCTATATGCGCTATATTAAATGCATAATATTAGCAATACAATACATGGTACGTAATACATAATACAATGTATACAATGGAGCAAATTAGTTATGCATGTAAGTGAATGCAGATAAAATTGATATACATTCACACAAAATTGCAGTTAAAAGGGGTTTCCATTTGGATATATTTTTATTTATTTATTTATAAATATTAGCCACCCCCTCATGCCAACGGCATCTCGGGGTGACGTACAACAAATAAAACAATATTTTAAAAATTATCAAAAAATTTAACACATTTTAAAACAGCCCCCAACCACCACTTTTTAACATATCTTTAAAAAAACAACCCCTCTATCTACCCTTCCCTCCCACCCTCCCCTCCAAAGGCCTGGGCTAACAGCCAGGTCTTGCAGGCTTGGCAAAACGCCAGCAGGCCCGGGACCAGAAGGGCTTCCTCCAGGAGGGAATTCCAAAGCCGCGGCCCGGCCACTGAGAATGCCCTTTCCATTGTGGCCCCCCACTTAACACAGGGGACCTCCANAGGGCTTCCTCCAGGAGGGAATTCCAAAGCCGCGGCCCGGCCACTGAGAATGCCCTTTCCATTGTGGCCCCCCACTTAACACAGGGGACCTCCAAGAAGGCGTCCCGGGCAGACCAAAGAGATCACTCAGGCGCGGAAGGCGAGGTGGTCCCCGAGGTATGAGGGACCCAGACCGTATAAATTTTGATCTATAAAGCCCAACACCTTGAATCTGGCTCGGTACGCTATAGGCAGCCAGTGCAGAGCGTGGAGCACAAGTGTTACGTGCTCCCACCGCCCCATCCCCGTAAGGAGACAGGCCGCCGCATTCTGCACTAGCTACATCTTCCGGACCAGCAACAGGGGAAGCCCCGCGTAGAGCACATTGCATAGTCCAGCCTCGAGGTGATAAAGGCACGAATGAGAGTGGCAAGGTCGGGCCCGAAAATGTATGGCCGGAGTCTCCATACCAGATACAGCTGGCGAAAAGCAGCTTTAGCCACCGCCTCCACCTGCCGATCCAGACGGAGATCCGAATCCAACACCAACCCCAGACACTGAACCTGCTGGCTACAAGCGGGCACACCCACCATTACCTCTGTCTTATCGGGATTGAGCTTCAGCCTGCTCTGCCACATCCAATCCGCCACGGCCTCCAAACATTGGGAAAGTAACGAGACAGCAGGGCCTGGGGGTCAGTTGAAAATGAGAAGTACAGCTGAGTATCATCAGCATATCAGTGACATCGCACCCTGAACCCTCCACGATCTCCCCCAGGGGCTGCATATACACATTAAATAATCGTGGAGACAGAATCGAACCCTGCAGAACGCCGCAGGTCAAGGCCCAGGGGCTAGATGTTTCAGCCCCCAGCACCACCCGCTGACTTCTCCCCAAGAGGAATAAGAGGACCCACCCAAGGGCAGTCCCGTCCAGACCCCCCCAGGTCTCGCAGCCATCTCAACAGCAGCCCATGGTCCACGATATCAAAAGCGGCTGAGATCTAGCAGGATCAGCAACGCTGAACATCCTGCATCCATCTCCCGGCGGAGACCATCCACCGAGGCCACCAACGCAGTCTCAGTACCACAGCCGGGGCGGAACCCAGACTGAAAAGCGTCAAGGAAACCAATACAATCCAGATGCGCCTGGAGCTGCAGTACCACTGTCCGTTCAATAACCTTCCCTAAAAAGGGAAGATTAGAGACGGGGCAGTAGCTGACAAGTGCTTCCACATCCAAAGATGGCTTCAACAGGGGGCGCACCACAGCCGCCTTGAGACTAGGTGACAGCCTCCCCTGCCGGAGGGACGCGTTGACCACCCTTGCCAGCACCATCCAACGTCTCCCTGGAGGCTTTCACCAACCAGGACAGGCACGGATCTAATTCGCAACTAGTGGCCCCAACTGACCCCAGGACATCCACCGCATCAGCCGACATCACTTCCCAAAACTCCTCCCAGAAAGATTGACCAGACGGTGCCGCCATAACCTTGTGCTCCTCGCCTACTGCTTCCAACCCGGTGTCAAAATTACTCTGGTGAAATTATATTCAGGTGAAATTACAGCTACATTAATTTGGTTAACATAATGGATGTGCATTAGATTAAACCCAATATATTTAACCAGACACAATAGTGCCTGGATATTTAAGTCGTCTTGCATTCTCCATTATAAAGCATGAACATTCTATTGCTTATAAAATCAAGATGATTTATGCTATCATTGTAAAATCCTGCATGGGGCGTCTCTTGGGTGAGAGGTTGAAACTGAGTATTTCCAGCAAATCGGATGAAAAATTGTTAAAACAACACTGCAGTTTAGAAACTGCAGGCTGAGGAGTGGTTTTTTGTCAGTTTCTGACTGTCTGGAGCTGATCAGCCTTCAGGATTTTAAAAGTTATGCCTGTGAAACTGTCAACCTTTTTGAAAATTCAATCCTGCAGGCCAGGGGTGCCCTTCATTTATTTTTTTTAAAAAAAACTGGAGAGTAGTTTTAAAGGTTGACACTGTTGAAATCTCGGTTTTACTCCATGCGAAAAAAAGTTACATAACCCATGTGTAGGTGGTGGTGCCAAGAGCCAAGCAGGAAAGACAGGAGACTTTCTCCTCCCTCCGTTTCTCTCCTCGGCAGGGTTCATAGCCATTGTCCCCTGGGGTTTGGAGGAGTCGGGGGGCGGGGGAGGGGAAGAAGGAGGGACACACCTGTCGCTCCTGGACCCCTGCTGCTGCTGCTAAGCAGCCCATGCCAGTGCCCCCACCTCCCTGCCAAGATCCTGAGTGCTGCGGGCAGGGAGGCTTTACCAAGCAGCGCAGGAGCTGATAGGGGAGGAAGGCGAATTTTTTGTGCAAGTCGAGCTGACTATACAATATAGTTAAGGTATGGTAAAAGGTATTACTTGTACAATGTTATGATATTTACTTGTACAATGTTATTTGTACAGTATGTAATACACAATTTACATAGTATATAATACACTGGGAACTGGTATAAATAAAATTATGCACGTAACTTATACAGGATAATACAAGAGAACTAGGTTGAGTACTAAAATCTATAGGGTGGCGTTCATTGGTATAAATGTTATACCTTGATTTTATTAGTATATACATTTATTTATAATAAAATTTGCACGCGCCTCCTCCTGCTAAAAGCATCTCGGGGCGGCTAACAACATATTAAAACAACAATATAATTTAAAACACAATATAAAAACATACCCCCCACCCTAACCCAACCCCTCTCCCTCAGTTAGCTATATAAATAAAAATAAATAAATAAAAAATGATATTCAGCTTATAAAATATAATACAATGGGACAGGTTGAGTACTCAAATTCTCAAGAACAGAAGCATCTTATTTAAACACACAGTGTTGTCTGTAGTACCTCAACACATCTTTGTGAAGTAGTACTGCTCAAATATTGCAGCCACAGCATAGCCTCAATCTTACAGACTAGGGACATCACCAAGGCAGGAAACAGCATGTTAGCCCTGCCTCCATAATGTTTCTAATCCCAGTATTTAACCAAGCCCGACCCCAATGGTTATAATAAAGAACCAAAAAAAGGGGGACCAAGAACCTATATACAGACCAAGCCCAAAGACTATACACATCAAACAGAGGTCTATAAATAAATATTCTGTCCTTGACTGGTTCTCCTCCTACCTCTCTGACCGCTCCTTTAATGTCTCCCTCCCTGAGTCGACCTCCCCCTCCCTTCCCCTTTCGGTTGGGGTCCCCCAAGGTTCTGTCCTTGGCCCTCTCCTCTTCTCTATCTACACCCTGTCCCTTGGCAAAATTATTGCCTCCCA
>QEPC01007453.1:1224649-1282365 GCA_003113815.1 Sphenodon punctatus
TGCTCGCCTAACCGCCTTCGACCCTTCTCCCTCGCTGCCCCTCATGCCTGGAACTCCCTCCCTGCCCACATCCGCCTTGCCTCCTCCCTCCGCTCCTTCAAATCCCTCCTCAAAACCCACCTTTTCCTTGCTGCCTTTCCCAATGCCTGCTAGTCTTTCCCCTTACTCTTACTGTCGGCCCTCCTCTGCTGACTGCTGCCACCAACCTCTCTGTAAACCAAGGCAAGCATACGCACCTGAGGCTTCGCATCTGCTTGAATGTTTGTCTTCTCCCGTCTCTCCCACTGTATCCTCTCCGTCTCCCCCCCCCTTTTTTTCTTTTAGATTGTAAGCCACAGGCAGGGACCATGTCTAATTCTATGTTCTGTACAGCACCAGGCCCCACGACTGGCACTATATAAATGTTTATTATAATACATAATAATAATAATAATAATAATAATAATAATATTCTTGTAGACACCAACAACAGAAAATTGAATAATTTTATGAAGTTAGGAATATATACACACACATGTACATCTAAGGGTAATTTCAGACGTGACGGGCCATTTGGCCCGCCACGCTAAACCCTGGACCAGGATCCGTTTTGGATCCCAGTCCGTGATCAGACCGGCCGTCCTTTAGACATGCCGGCCTGATCACAGAGGGGAAATTGGGGAGGGGGCAGAACTGCGTGACATGTCAGACTCGCCCTCCCCTCTGCGCTCCACCACCACCATCCCATTCTTGGGGAGACAGGCAGGCGCAGCGGCCAATGAGGCCGCTGCGCCCAATCCCGTACCGCAGTCAGGACCACAGTCAGGAACAGGGAGAGGTAACAGATGTTAATTTTGCCCCATTCCTGATCATGGTCCAGCTAACCACAATTCTGGAGGTGAGGCCAGCCTCCCCTCCAGAATCGTGGTTAGCATTGAACCGTGTTAGGTATTCACCGTGGTGTACATCTAACGGGGATCACACAGACGCTCACGCAATCACAGCCACCACACCAAATCCACTGTGATTCGGTGTGGTTGACTGATCACATAACGTCTGAAATTACCCTAAGATTACATATTAGAATCAGAACAATCTAAATCCTATTTGATCCATCGTATCACTGCCGAGACCATTGTCCAAGCTTAATTTCAAGACACTGGTTAGTCAATGCATTTCATTAAAGAACTTAGTCAGGACTTCTTAGTCCTTTTTAAGGAAACAGCTTGGCACTGAAGGACTGAAATAATAAACATCAAAATGTAAACAATTGTAAATAATAGCGGTATGCGTCTCGAGTCCCACAGCTATAAAACCAATACAAAGCATTCAAAGTTTCTTACCTATCATTTGTAACCTTAGAAGAGTGCTCTAACAAACAAGGATCAAATTAATACTTTAAATTCTGGGAACCATGAAGTCCTGGAAAATATTGGAACAATATTATTAAAAAAACTTATAAATCTTATTGGGTTTTCCCAATTGTATATTGGAGTCCAAATGAAAATGGTAAAAAAAAAAAAAAACATACTGCATCTTAAAAGAAAAAAAAAAAAAGACTTACTCAGGCACTCATTGAAGATGAGAAGTGAAAAAAAATATCAACTGTCAGTCTGTCCTGTTATGAAAAACAGTCAACCCATTGAGAATTATAAATGTTGTTGTATAAGCAACATTCATGAAGAACCTCTTAACTTTTTTAAAAAAAACTCACCAAGCTGGAAACCAACAAGAGAAACATACCCTATAGCAACTCCTCAAGTGATCGTTTTTCCTTGATTTTTTTTTATCACATAGAAACTTTTTAAGTGACTTTGCAGATTACAATTGCTAGGTATCTTATAAATGCAGTATTCAATTGTGATGATGAACAAATTGTGTGTCTACCATATAGAAACATTTCAAGTAACTGATTATAATTGCAAGGGATATTATAAATGCAATTGTTAAACATTCATTTGCAATGAACAACCAACATTTACAGAAACTTGTTAATTGACAATTTTTCAAATGATGTTTCTGGTTGTTTGTTTGTAGGAGAGATGTGTTTGCCATCACATCCACTATAAGGGCTTCTTTTGTCAATATTGGTAACTGGGTTTCAAACACGCTCATCTTCATACAAGTGTTTGAGATGAGTTTTTTCTTGCAAACATTAATTAGGAGTTCTGTAAAAGTACCGATTCGTTTTTCTTGAATAGTAAATGAGTTACAAAAGGGTTCTTTTTGGATATTGACCAATGGAGTGGAGACTGATTGGTTAAATTATTACTCAATGGGATGATGCTTAACACCTGAACTTCTAAACATAAGAGTTCATTTGTTAGTACCTTAGACTTGTGAAGGAGAGGGTATGTTTCTCTTGTTGGTCTCCAGCTTGTTGAGTTTTTTTAAAAAAGTTAAGAGGTTCTTTATTAATGTTGCTTATACAACAACATTTATAACTCTCAATGGGTTTACTATTTTTTATAACAGGACAGACTGACAGTTCATTGTTTTTCACTTCACATCTTCAATGAATGCCTGATTATAATAGTAAGTTTTTTTTAGATGCAGTATGGTTTTTTTACCATTTTGTTTTGGACTCCAATATACAATTGGCAAATTCGATAAGATTCGTAAGTGGGTTTTTAAATATTATTCCAATATTTTCCAGGGCCTCATGGTTCCCAGAATTTAAAGTATTAATTTAATCCTTCTTTGTCGGAGCACTCTTCTAGATTATAAAATTATAGGTAAGAAACTTTGAATGCTTTGTACTGATAGCTGTGGGACCCAGGACACATACCCCTTATTTACAACTGTTTACATTTTGATGTTTATTATTTATCAATCCTTCAGTGCCAACCTACTTACTTAAAAGGACTAAGCAGCCCTAAAAAAGTTCAACGAAACGTGTTGGCTCACAAGAGTTTTGAAATCAAGCTTGGACAATGGTCTCGGTGAGGTCACGATCACGACGGATTAAACAGGATTGATGAAAACTGCCAGTAGCCCCTGCTATTCCCCTCCTTCTTCTCGCAACTCAAATATAAGTCTATACGGCTTTTGTGGCTCTGTCCATAACTGGTTCTCCTCCTACCTCTCTGACCACTCCTTTAATGTGTCTCTCTCCAACTCCGCCTCCTCCTCCTTCCCCCTCTCAGTTGGTGTTCCTCAAGGCTCTGTTCTTGGCCCTCTCCTCTTCTCGATCTATACCTCATCCTTAGGCAAACTCATTGCCTCCCATGGCTTCCAATACCACCTCTATGCTGATGACACTCAACTCTATCTCTCTACTCCCTCTCTCTCTCCCTCTGTTCAAGCTCGTCTCATCAACTGTCTCTCTGACATCTCTACCTGGATGTCTCAACGTCAACTCAAACTCAACATGGCTAAAACTGAACTCCTTATCTTCCCCCCTCATCCTTCCTCTCCTTCCTCACTGTCAATAACTATTGATGGAGTCACCATCCTGCCTGTCCCCCAAGCCCGTAGCCTAGGCTTCATCTTTGACTCAGCCCTTTCTTTTAAACCCTACATTGACTCTGTTGCTAAATCCTGTCGCTTCTCCCTCCATAACATTGCTAAGATTCGCCCTTTTCTCTCTGTCTCGTCTGCCAAAACTCTTGTTCATGCTCTGGTCATCTCTCGCCTCGATTACTGTAACCTCCTTCTCACTGGCCTTCCCCGGTCTCACCTTTCTCCCCTCATCTCTGTCCAAAACTCTGCTGCCAGGGTCATCTACCTCGCCAGTCGCTTCGACCATGTGCAGCCCCTCCTCTCTTCGCTTCACTGGCTTCCCCTTCCTGAACGAATCCTGCACAAGCTCCTAGTCTTCACCTATAAAGCTCTTCACAACCTTGCTCCCCCCTACCTCTCTGCACTTATCGCCCTCCATACTCCAGCCCGTGCACTTCGCTCCTCCTCTGTCCCTTCTCTCACCCTTCCACGCCTTCCCTGCTCCCCTAAGCGCCTTCGTCCCTTCTCACTTGCTGCCCCCCATGCCTGGAACTCCCTCCCTGTCCACATCCGCCTTGCCCCCTCCCTTCATACCTTCAAATCTCTCCTTAAAACTCACCTCTTTCGCTCTGCTCTGTCTGACTCTTTATCCTGCTGAGCCACTATTCCTATACCTACGATCGGTTTACCCTTATCCTTGCAACATGGACCTGCCTGCTGTCATTCTCATCGTAACCAAGCCAAGTACGTGCACTTGAGACCTCGCATCTTCATGAATGTTAGACCCCTTGTCTCTCCCTCTGTTCCCCTTCCTAAGTCTCTCCCCCAGCTCCTGTCTCTCAGATTGTAAGCCCTACGGGCAGGGACCATGTCTATTTTATTACTTTGTAAAGTGCCAGGTACACTGCTGGCGCTATATAAATGTTTGTTAATAATAATAATAATAATAATAATAATATGGAAAACAGGAGGCAGCAAGCTGACCTTGCTCTCCTCAGCTTCCATATTGCCCCCAATCTGCAGAAAGAGAGAGAACAGGGGCTAAAAGACCACAGCAAAGCGTGCGTGCATGGAGCCTAAACTGTGAAGAGCACAACGAGGGACTATACAGTGAGCTCAATCACAAAGCCCATGTAAACGACACGGGCACTGCACGCATGTATGCACACAGAGTTTCCATGACACAATTTGCGTGCAGTTTACGTGTGCATAGTTCTGTGCAGTTTACATGGGCTTTGGGATCGAGCCCAACGTCTTTACTGCTTACATAGCATGCAAGTTCAAGCAGAATTCTTAAATTACAGTTTTCATGCTTTTTGGAGCAGAAGTGAATTTGTAAGACCCTTAACTCCTCTTTTAAATCAAAGGTTTTGTGATCCAAGAATTTCTCCATTTTTTGGAAGGGAATGCACTAAATTCTCCCCCTTTTACTGCAGTTCCAGTCTGAGTTTGATTGGCAACAAAGCAGTCAGTCAGCGAGGTTCCAAATCGGTAAAACTTCATTGGTTTCACTAGCAGGAGTTTGTTTTTTTACACCTGGGACCAACCTCCACAATTTCACCAGCAGGAGTAGGAAGGCGATATTGCTTTGCAGATCCCTACTCACCAGAGCATTTCCCTGTTAGCTCCAAGCTCTCTCAGATACACGCCTAAAGAAATTCTATCCAACTCATGTGTAATTCCTCAATGCACGTAACCATATACAGTCTCTCTTCTGACTCCATCCTCTCTTTCCAGCAAGTTTCCCTTTCAGCCCCAGCTTTGACAATATCACTGCAGGAGGGGATGGGTGTTGGAGAGGGAAGACTGCTTCTGAGGGTTTCCCTTATAGCCCCTCCCTCCCCAGTCTTTGTCATTTTCATTAAAGGGTTTGGTTCGAAACTGGGAGCAGTAGCCTTGTCTGTTTCACCTGTTGGGGAGGGTTGGCATCTGAAACAACCAGCTGCCGTGATCTTTGTCACTTACATGCCTAAGGAATTCTGTCCAACTCATGTTAAATTCCTCAATGCACCTAACTATGGTCTCTTGCCTCTACCCTCTCATATTGGGGGTGGGGGAGGGGAGGAGGTGATGAAGCCACAGCAAGGAAATGGAAAAAGATGGTGGTTCCTCATACCTGTCATTCCACCCACCTCATCATCATTCCAGCTGCTCCCACTTTCAGAGTTGTTTGTCATTTCAGCCAATCACGGACACCTCCTACCCATCATTCCACCCTGCCCTCCACCTCAATTCCAGTCGCTCCAGGTGTCATCCTACCCATTACACCCAGCTCCTCATCATTCCAGTTAGTCCTGGTGGTCTGATATTCATCATTCCACCCGGCCCCCACATAATTCCTGATGTTCCGAATGGCCTATCTGCCATTTCTTCACCCAGCACCCCTCCCCATCTTTCCATTTCCTCTCTGTGACTTCCTCACTTTCCCCATCTCCTGGCCTTTACTCCCACCACCACCACCTTTGCCATTTTAGGTACTCCCCCAACTCCCTTTATTTCAGGCTGCTCGTGAGATGGGAGGAGGGAGGGAACTGACAAGGTACAAGGAATACCATTACAGGGCTGGATTTTGAGCCCTGTAGTCCACAAGATTGCGCCAGGAGCAGGCTAAAACCTCACGTACACGAGTGGAGCTTCCTGCGATCCTCCCAGCGCGATTTAAGCTCGAACTAATCCCTCCCATCTCATGTACAAGCATCTGTCATTTTATTGGCTTACTACCCCTTAACGGCTACTGGCATTCCCACAGCCCCATTACTTCCAATTGGTATTCCTTGTATCTTGTTAAGCTTCACCTGCTGTGACGTTTGCTTGGCAATAAATGCCACTCATGTCCATACAACAATAGCCTGCACAAACTTATCTCCTCATGTATAACAAAACATTAGTGAAACAGTGGAGAAGGGGCTTTTCTCACTCCCCATTTGAAAGTGGGAAGGGGCTTTTCTCACTCCCCATTTGTCAAAATGGCACTTCAAAACATCAGAACTTCAAAACTATACAACTGATTTTCAAAAACTAAAAAGGCAAAGAAAAAAAAATACAGGTCACACTTGATTTTTCAAGCACTGCTAGATATCTTACTACAGTATGCTCACAGAACAAATCACAAACGTAACCCTTAGGAAAGCCTTTACTTCTCTCAGGTTGCAGGTAATGGCGACCAAAGTTTTATATGGATGCTACTCAGATGTGTCATTCAAGGATCATATATGCATCCGTGCCTCGAATCAAGTGGAGGATTTAGTGCATTAATCTCTTAAAATGTCCTTTATACGCACGCCCCCGTGACTATTCAAACAGACCAATGCTAGTCCTGAGCGGCCCTCCCTTCGACTGTTGGTATACTTCCTCTCTGCTAAGAGAGCAGAGGTGGGCTTTGGTGTAGCAGCCAACAGATTAAGAATGCGGCAGGTAAACTGCAGAAACACCTTGCCCTTAAGGGGTCTTTATCATGAACAATAGGACCTGTTTATTTTCTTTTGGGGTTCTGTTATATCTTGTTTTATTATGTAGGATTATTTTATGTATTTTTGTAAATTTTTCTAGGCTGTATAGTTGGCATGGCTATATTGCCTGTACAAGAAAAAACAAAATTTCACTGATACTAAATTTCACATTGCTAGGACAAATATCTCAATTTTATAACTAATAGAATGTTCGTGATTTTAACACAGCAATGCAGTCAACTTAGAGTCATTCTTAGGATCATTACCTCCTGCAGACCTCCCTTCTAGCACATGACTGCCCCCGGAAGGGTGTGGAACCTATTAGAATGGTCCACCCCCAGGGGCTGTTGAACCCAGTGCCATTTCTAGGCGCTCTGAAGGAGTTACCCTCTGAGCTTGACGACTGTCCCATCGATGACCTCGTCAAACTATGGAACATCTTGCTGATAGAGGCCATCGATCGAACGGCTCCCAAGCGTCTGTTGCCCAGATGGAGGCTCCACAGACCTCCTTGGTCTTCTGAGGAGCTGCGGATGCTGAAGTAAGAAGGGCGATGGTTGGAGCAACGGTGGCGTCGTTCTTGTGCTGAAGCCAACGGATTGCGGCATAGAGCTAGTTTACAAGCCTATGCTGTGGATATGCGGGCAGCAGAGGGAGTTCTTTGCTGCCCTCATAGCGTCCGCAAAATCCCATCCAGTGGCGCTGTTCCGGGTTGTACGGAGGCTGGTCAGTCCGGCCTCCCTCGACCCTGAGTTTGAGTCATCATCCGCCCACTGTGACCTTTTTGTGGAGAAAATCGCTCATATTCACCAAGACTTTGATGCCACACTTAATACAGTGGAGGATGTAGAGGTTGTAGAAACCCCAGCTTGTCCAATTTTGTGGGATCACTTTCAAATCGGTGACACTCGCTGACGTGGTGGGTGTGCCTGGGGCAGTTTGAGCCACTTGTGAATTAGATCCATGCCCGTCCTGGCTGGTTAAGAGCTGCTAGGAGACAATGGAGCAGTTGCTGGCTAGGGTGGTCAATGCCTCCCTGCTGGAGGGCAGAGTGCCGAGCTACCTCAAGGACGCGGTAGTACGGCCTCTGCTCAAGAAACCATCACTTGACGCTGACTCCCCTGCCAGCTATCGGCCTGTCTCTAACCTTCCCTTTTTCGGGAAAGTTATGGAACGGATAGTGGATCAGCAGCTCCAGGAGCATCTTGACCGCATCGGTTATCTTGATCCTTCTCAGTCTGGCTTTCGTCCGGGTCATGGCACTGAGACAGCACTTGTGGCTTTGGTGGATGATCTCCGCCGTGAAAAGGATCAGGATTGTTCGACCCTACTGGTCCGGTTAGATCTTTCGCCAGCATGTGATACAGTTCACCATGAGATGTTGGTGACACGCCTAAGGGACAGTCCAGGGGTGGGTGGGATTGTTCTTGAATGGTTCCACTCATTCCTGATCAGGAGAACTCAGCAGATGGTGCTCGGTGATCATTTTTCATCTCACCGAGACCTCCCATATGGGGTTCCGCAGGGTTCTGTCTTGTCCCCTCTCCTGTTCAATGTGTATATGCAGCCACTCGAAGTGATCAGAGGGTTCGGGGTGAGGTGTCATCTGTATGCGGATGACACCCAACTCTATCTCTCATTTTCGACCAACCCAGGCCCGGCTGTCTCAGTGCTTACCCAGTGTTTGGCAGCTGTGGGGAACTGGATGAGGGCTAATAGACTGCGACTGAATCCTGACAACAGGGAAATGATAGCGGGTAAGTCGGTGGAAGTGACAGCTCCTTCGGTTGATGGGATCTGTTCACCGCTGACTTGCCATGTACGGAACCTGGGGGTGCGCCTCGATGCGCAGCTCCGCCTGGATTTCCAGGTGGAGGTTGTGGCAACGAGTGCCTTCCGTCAGTTACATCTGGTGCAGTGGCTTCGGCCGCTGGTTTTGGTTCCTGACCTGGCCATGATCATCCATGCTTTTACCACCTCTCGGTTAGACTACTGTAACGCGCTCTACGTGGGGCTACCTATGGTGACTGCTCGGAAGCTGCAGCTGGTGCAGAATGCGGCGGCCCGGTTCTTGGTGGGACCGGGCCACCGCGAGCACATTACACCAGTGCTCCGATCTCTCACTGGCTGCCAATAGTCTTCCAGGCTCGATTCAAAGTGTTGGTCTTGACCTATAAAGTCTTATACAGCCTGGGCCCTGCCTACTTGCGAGATTGCCTCACTCCCCAGGTTCTGGACCAGCCCCTGAGGTCGGCCGGGGGCACTGTGTTGGAGGTCCCCTAGGTTTCTGGGGGGGCAACGCAGGATAGGGTATTTGCGGTGGCCGCACCACGCCTTTGGAATTCCCTCCTGGTGGGGGCCCATCTGGCCCCGGACCTCCCAGCCTTTTGTAGGAACTGTAAGACCTGGCTGTTCCATCAGGCGTTCAGCGAGGGAGAGGGGTATGGGTTGGTAGGGGGTGGGGAGATTGGGTTTTTTCTTTTTATTATTGTTATGATTATTGAGGGCTGATGTTTTCATGTTTTGTAGTATTTTATATTTTTATTGATATTGTTAGCTGCTCTGAGCGGCCTGTGGCAGGAAGGGTGTGAGGTTAGGAGTACCCCACAAGGGGAAAAGGGGGCTGTGAGGTCAGGAGTACCTCACAAGGGAAGAAGGGGAGCCAAAAGAGGGGGGACACACAAAGAGCCAATACCCGGGAGAATAAGGTCACACGGCAGTGCCTAGGAAAGACTACCCTCAGGATTATAGGATTCCCAGCCTAGATCATCATGGGTTATCTGGGGCAGCGCAAGCCAAGAACCGCTCCCTTTCTCGCACTCACGCAGGGGGTAAGGGCAGGGACGGAAGTGGGGTGCCGGGAGTGAGGGTGCATGGGGTGAGAAGTCCAGGGAAAGGAATAAGGATGGGAGGGGGCTAGCACACGAAGACCCCAGGCAGCACCACAGTGAAACAAGGAAGGGAGCCCGCTTACCTGAATCTCTCCTGCCACACGTCACCATTCACACACCTGTCACCTGGTCCAGTCACTCACACGCTCATAATTACAAAAAGAATAGGGAAATTGCACAAGTACAATAGCCATGGGCCGGTCTCACAGGCAGAGCACTGTTCACCAGCAATGCGATCCCTGTGTGACTCACTTATATGCTCTGCTGGGGGGGGCGGAGCCGGAGACGTTCGGAGCAGCGTGGCCCCGTCGGCGGGGGGTGTGTGGTGCAGCAGCTGTGGGCACTTTGGAAGCCCCACCTCCTGATGCATCAGGAGTTGCAGGGAGCGTGGCTGTGGTCTGGGGCGCGCTGTTGCAATAAATCCGTCCTGCACTTCCGGGTAGCGGCGGTGGTGCTGCTGCAGGGGATCCCGAGAAGCGTTCCCGTGAACCAGGAGGGGCCTTAAGGTAGGTGGGGGCTCGGGAGCTTTGGGGGCTCGCCCTCCCTGCCCTCGAGGCCAAAGCCTGACAAGGGGCGAGGCATAAAACCTGTAAAATAAATAAAAATATTCCTGCAGCTGTATAAAATAGGGTTTTTCAACTTTTCTCCTGAATAAGAACTTTTCAAATTTCTAAAGATTCTAAGAATTTTCAAGCAAAGCATTTGAAAAATGAGGTTTAAAAATAGTTTTAGTTATTTCCCAGACACTAAGTGTATTTGCAGGGGTTTAAAGGAGGAGAGGATTTGGCCCTGCAGTTATAAAGAAAGAATGGGGGGGGGAAGGGAAGAGAGAGACTGAAAGAAAACAACATGGGCACGCAGTCTAGCAGGACTCTTACATTGTCGCTAATTTCATGGGATAGAACCTTATGTGAAAATCAGCATGCAACCTTAATCTGCATTGAAACTGATCCACAGAGGCCAATTCCCATCATCCTAGCCCATCAATTGCTGGTCTGACTAAAGTGTAACACTACAGTTTAAGAATCTAAATCCTTAAAGGAGCACATACCCAGAGGAAACTAACAAGTGGCACTTTTTAAAAAAAAAAAAAAAGAGAGACAGCTTTGTCCCCATTTTGTTTCTTTTTAGTATACAAAGAAGGAACCAGATAGAACAGGATGTAAATATCTTTAGTTTACATGTTTAAGCTTTCTATGGAGAGGAGAGCAGGTGGCACAGCTACTGAACTGACTGGAGTAATATTGAATGAGGAGGGGGGTAACGAAAGGTCTTGTGGGTACTGGATAGACTATTAGTGTCCATTTTTCTCTTCCCATCACAAAATATTTGGGGGCCAGGGAGCCCCCGATCCATCACTGGTGCCAATTAATGCAGTCAGGAGCAAATAATGCACCTACCATCCTCGATCTCATTCAAGGAGGTGGCTGTTGACATCACATGCATCAGTGAGACCCAATTTGATTAGGCACCTGTGACAGTGTTGGCTCAAATGGTGCCACCCAAGCATTTGGTTTAACATCATCCTACAACAGAGACAGGGGACAGAGTGGTAGTGAGACAATCTGGCTTTTCAAAACGTATTCAGTGCCTAACTTGTCCAACAGAGTTTGTTCATCTTGTGTTTGAGGCCCGGGATAGACTTCAGTTCTTTTGGCATACCCACCACCATGCTGCACAACAGGTTCCATGACTGAACTAATGAAGTTGGTCTTCGAGGTGGTGTTAATGTCACCCAGACTTATTGTCTTGAATGATTTTAACACACACTCCAGAAAAAATCTTTCAGGACCAGGGCATATGCATGAACCAGGGGTGGTGCGCATTGCAGAGCACCAGGGGCATTGCCCCTCCTGGCCTGAGCCCCCGTCACACACTCTTCATGCTTTAAAAAAAAAAAAAAAAAAGGGGGGGAACCTCACCTGAGTCCCAAAAGCACACTGGGGGGGGGGGGCAGCAACCCACTCCACACTTGCTCAGAATCCTCCAGGTCAGCAATCAGCTGAGTGCTCAGTGTTGTTCTGCCTCCCTAGACACACATGCAGGCAGGCAGGAGCTGAGGGGGTAGGGGCCAGTGCCGCCTGCTGAGCCTGCTCTAAGGAGTCCCTTAAGGGACAAAACTTTACAAAACCGATTTGGGCTATTGGGCTTAGAGCCAATGCTGCCTGAACGGGGAAAAGAACTTTGCTTTTCCCGCCAGTGGTGGCAGTGTTCCACAGAGTCCTATGGGCTGCTTTGAAAGGCTCTGTCTGGACTGGAGACTCAAATGCCCAGGCCTGTGCACAGCTGCTGCTCAGGCTGCCTGTCTGTACCTCACCCCCTAGGTTGGAATTAAAAGAGAGCTCTCCTCTTTTGGCATGCTGGTGATCTGTGCCATTTTGGTGGAGAGAGTGTGCTGGCTGGCCTGGTTGTTTGTGGCTTTGTTACCCCATACTGCTGCTGGACCTGCATCAGACATATCCCCATTGGTGAGTTAGTTATTTAAAATTATTTTTCTGGGAAACCGGTGAAAAAGGGGCCTGCTTCGGGTGGGGGGGGGGAAAATGGGGCTTCAACAAAGTTGTAACAGTGAAGCATGTTTTGGGGGACAAGTGGAATTCCTTGCTGCTGCTTTTGTGGTGTGCTAAGACTTCGCACAATATGATTCAGTCAGTTTAAGATCTCATTTACTTTTGCTTGTTCCGTGTTCGTGTTTGTATGTGCACTGCTCGTTTTCCCACACTCCTCTCCCAAACCCCTCAAGCATGTGCAAAGGCTGTGGCCATTTTCTGGTGCCCCCACTGGCCATGGCTACTTTTGGTTAAAATTGGTCTCTTTCTTGGCTGTTTTTTACATAAACGGTCTGCTTTCTGTTTTGCAGGTGGAGGACCTAGGGGCTTGGATGGAAGGAATTCTAATCTTTGCTGAAATGTTCCTTGCATTTTAAAATGACCTCGCCCTTTACAGTTTGGTGGGATGTTGCGGCAGGCTTTTTCACTAATGGCTAGTCCTTCCATGAATGCTCTGTGTTTAGCTTCAGCAGAAACTACCTCTTACATTGCAACAGAGCTATGTAGTATGTTTTGAGGGACAAGTGGAAATCCCCGATGCTGTTTTTATGGCGTGCTAAGGACTGCACATAACATTGTTGTCTTAAGATGGTTTGCTTTGCTTGCATGATGCATTGCTGCTTTCCTTCTCCCCTCCCAAGCATGAGTAGAGAGACCATTTTGTAAATTTGTGGGTCTACTGGTCATGGCTACTCTTTTCTTAAAATGGTCCCTTCACTGTTTCACTGCTGCTGGAAAGTAGTTTCTGGCCTCGCTGCTTGTGACTTTGAGCATCTCACCTGAGGTTTTTGTTGAGAAACTGAAATGCATGATTTAAATTTTTATGGGGCTGGCTTGGTGCCAACAGAGGCCTGTAACTGGCCAAACTTTTTTAAAAGGCCTGTGTGCTTGGACTGGCATTTGGCTGCCAGGGTTACGGTGTAGATACTGGGGATGCTGGTTTCGATGGGCCTGGTTTGGTGGCAATGCAGCCCTGAAACTGGCCAAACTTTTAAAAAAGGCCTGTTTGCTTGGACAGGCATTTGGCTGCCGGGGATACAGTGTTGGTACTGGGGATGCTGGTTTGGATAGAGTGTGTTCGGTTGCTATACAGGTCTGCAACTGCTCTCCTTGTGAACAGAGGAGAAAGTAGGTAGGAGCATGGCAGAAGAGAAGGCTGCAGACAACAAGGAGTCCCCTTTCCCCATCTCTTTCCCTTACTCTTCTCGTGCACCAAAACCAAACCCTTTCCCTCCTACTCTCTTCTGAGAAGAGAACAAAAAGGATGCCATGAAAATCGAGGATTCGAGGGTTCAGGATAAAGGTAGGCGATGGCAATGTAATCTATTTTTGTAACCTACTATGGTTAATTTGGACTCGGTGGGAGGGAGTGGATGGGATCCTAGTAAGAGGGCTCTCTATCCCCCAGTGGGAGTGCGTCACACAGCAGCATGGAGTTCCCAGTGTTAATTAATGTAATGTCCATCCAATGTTAACCCTGGGAACTCCTTGCTTCTGGGTTAAGCCATGCCACACTGCTGCCCCTGGCTCCAGCCCTCCGGCAGCGCCGGCAGAAGGTTCAACTACCCCACCAGCCTCAAAAACCACCAGCCGTCACCGAGTTGGATGTCGCATTCTGCATCAGACAGCATTTTCATTGTCTGATCATTACCTTCTAAAGGCCCAGATCCCTGTCCTCCTATGCCCCCCATCAGGGTTGTGGATGAGTTAAGTTGATCCCCACACCCATGAGACTAAAATACAATTCCACAAGTCTCTGAGGTAATTAAGCCACTGACCTTGACAGCTACTCTGTCAGTGAGCTGGTCAATTTGTGGAATGGCATGTTAACTCAGGCTATTACCAGTGGCAGCCACACTTTTGCTCCCATCGTTGTGGCAGCACAGATGCTTGTGGCAGCAACAGCAAACAAAAGGTGGTGGTGGTGGTGAATGGGCTCTGGTGAATCCTGCTCATTTCTACACAGAGGCAGTTCCATCTATTGACCACTGCAATGAATTTACCACCTACTTTGCAGACAAAGTCACTCATGACCAGGGTTCCTAGTTTTCCGTGGGGGGGGGGGGGGGATGGAATTTCCCTATTAAAAAAATTCTCTAACACCACAAAATCTGTTTTTCTGTGATTAAATATAAATGCTAGTTGACTTTCCCTTACCACAATATATATAGGAATGAGTTAAAATACCACGTTATTGGAATATGTTCATTTTTAAGCAGTTTTGCAGCTACCTGTCCCACAAACGGTCCAAAAAAAAAAAAAAAAAGTAATTGAGGTCTGTGGCACACCTCCAAATGCAGAGCCCCTCTCCCCCAACAGCACTTGCCTTTAGGTTGCTTCCCCTAAACTGCCCAGCACCTGCTGCCTCCTCCTCCCAGCCTGGTCCCAGACCACTCGGACAACCAGAAAGAGGGACCATATAGAGACTGGCACTGGGGAAAGCTGCTATAGGCCCAATTAGGTCCGCCTCCTTTCCCCTCTTCCCAAGGTCCAGAAGACCTGACTATCCCAACTCATAGTTCCCCTATCCCCAACCCACAGGTGGTCTGTGACACCCCTCCAAATGCAGAGCCCCTGCCCCTCCACAGCACATGCCTTCAGGTTGCTTTCCCTCAGCTCCACCGTGCATCCTCGCTGCGTCCTTCTTCCAAGCCTGCAAGTTTTTGCCATTTTCCAGAGAATTTTGCAGAAAAAGGCAAAACCTCTGGTTTTCCATCACAAAGAGAAAACTAGGAACCCTGCTCATGACTTCGGAACCACTAGTTTGGGTGCAGAGATAGAGTTTGGGAGACTCTCTTGTCCAGTTTATTTGAATCATTTTCAGCTAGCATCACCCAACAATCCAGATGGTGTGCTTTGAGTGATGCAGGCAACCATTTGTGAACTGGATTCACGTCCATCCTGGCTGGTAAAAAGCTAGTCAGGAGACAATGGGGGCCATTGCTCGCTGGGGATGTCAATGCCTTCCTCCAGAAAAGCAGGGTGTTTATTCACCTGAAAACCGCAGTTGTTCAGCACCTGCTCAAGACATCATCCCTTCATGTTGGTTCTCCTACCAGCTACCGTTCCATCTATAACCTTCCTGTCAGTCTGGGCATGTAATCAAGACTGGGTTTGTGGCCTTGGTCAATGATCCAAGGCTTGAGAGAGGAAGTAGTACCCTGATTTTTTATTTTTACACACACACACACACACACACACACACACACACACACACACGTTAAAACATAAATACTAGGGATGGGCGAACGCGGTTCGGAAGTTCGGTCGACCGAACCGAACGTTCGAACCGAACTCGAATTCGAATGTTCAGTTCGGATGCGTTCGGTGAGTTCAGAATTGAATTTCCATTGGTTTCAATTGAAAACACATTATCGGCTGTAACTCTTTTGTTCTTTAAGCTATGTGGCTAAAATCTGGGGTGCCTCTACCTCCAATAGGACTCATTATGTGCACCAAATTTCAAAACAATTGGATAAAGGACTCCGATTTTAGAAGCAGTTGAATTATTGTATTTTGCAATATTCTACATATACATTCTTAGCTGTAACTTCTTTGCCTCACATCTAATGTATGTGAAACTTGTTCAGTTTATACCCCTTCCCATAGTAACTAACTTTGCCAAATTTCAGAAGGATTGAACAAAAGGTCTTGGTGGTATAAGCAATTAACATATAAATGTATGTCTGATTATAACATCTTTGTAGTCCAACCAGTGTACATGAAATTTGGCAGGACTATATATTTCACTTTCATGATCATCTCTGCCAAATATCAGAGAGATATTATAAAGGGTCTCAATTTTATATGCCTGTACAACAAATGTAGAGAAGGGGCCTATGCCTGGGATTCTCTTATGTCACTGTGGTATAAGATCGGTTTGTGATGCAAATTGGCCAACAGAAGTGGTTCCCTTTATCAAAATCTCCTGTACATTTGCTGAAATAGCAGGAACGGTATTTGATACATTCCTGTCAAATATCCTGTAAACAGAATGGAATATCAAAATGTAACAGCTGGAAATGTATTTTCAGGTTAATGTCTTATACCCTTGGGACCCTTTATCCACTCTTTCCTAAAATTGGCAGAAATATTAAGCATATGGAGGGATGTAATATGCACAAGTTTCATGAACATAGGATGCAAGATAAAGAAGTTGTAGTCATGAATGTGTATGGAGCTTTTCTTAAAATCACAATATTCAATTGCTTCTGAAATCGGTTTCCTTTATCTAATCGTTCCGAATTTTGGTACACTTGGTGCGCTCCATTGGGGATACAATCTCCCTAAATTTCATTAAGAAGTAATAAGGAACAAAAATGCTATAGCCAGAAATATGTAGTTTTTTCCTTTTATTTCAAAAACCAAATGTCATTTTCAGTTCCCGATTGCACCGAACTAAAGACCGAACCGATCCCGACCGAACTGAATACCGAATCCGAACTCAACGTTCGATCCGAACGGCTGAACATTCGAACCGAACCGAACGGGCGAATGGAACGGGCGAAACGAACGTAGCCGAACCGAACGGCCGAACCCGAACCACGATCTGTTCGCCCATCCCTAATAAATACAAGACAGCCTAACAATAACACCGGCCATATCCAATGGAAGATTTTCAAAATACAGTCAGTTCTTTTGTTAAAACACAAAACTCTAGTTAGATTTATTTTGTAACTTACAAATCTGTAATTTTTTAGCCCTATAGGCAAAAGTAACTACTGCCCTTGTCGTCTCTGGCACCATATCACATAATAGAAAAATCAGTTTCTGTAGGGGGGGTTTTCCCGCGCAGTTCCCCAACTGAAGCCCACAGAACTTTCCTCACCCCACTATACAATGGACAAAATAAAACATAATGGAAAAGATCTTCAACAACAGGTTTCCACAAATACATAAGCGTTTCACGTAGTTAACCCCCTTATATCACCCAGTTAGGACTTCGGTTTGCATAGTCTGACATCTTAAAGCAGTAAAAGCCAGCCTTAGTTTGGGTTGCTGGAGTTCTGTCAGACTGGCCGAGATGGACCCGCAGCCCAAAACTTATAGCATGGAGCAGTCTTTACTTCCCCCAACATCCTCATGTACTGCTGGAGATCCCCATCTTTCACCCTCTGACAGAGTAATTTTAGGGCTTGCACAGGAGAAAAATGAGGAAAGAAAACCTACAGAGAAACCCAGCTCCCCAATCTTCTTATGAACTGCCCTCCACCATGGACAAACTGGGCCAGTTGTTCCCCGTTCATAACAATCCTCCAAACATAAGCTGACCAAGGACTCAGGGTAAAGGAAATGGGCCTTCAACCAAAAAGTAAGTAAGAGTAGGACTGAAATAGTCAGTTTTCACAATGGAGAGATTTAAAAAGCCCCAGGAATCTGTACTGGGACTGGTGCTGTTTAATGTATTCATTAATGATCTGGAAAAGGGGTGATCAAATTTGCAGATGACAGCAAGTTATGCAAGGTAGTTACAACACGAGCAGACTGTGAAGAACTGCAACAGCATCTTATGAGACTGGGTGCCTGGGCATCTAAATGGCAGATGAGATTTAATGTGGACAAGTGCAAAGTGATGCACATAGGGAAAAATAACCGAAAGTATGAGTACACAATCCTGGATACTAAGCTAGGAGCTACCACTCAGGAAGAGGATCTGGGAGTGACTGTGGACAATACACTGAAATTGTCAGCCAAATGTGCAGCAGCAGTCAAAAAAAGCAAACAGAACGTTAGGAGTTATCTGCAAAGGGATAGAGAATAAAACTGAGGATGTCATAATGCTTCAATACAAATCAATGATGCGACCGCACCTGGACTATTATGTGCAGTTCTGGTCGCCCCATCTCAAAAAGGACATAGCTGAACTAGAAAGGTACAGAGAAGGGCAACGAGAATGATAAAGGGTATGGAACAGCTTTTGTACAAAGGGAGGCTTGACAAGCTGGGTCTCTTCAGCTTAGAGAAGAGAAGACAGAGGGGACATGATAGAGGTTTATAAAATCTTGAGTAGTGTGGAACAAGTAGATAGGGAATGGTTATTTACCCTCTCAAATAGTACTAGAACTAGCTGCCGGCAGATTTAAAACCAATAAAAGGAAGTACTTTTTCACTCACCGCATAACTAACTTATGGAATTTGTTGCCTGAGGATGTTGTCAAGGCCAGTAGTAGAGTTAGGTTTAAAAAAGGACTGGATAAGTTCTTAGAGAGTAGGTCCATTAATGGCTATTAATCAAGAAGCTTACGGGATGAACTTCTTACTGTTGGGAGCTGGGAGTGAACGGGGAATGGATTGCACATTGTGACAGTTGGTTCTTCTCCCATGCGATCGAGATTGGTCACCGTCAGAGGACAGGATGTTGGGCTTGATGGGTTATTGGTCTGACTCAGTATGGGACTACTTATGTTTTTATATTAGGATAATTTCATATCCTTGAATTAACAGCATCCTTATGAGATGCCTCTGCCTGAACTATGCGCGCTCCTCAGCACCTGTCAGCTTTCCCCTGGATTCTAGTTTTAACACTACTCACTCCTTTTTAATTTTTAGTACCAACAGTCGGGTTCCATTCTGGTTAAGGTGAAGCCCATCCCATTGGAATAGGCACCTCCTTCCCCAAAAGGTAACAGGACACCTGTCACTGATGGGGGTCCAGCCTCCTTTGGTCACTCTGGTCTAGGAGTACTTCACAACTACAGACATTTGCTACACACCTGGAACATCAGGTTTCTGCAGTGGCCCGGAGTGCTTTTCACCAACTCCATCTGATGAGAAGGCTGTAACGGTTTCTATTCAATTCAGACTTGGCTATCATCATCCATGCCTTCGTAACCTTAAGACTAGATCACTGCAGTGCTCTCTACATGGGGCTGACCTTGATGACTATTCAGAAGCTGCTAGCAGCAGACCATCTTTTGTTGGAGGTGAGTCACTGAGAATACATTACACTAATGCTCTGCACTGGCTCCCAATACCTTTCTGGGCTCAATTCAAGGTGCTGGTTTTGCTCTACAAATCCCTGGGTCCCCCATACCTAACACACCATCTCTTCCCACATGCCCGAGGTCAGCTGCAAGCACCCTCTTCCACATACCATCTGCCCATCAAGAATGCACAGCAAGAGCACACAAAGGCACATTCTCAGTAGCTGCCCCACAATTATTGAACTCTCTTCCCCCTCTTGGAGGTTTGTCTAAACAAAAGCTGCTCATCTTTCAGAGGCAACAAAAACAAACAACACAAATTATTTTGTCTATTTAGAATTGCATGTGCTATGAACTCCCTGGCACCCGACCCTCCATACGAGTCCTCAGAACAGAGCAGGACAATAAATTTAATTTTTGTATTATTTTTTATTTTAAAAGTCCAGCTGTAACCAGCCCAGAATACCATATAGTTATGGTAACAGAAATGATAACTCAAGAATCAACAGTGCAAGGTAAGTAAATTGGATTTTTCCTCAGACTACATAAAACCATAAAATTTTCTTTTACTTTAACACAGATATACTTCTCCAAAAGTCAGTAAAGATTCATCATTCCCATCCCTTTATTCAATACGTAGGAATAGCCAATACATCTCCAAGAAATGATTCAGCAAAGTCTCAGAGGGGCAAAATTCTACCTTGGCACTTGTTAGTAGAAGTTACAAAACCGCTGAAGTTGGAGACAAAATAGTTCAAAAGGATAACAGGTGGAAACCAAAGTTGATCAGAGTAGTTACTTTGGGGACCAACTTGACAACTACTCTCACTCTAGAAAATCCTTAAATATAGGCTCTATTCACAGAACTTAGATTTATTTATTTTTAAAAAAAATTCAAATAAAGGTATCCACCGATCACCTTTTAGAGACATGCCAAAGGTTTCACAAGGTACTTTAAAAAGTCAACATGTTCAAGTAATAAAGCCACACAAATACTATATGATAATTCACTATTGTAAGCACGGTATGGTGTATCCCTGGGGTAAGTCCCTGCAGTACCAACCCTACAGTGTCAAGTTTTCTTTGGGGACTATCAGCTGAAGTCCTTTAACCTATACAGAGTCTCTTAAGGAAGTTATACACAGTTGTCCACCATACATAACATCTTCACAGTAATCACCGTACGCACAGTCCCACCTGTTAACTAGCAGGCCTGGTACACTTGTCTAGGCTGCTGGCTCATCCACCTACACCCAGCAGTCTTTGTGGCAAACCCTTCCAACTCTCTCCCAGCAGGGCTTCTCTAACTGCTTAAATTAAACTGCACTGGACAAAGAAAAATCTGGACACACTTTACACGTGAAAAAGGAAAAATCTGGACAATTGTTTCACTTATTAGCCCTCTTGCATTTGAGCCAGCATCCTCAGTATTTTGGCTCCTAGTCAGGTTTAAAGTTAGTACAAAGGCAGACGGGATCATCAGATAACTTAGACTGACCCCTGTGCATGATGGGAGGCTACCAATCCCACCCTATCACCACCCCACAAAACAATGAACTGTAAGTTAGAAGGGGGAAATAATAACTCCTTCTAAATTTCCCCTACTTCTAATCCATGCGAAGTGCAGTGGTTGAGTTAGAAGTCTGAACCAGAGCAATGGTAGCAACAAGAGGGAGAGCAGTGCCTGTAGGAGGAGTCAGTGGGAGAGTAGGTAGCAGGGATGAGGGCTCTGTGCTGCTACTCTGGGGAAGAGACTCAGCAAGAGGCACGGAGTTCAGGGCTCCATACCGACAGCCCCACCCTTCCACGATCCTAATAAAAGGTTAAAGTTCCTGTGCAAAAAAGTGTCTCCCTTCCTCGCTTGCCTAAAGTGAAAGTCAGTCGCAGGAATGCTCCTGGCTCCCAGAGATCTTGCTTTCAAAGGTGGCAGGGCTTCCTTCTGCCATTCTCCGAAATCAGTGTAATAATGTTACCTGGGGTGCTGCTGACCTGGGAAAGGTTCCAGGGTTCCCCTGCCAATCCTGAGTTGGTAGTGTAGTGCCACTCCTCCTCCCTCCACCCCCTGCTCCTTGCAGACATGAATTTCTTTACTGGGGAAAGGGAGGACAGAGAGAGGATTTCCCCACACACCCCGATTCTGTCCTGCACCTTGATTGGTGCAGGCGATAAAGACTCAAACAGGTACAAAATGGAAGCATATGAATTCCTTTGTAAAGGCTACTCCCAATCCCCTTTTCCATCCTTCCTCCTCACCCTGCCAGCTCCTTGGCTTTTTATTTTGTATCGCATTTCCTTGGTTTTCATTTGCAAAAGCATAAATAAATGTAAACCTTTTTTTCCACCTAAAAAGAAAAGCAAACCAATTTGGAGAGCCCCGCTGCGGTCTCTCCCAGCACAGGGAGCAGCCTTGGTTCCCAGGGCATATAGCTGAGTTACACACTGGTTTGTTGAGACATTGCTTGTTTGTTTTTGTTCCCTCTGGGTGGAAATCTATATAAATCGAGATGCTGAAGGTTTGGCAGGATGAGAGTTTGCGCAGGAGCCATGTTACTGCAGCGTCAGGGCACAGTACCTTCAATTATGCCTGACTAATCTCTGCTAGGGAGTCCTTACAATCAGAGCCAGCTTGAAGCTGTGCAGACACCAGTCTCACCTTTCCTGTTCTCTCTTCTCACAGTGGAGGGGAGCGCTGACTGCGCTCCACTCGGGGAGTGTCCCAGAGCCACCTGAGTGCACCTTACCTCACCAAGGAACATTGGATGCTAGCCCCATACTTAAATGCATCACCTTGCAACAGCAGTGTTACTGCATTAGTCTTCCCCATGGCAGCCTTACTCTGGGCAATGCAAGACACCTCGGACTGAAGCAAAAAATCAGTTAGAGGTGTCCCTGTACCAAATATGGGGGCAATAGCATGTTGCTTGGTCAAATTAACCTGCTAATTAATATTTGGAATTCAGTTTTTTTTAAAAGCCATATTGTGTTGGGGACAATAAATGAAACGGTCCTGTAATAAATAAATACATTACGTTTAAAAAAAAAAAAAAAAACACAATGAACTAAAGACTATAACTAGAAAGAGGAGGATGCTCCAGACCTGACTTTATAAACTCGCAGCTCATTTTAAGGATGTCTATAGAGTCTAAATTCACTGGCAGCAAGCTACAAACCACTTACTCCAGAGTAGTGCCATTGAAACCGGTCCTACTCTGACTGCTTAGCAGGAGAACTCCAATTTCCTCTGCAGCCAATATTGTAGTAACAGAGTGGTCTCCCTAAGGCCCGAGTAGCCTTCTTTAGAAGACGTCTTCAGAAACTGCCCTGAAATACAATAGTTATTAATTATAGTGCTGGAAACAGAGGAAGTTTCCCATCCAACAGGCTCCATCCACTTCTTCCCACCCCCAGCACCCAAGAAAAGAAAGCCTCTCTCCACTGTCACTGCTATCCCCCAAGCCCGAGACCCTGTCAGAGCTGCATTTTTAAAGCAACCGAATGTCCCTGGGATTGAAATCCCAAACATTAGTATTACATCCTCCTGCCTCTGTTTATTATCCAGGCACAGGAGTGACTGGATAGTTAAGGCGTCTCGCACACTCCATTATAAAGCCCAAACATTCTATTACTAATAAAATTGAGATAATTTACACTATCGTTGTGAGGTTTTGCATGTAGTGTTGCTTGGGTGAGAGGGTTAATCTGTTCAAATTTCAGAGAAATCAGACTTAAAATAGCAGAGATCCAGCAGTTGAACGATTGGAAGCTAAGAAGCAGTTTTTTGCTTTTTTTTGCAATTGTCTCGATTTGATCTGCCTGGTAGTTTTTTAGTTATGGGTCAGGTCTTGAAATAATTTTAGAAACTTCAAGCCTGCAGGCTAGGGGTGCCTTGGCTTTGTTTGGTTTTTTTTTAAACCGACTATTGCTTTTAAAGCTATAACATGTTTAAATTCCCATTGCAGTCTATGGGAGAATGAAAAACTGCAATTATGTTTCCCAGCGTGGCTTGCTGGGACTACATTTCCCAGCATGCCACACAAGGAAACATGGCAGCCCCCAACATGCACACATGGGAAGCAGCACCAGGTCTTTAAATGGCAACAGCAACAACAACAAGCAAGCGGGCGAGTGGGGGGGGGGGGGAGCAGAATGTGTATGTCCCCATTCCGACCCCTTCTCTCTCTCTCCCCCCCTCTCTGTGTCCCTTTCTCTGTGTCTTTCAGTCTGTGTGTGTGTATGTGCGTCTCCTTCCCATTCTCTCTCCTCCCTTCTCTCTGTGTCTGTGTGAGGGGGGAGTGTCTAGTTGTGTTGTCCTGTGTGTGTCCCCTGTACATGTGTCCTTGTGTCTCTGTCGGTCCCCTGTGTGTCCTCCATGTGGGTCCCCTTCTGTGTGTGTGTTCCATGTCTATGTCCCTATGCGTGTCCCATCCTCTGTGTGTAGGGGGGAGAAGGTATCCCGCGTGCGTGCGTGCGTGCGTGCTCCCAGTGCTCTGTAGGTCTGCGTCCCCGTGTGTGTCGTGTCCACTCTAGGTGTGTCTGTGCCCTTGTCCCACCCGTGTTCAATTCCCAGTGTCCCATGTGTTTGTGTCCTGCCATGTTTGTGTCTCCCAATGTCCCAGTTTGTGTCCCCGCCCCCGTGTGCACACCCTCCCATGTGTCCTTGTCCCCCATGTGTCCTCCTCCCCCCCATGTCCCAGTGTTTGTCTGTGTCCACGTGTGTATGTATGCTCTGTGTGTGTGTGTGTGTCCGTCCCCCCCGACCCTCGTGTGTGCATGTCCGTTCCTCTGTGTGGGTCTCATGTGTGTCCCCCCACTCTGGGACTTTTCCTGCCACCAGCCGGTTACTCCTCACTCACCAAGAACCCTGCTTGTTCATCAAGTAGTATATTTTTAATTACGTGCAAAAGAATAAAGCAGTGGTCCAAGTTAAATCATCCCTTCCTGAATCCTGTCTCACGAAGGAACATAGGGTCACACACGTGATATACTGGCCTACACGTAGGCTACAGGCCTAGTAAATACGTAAAGCAAAATGTATGTAATGTTACAATTGAGACCTGTAAAACTCAAATCATGTACTGTAACACTGACGAAACTCCAGGAAATGGAAAGAGATAAAGATTGTGGATTCACCCCACAGCCAGACAGACACCTGTGGAAATGCAAATGGACTTTCCTGTTTGCCTTTTGCCTACGTGCTTCGAACCATGCAGGCTCCAAGGCGGGAAGGAGAAAGAAAGGACTTGGAATTGCTACTTAAGCCAGGGCCATTAAACCATCTTTGCTACCTCCTTGGCAGTGACTATTGAGAATTCACTCAACATCTTGCAGTCAGGAAGACTGAGCCAAGCCAGCCATGAACTGAGAGAGGGGACTTTGATTTAAACTCTCTAAGAACCAGCACCCAGTCACCTACATCAATGACTGAGAAGCCTCAAGCTCATGGACTATTTGATAGGGTAAGACTTATATAGCGATCCACCCAGTATAGAATAGGATGTGTTATATTACTTTTCATTTCGATTAGCCACTCTGTATCAACTATCTTGCTTATGTAATCAATAAACATTCTTCTTATCTTTATGAAGAAGTGTCTGTGTCTAACATTGGAAACACAACGAGCCACTTGAGTTTTCAAACTCCTGCAAGCCCAGAGAGAGAGTCTGTAAACAGGAAGGATCGGGCCCTTGGGTGACAAAGGTGTTGTCCCTGCTTCAGGATTGAATCAGCCAGAGAAAAAAAACTGATTCAAGTGGGCTGTAAGCGAGGGAAACTGAGTCACTCAAACCCCGTAAAGTGGGGATGCAGACCTCCAACCCATGACACCCTGCTTGTTCATTGAAAAGTATATGCTCCTCATTTAACCACTATTCTAGTTTAATCAGAAGATGCTTGGCATATAACTTCCCAATAATGTTCAGGAGGCTAATGGGTCTATAATTGCATGGCTGCGCCCTATCGCCTTTTTTATAAATGGGTACCACTATAGCTACTTTCCAGCCCTGAGGGATTTTCCCTGTCCTGTCAATATAGGAGAACAGGGTAGCCAAAGGGGGAGTCCACCATAATATATGCTACCTCAGGAGTTCTGATGGGATCAGATCTTCACCAGGTGCCTTACCAGGCTCTATAAGGTCCCTTATTTCATCATAAGATATTTGGGGCCATTCTGGAAGATCTGTCAGAGAAACAGGATCACCAGAGTCAACCACCACCTGATCGTAAATAGAGTCAAAATACAATTCCCATGTTGTTTTGGGAATATCTTTGAGCTAAGATCAAGTATGTCTTATCTGCCAAAACTCTTGTTCATGCTCTGGTCATCTCTTGCCTCAATTACTGTAACCTCCTCCTTTCTGGCCTTCCCCGGTCTCCCCTTTCTCCCCTCATCTCCATCCAAAACTCTGTTGCCAGGGTCATCCACCTCGCCCGTCGCTTCGACCATGTGCAGCCCCTCCTGTCTTCGCTTCACTGGCTTCCCCTTCCTGAACGAATCCTGCACAAGCTCCTAGTCTTCACCTATAAAGCTCTTCACAACCTCGCCCCCCCCTACCTCTCTGCACTTATCACCCTCCATACTCCAGCCCATGCACTTCGCTCCTCCTCTGTCCCTTCTCTCACCCTTCCATGCCTTCCCTGCTCCCCTAAGCGCCTTCGTCCCTTCTCACTTGCTGCCCCCCATGCCTGGAACTCCCTCCCTGTCCACATCCGCCTTGCCCCCTCCCTTCATACCTTCAAATCTCTCCTTAAAACTCACCTCTTTCGCTCTGCTCTGTCTGACTCTTTATCCTGCTGAGCCACTATTCCTATACCTACGATCGGTTTACCCTTATCCTTGCAACATGGACCTGCCTGCTGTCATTCTCATCGTAACCAAGCCAAGTACGTGCACTTGAGACCTCGCATCTTCATGAATGTTAGACCCCTTGTCTCTCCCTCTGTTCCCCTTCCTAAGTCTCTCCCCCAGCTCCTGTCTCTCAGATTGTAAGCCCTAGGGGCAGGGACCATGTCTATTTTATTACTTTGTAAAGTGCCAGGTACACTGCTTGTGCTATATAAATGTTTGTTAATAAATAATAATGATGTCAGATTCTTACACACACACCCCATTACACCATTGACCATCCTCTATCTTTTCCCTCAGCTTTAATAGCAAGTTCTTTCCAGAAGGCCTTAATGTCTCTCTTTAGTGCGTAGAATTCCCTTGGGACCTTAATGAGGTTTGAGCACCTGTATGCCAGATAGCTATTAGCTATTTTTGTTTTCATAGTAGAGCATTCTTTATCGACCCAGGCAGGATCGTGCCTATTCATATACACCTTATTAGCTTCTAGTATCTGTTTAAGCCGGAGGAAAAAATCCTCAAAGGCTTTAATCAGTTCCCCATCATTAGTACCGGTAACACATGATTCCTATAAGGCAGAGATATTAGAGAGTACAAAAAATGTTTGGACTTGCATGTTCATAGCCGAATTCCATTTTGGGCAAGAGTATTTATCCAGGGACATGGATTGATCTAATAGTGGAGCATATCTAAGATTAGAACACCCTTGTAATTGCAGGAACAAAGGTTGCTGGTCACTCAGTTGGTGAAAACCAGCAGCAAATTCCTCCACTTGGAGAATCAAGCCCAGAGAGGGGATACAATAATCAATCACACTCCTCCTTTTATCAGATAAATATGTCAATTCCACATACGTGTCCCCCTGAGCGATCCCATTTAAAATTTGAAGATTCAGATGATTAAGAATTTTTATAAAACTCGAACCGGATGAATTCATACCTGAATCTTTAGAGCATCTACCAACCAACCAACTGGTCTCCTGGTCCATCCTACATTTACATGATTTGTACAGAGCCTCAATATCGTTGCCAATTCTGGCATTAAAATCGCCAGTCAGGATCATATGAGCCTCAGGAAATTGGAGCAAGACCCGCAACTTATTCCTCCAATTGTTGCCAAAGATCAATACTATACCCCTTCGGGGAAGCAGATGGAAGACAGACAGCGATTAATATATACCTCAAATACGGTTGAGATAGTATAAGACCTAGTGCAATGGGCGGACAACCTTGCAAAAAGATAATTTCTAAATCTAAAGAATTGGAAACGAAACATACCAAACCCCTCATCAATCTGCCTTTAGTATTTAAAGATGTTGCAGGCATATGAAAGGACGCATACCCATTCAATTCAATGGAGTCCTCAACCCAGGTCTCCTGAAGAAAAAATATCAAACTGGCTCAGAAAGTCAAAAAAAAAAAAAAAAAGTCAGACTCCTTTCCCCTCCAGCCAGCTATGTTCCATGAACAAAAGGCCAGACAATCTCCTCCCTGTGTTGCCCACCTTCAAGCCGAAGCGCAGGCAAGGTATGAATTCATATTATCCACCCGAGGCTCATCAGAATTCCCTTTTACCACCTCATCCAGGATAGATATATCCAGAGTATTTTGTCCCCAATGAGATGATGGTTCCAGATTCATAGTGGTAATCTCATCTTTGACAGTGTCACACAGTGACAACAGCCCTAGGTTGTCTAAATTCTTATCAATAAGCACAACACTCAGATGAGAGTTTTATTTGATTCCAAAGTAAAAAACCCACCCTCACGGTCCATAGGGGGAATAGTATGGGCCAAGGTGCCCAAATCTTTCTCCACTGAAGCTTTATTCAAACCCTCTATCCCAGAATGGCAAGGGTCAAAATCCCCTCTGTACTTTCATGGGGTAGCAAAAGGATTTCTGGAGTTAAATGTCTAGGCACAGCCTCCCTTAAAGGGCATGCAATTGAAGCGGAATCCTCTACTAAAGGGTTAGAACCCAGACTCATTTGGGGTTTTCCCAGGAATTGAGGTTCTTTAAACAGGGAGAATAATAATCTAGTCCCCACTGTACCCTTTACTTCTTGGGTTTGAAATCCCTGAGACTTGGGCAAAGCTGGAGTAAGTATATCCTGTTGCAATCCTCCTTGACACCCCAAAACTATCTGCAAACCAGGTTGGGTTTGCTGATTTTCATTTTTACACCCTCCTTGGTTTCTTTAATTGTTACCAGCTGTTCATAAAGATTAGACATTCTATTAAGTATATTATGTTGTCCATCCAATGAAAGAGTCCCATATGCCTTTAGAGTGCCCAGTTCCACTGGCAACAAGTTTATTCTACCCCTCTCTTCAACCTGAGTCTCCATATCTTCAGGAGAGGTCTCCCTTGCTGCCCCCCATGCCTGGAACTCCCTCCCTGCCCACATCTGCCTCACCCCCTCCCTCCGTTCCTTCAAATCCCTCCTCAAAACCCACCTCTTCCTCGCCGCCTTCCCCAACGCCCGCTAGTACTCCCCTCTCAACATTCACTGTCCGCCTAACTGCAACCAAGTCAAGCACATGCACCTGAGACTCGGCATCCACTTGAATGTTTTTATCCCTTGTCTTTCCATATATCCCCTATCCCTGTCTCCCCCCTCCTAGTCTATTAGATTGTAAGCCGTAGGCAGGGACCGCATCTATCTCATTGCTATGTAAAGTGCCAGGTACACTGCTGGCGCTATACAAATGCTCGTAATAATAATAAGTCAATTACCTCAATTTTTTTGCCCTCTAAATTAGAGGGTTTAAGGTCCTGTAAGAGACTAGAAATTGGGCCAGGCCGCAGGGTGATACCTCAATCTGCATTAGTCATTTCTTGTTTAGCCTGAGGGGGTAATACAACCTGATCTGATCCTCTAGAAAATACCCTTTGTGGGAAAATAGCCCTACTATTCAGCAGTTCAGTATGGTTCTCACAGACACAATCTGAGAAGAGACAAATGGTACCATTAAACACCACCTTCCTTTCACATGTACTATGTGATCAATTCTCTTGGTAGTGTGGCTAGTAATTGGGCTCTTCAAGAGAAGTCTCAAGTGTTCAGCCACTTCACAGGAAGTAGACCAAAATGGTAACCTCCCACTGGGAAGAGGCATTACTGTAAAAACTACACAATCACCCATAACCCTAAAATGGAATAAATCATCTACCTTCACACCACCACAAGAATCAGAGAAAAAATATTCTTCCTGTATTCTTTCGTTGTCACATCCAGATTGGTTACAATGGGTGAAAACAGACATGACGCTAACCACCCTTTAACCACCCTTGGTGGTCATTTATGCATGTTTCAGGGCTGCATAGGCACCAATACAGCCCTGCAATATGCATAAATAACCACCAAGGGTGGTTAAAGGGTGGTTAGCGTCATGTCTGTTTTCACCCAATCATTGCTTATAGGCTTATTATTATCAAAACAACAGGAGAATAATCTCTAAGGGCCTTGATTGCCACATCTAGGAGCAACAGTTGAAAGCAGATTAGCTATTTTCATGTTCAATAGATTAGCTGTTTAAACAAGAATTTCACTGTGTGAGCAGTTATAAGTACATGGTCAGCCAAAAGAGCAGCTGAAGGAAAGTCACTGGAATCAACATAGCTTTTCCTTTGGTAGGCATATTTGGTGTATACAAATCATGTCCAAAAGGACTGTCCAAAGGGGATTCAATCACAGAGTCCAGGTCCTCCTTCCCATTACCTTCCACCAAGCCAAGGGCAGATTCATCTGTACCACTTCCTTGTGGGCAAGGTGGACCAGGTTAAACTCCTAAGGTCATCTGTCTCTGTCAGGGGAACAAATGAATTACGTAGTGGAACCACAAAATTCTCTCTAATAGGCTTCATATTATTCACAGCAGGGGCTAGGAAGCCAACAATCCACCTTTGTTTAGAGGGAGGTGACACTCTAAACAAAAAGACTGTGGTGAATGATCTCTTAGCTTTGGGAGGCATTGCAACTCTAATGATCCAACCTTCAGCAAGGACAAAAAGACAATCCCAAACAAAGAGACTTCGCCTTGCTCTTAACAGATCTGGCTGTGGCAGAACTTGGTTCCTGAAAGTTGAGTTCCTCGCTCCTTTCAGAGCTGGCTGTGGCAAAGCTTGGCTCCTGGGAGGTAAGCGCCTCGCTCTTTTCAGAGCTGGCTGAGACAAAACTTGGCTCCTGAGGAGTCAATGCCTCGCTCTTTTCAGAGCTGGCTGTGGCAAAGCTTGGCTCCTGGGGGGTAAATGCCTCGCTCTTTACAGAGCTGACTATAGCAGGGCTTGGTTCCTAAAAAATGTATACCCAGCTCTTTGTAAAGCTAGCAAAAAAAAACCAAACAGCAGTCTCAAGGTCGACACCTAAGGCTGCGGCGCACAAGGGCATGCCCTTGCGTGCGCTGACCTTAGGCATGACGCACTACGGCACTGCTGCAGGCACTGGGCTCACCTAATAGCCCCAAAACTGGAAGTAGCTAGGCGGGGCTCCCCAGGAAACTGACAGGCCAGTTGAAGTCAGTGTTTAAATGAACAAAGCAATAAAAACCAAAAATAAAGTCCACAGAAGGAGAAGTCCTTCTTGCTCTCCTTAACAGAAGAACCTGGTGGCTATAGCATGTAGGCAGTGGTGTCAGCAAGGTCCCTGCCACCCAAGGCCATTCTCCCACCCCCCACAGTGCACCAAAATAAACTTGGTGCAAAGTAGAAGCTCCCTTCCTAAAACCCACTTGCTCCTGTGCAATAGCATTATTACCATCAGCCCAACACGCTAAACGGCCTCACAGAAAATTTGAGTACATCTTGTCTATGATGTCCAGCAAACTTATTGGCCAATAATTTGCAGGGATATTAGGATCACTTTTTTTAAAGATGGGCACTATGATGCTTTTCACCCAACCCTTGGGATCAAACCCATCTCATTGATGGTAGAAAACATGGCTGCCAGAGTATCACTCCACCAGTTTAAGTTTGCCTTGAGGGGGGCGGCAGGTATAAAGTCACCCCCAGGGGCCTTATTTGACTTAAGCTTCTGTATTAGAAAAGCAACTTCTTCTGGAGAGACTGGGGGCCAGCTGCTCTAGACGTTTAGAGCAGACAGCAAGTTGAGCAGAAGGTGAAGTGGACGGGACACATTCAAGACATGGCAGGAGGGGCAGGATATCATATGTTTTAATAAAAATAAATAAATTGTCTTCCAACTTGATGTGACCTCGTTTGATTAATTAATTATTTATTTATTTCAATTGATTTTTACCCTGCCCCTCCTGCCACGCAGCCCGGGGTGGCCAAAAGGCAGCAGAATTCTTCTCTTTTGCAACCCTTTCTAATTCCAACCAAAAATTATTTACATGCTCACTCTTTTTACGTTTCAGGAGCCCCTTTATATTCTCTCCTGGCTCCACAATCATGAAGGCTAGTGTGCCTGAGGATGCTATGTTTAAAAATAACATTCATCTCACCTTGAAAAACTTGAAACATAACATTTTTTTAAAAAAACCTTAATGTCAGAGTGCAGCCTTGAACTGGGGGACAGGGGGCTGGGGTACAGTGGTTTTTCCCCTATGCCACAACCTTATCTGAGAGAGTGTAGATCTTTCCTTGTGTTATCTGTTCTTTCTCTGTCTCTTGTTCTGTGGTTGGCCATGCACACCAACTTCCCCATTGGCTCCCAGCCTTATATAAAGGCATGCTGGCAGCTGGGGAAGTTGGCTGGACTTCTGTTGTTGTTCCTGCTGCAATTGTGGATTGACTTTATTCCCTGTCAGGTTGTGCCTTTCTGTATTCCTTAGGTGTGCTCCCCTTTCCCTGATCTGCTTGTCCCCTTTCCCCTCTTCCTCTCAAGTTCTAGACTATGTTTCTTGGTCCCCCAATCTCTCTCTACCAGCCACTTTCTCTGTAGTGCACCTGTTCTCTAATAGTGGTAGCTTGTTCCTCCCCTGTTCCCCTTCCAATTCCTATCAGACCTCTGCTAAGCCTTACTTTCTCTGATCTTACCCACTGCTTCTTGGTTCCATGCTTGGCTCCTATTTCCCCTATCTATCCTTTAGTTCCCCTCCTTGCTCTATGTCTGGTTTCCCCTATAGTTGTGTATTGTTCCCTGTTATGTTCCCTTCCTTGTTACAAACTTAGTTCCTGTACAGCTGTATGTGGCCATATTCCCCTCCTCCCTAAATGCCCGATTCTCCTTACAGTTGTGTGTTTCCCCTATGCTGCATTTCCTTCCCTACTATGCTCCTGATTCCTTGAGCTGTTGTGTGTCACCATAGTTAGTACCTTGCTACCACCTGTTTAAGCCCTCTACATCTCTGTCTGATTGGACAGCCTTCTATCCCTGTTTGTTGCCCTGATTGGTATCTAGTTCCTTCTGTTGACCTCTTAGCCTCGCTCTAGCAACTTATTTCTCCATAGCTTCGTTTCGGTGTGGTGTATTCCTTGTGGGTTTCAGTCCTCCCTAGTAGTGTCTGTTCCTTATCATCTGTGTAGCTTCTCCCTGCCCAACAGAAGCCTCAGTCTGAAGAGACCATTTCATGAGCCAGAGGATGAGAGTTCCCAATGATGAGCTCTGGTCTTAGCCTTATGGCTTAACCGCCTTGATATCCTGAGGAAACTGTGACCTCGTGGTTCCTTCCTCCACCCCCCTTGTAAACCTGCAACATCTGTTAAATTTTCCTCTTTGCAAACTGAGGCATTAAATAAAGAGGTTATAGAAATGCATTCCAAAGGTGTCCTCGAGCTTGTCAATCCCAAGGATGGACCTGGGGCTTTTTATTCCAACTATTTAATTGCAGACAAGAAGGGAGGCGGCTACAGGCCGATTTTGGATTTAAGGGCTCTTAATGCCTTTGTCGCCTACCGTAAGTTTAAAATGTTGACACTTGACCACCTACCCAACTTTTTGCATAGAGGCCAATGGTATGTGGTCATAGACCTTAAAGACACATACTTCCATGTCCAGCTCCATCCTAAATATAGACATTTCTTCAGATTCGTACATGGTACTCTCCATATGCAATTTTGTTCTCTCCCATTTGGCCTCTCTTCTGCACCCAGAATCTTTACCAAGGTGATAGCCCCAGTAATATCCTTCATCCGGGAACAAGGCATCACCATTTATCCCTATTTGGACAACTGGCTCCTGGTAGCTCCCTCCCCAGACATCCTTCGTCAGAATGTAATTTTTACTTTGCATCTCTGCAACCTGTTAGGTTTATCAGTTAATATGCAGAAATTCACCCTTTGCCCCACCCAGCGAGTCTTTTACATTGGGGCAATCATCAATTCCACCCTAGAAAGGATATTTGCTCCACCTGAGCGTTTTGAGGATATTTCCTCTTTAATCAGAACCATTTCCATACACAAACTCCAGAGTGTTACGGTTTTTCAGAGATTGCTAGGCCTCATGGCTTCCACCACTGCCACAACCCCATTTGGCAGATTGTATATGTGGCCTTTTCAGTTATTGTTTCTGAAACTATTTAATCCTCTCTTCGACTCCCCTCACAAAAAGTTACATATCACTCGCACCGTTTTAGATTCTTTGAGGCCTTGGTCTCGCAAGGACTTTGTACTAAGAGGTATGCCTTTTCAGAAACCTGCTCCTGTTTATGTTCTCACGACTGATGCTTCCTCCACAGGATGGGGAGCTCACCTCCAAGAGTTCAGCATTGCGGGGAAGTGGACTATGGCACAGAAACAGACCCATATAAATGCCTTCAAGACCATGGCTATTCTAAATGCATTGAGAGCATTCTGCCACCTTCTCCAAGGGTCTGTCGTCAATGTAACATCAGACAACATGTCGGCTGTCTGGTACATAAACAAACAGGGTGGCACCAAGTCACCAGAACTTTGCCAACTAGCTTTACAGATTTGGCACTTTGCAAAGCGCCAAGACATGTTCCTAATTGCCACTCATCTAGTGGGTTCAGAGAACACAAGGGCTGATGTTCTCAGCAGACTTACCTTGGAGAATCACGAGTGGGAACTCTCCGATCAGGTATACAGATGCCTAACAGCTCGCTGGGATACACCATTAACAGACTTATTTGCAATTGCGAACACCACCAAATGCAAGCAGTTCTGCTCCAGAGCTGCACACGATCCTGCATCCATGGGAGATGCCTTCCTGACTCCATGGACACCACATTTCACCTATGTGCTCCCTCCCATCCACCTAATCCCCAAGCTTCTCCACAAGGTACAGAGGAGGGTGCAAACCTAATCCTTATAGCCCCAAACAATTCTGGTTCACCGAGCTCCTCTCGGTAACCCAGACATTAATTCCTCTACCTCAGACACACACACACCCTCCTATTGTCACTGTACCAGGGTCAGGTTCTCCACCCGGTTCTCCACCCGGATCTTCACGCCTTCAGGATACAAATCCCCTAGCTCCTGTTTCCCTACATGACAAGGTAACTCTAATTTTATTAAATGACATTAAACTATCCACCAAGAAATCCTATGATTCTAATGGAAACGGTTTACCCACTGGCTAGCAGATACAGGATTGACCACTGATCAGCTTTCGGTCCCCTTGTTGGTTTGTTTTTATTTATTTATTTAAAATTTATATCCCGCCCCTCCTGCCCTTAGGGCAGCCTGGGGCGGCAAACAACATTCAATAAAAACAATATAAATTTTTTAAAAACAATTTAAAATTACAATATGTGGGGGGAAATCCCACCCAACCCCTACCCCTCGCCAAAGGCCCGACGGAACAGCCGACCTTACATACACGGCGAAACAGCAGGAGAGTAGGAGTCAACCGAGCCTCCTCTGGGACCAAATTCCACAGCACAGGGGTGGCCACCGAAAAAGATCTAACATCGGTGGCCACCCGCCTCGCCCGGGGAACCTCCAAAAAGGCTCCCACGGACGATCTCAAGAGTCACACGGGCACATGGGGAGTGAGGCGGCCCTGCAGATAAGCAGGGCCCAGGCCGTGAAGGGCTTTAAAGGTTAAAACCAGCACCTTGAACCTAGCCCGGTACTTTATAGGCAGCCAGTGCAGAGCCCGGAGCACCGTTGCTGCAGTATCTGCTCCACTTAGCGGAAAAGGGATTAGCCCACTCTTCAGGAGTCCACCTCTCCGCTATAGCCAAACGAGTCTCTTTGAAAGACAATCAATCCTTGTTTGCCCATCCTCTGGTTAAGCGGTTCCTTAAAGGTCTCTCAAACTTGTTTCCCCCACGTAAGATCCCTATTTCCCAGTGGGACCTTGGTTCTCAATTTCCTGACGTGGCCCCCCTTTGAACCACACCACGAGGCGGACCTATTTCACTGGACCTTAAAAACGTCGTTTCTGGTATCCATCACCTCCAAGACGTGTCAGTGAACTGGCTGCCATTTCTATTCAACTTCCTTACTTACATATTTTCCCTGACAGGATTGAAATTTCGACTCACCCGTCCTTCATTCCCAAGTCCGTTTCCCCCTTTCATTTATCCCCAAAAATTATCCTTCCAGTTTTCGCCCCACCTCCTCATGATTCTGAAGTTCTCAAGACAGCCCATACACTAGACGTTAAGAGAACTGTCCTTTTATATCTCGACAAAACCAAATCGTGTCGACGTTCTGACAGCCTTGTTATCTCCCCCCCTCTTCACAATCTAGGGAACAAAGTTTCCTCCCAAACAATCTCTAAGTGGCTCGTCCGAGTCATTTCCCTTGCATATCAAAAGTTAGGGCTCCCTCCTCCCCCTAATTTATGGCCCCACTCTTTGAGGGCTCTCGGGGCTACTAATGCAGTTTTCGCTAATGTATCTCCCCACGAGATTTGCAGGGCTGCTACATGGAGTTCTCAACACACTTTCTTAAAACACTATGCTTTACATTTGGGCTCCCATTCACAAATGTCAGTGGGAGTCGCCATCCTGAATTAATTTTTCCCACAGTCAATAATTCAGAAACCTGTGTATGTTGTCCTATATTTCTTTATCTTTACTCATGTTACAAGCACTGTGTTACTTTGTTACTTGCTAAGTAATAAATAATTGAGGTTTACTATTTGGACTCTGTCTCTATCTGAAAATTCCCCCACCACCTACCGCTAGGCTTGGTACTCTCCCATTTGTGAGAATGGGAGGAGCCACTCGAAGTAGAACAGAAGGTTGCTACCTTGTAAACAAGGTTCTTCGAGATGGCTGCGAACATTCTCACAAGTGCCCACCCTTCCAGCCCCGCATGGAATTTTCTTCTATTGCTCTAGGGCTGGAAGGAACTGTTGGGTTTAGGCGGGACGGTACCTTATATAGCGTGGGGGCATGTCAACGTCACGTTAAATTGGAATATGAGCTTGGTATATGCTGGTAAGAGAAGGGCGCGCAGGCGTAAACCCATTTGTGAGAATGTTCGGCGCCACCTCGAAGAATCTTGTTTACAAGGTAGCAACCTTCTGTTCGGCTAGTGGGTAACGGAGTTTTAGCTCTTTCTTCCCACAAGGTGGCGCTACCACTTTCCCCCTTGAGAACCCCGACAGTTAAAGGCAGAACCCATTTCCAAAACAAAAAAAATTCAAGAACATCTCACAAAATAGATTCTATTCTACCCTTAAACTTCAAAAAACATGAAAAATTACAATTCCAATTCAAAAAACATTTAACATGTTACCAAAAATATAAATGCCAGAAAGCATTAAAATTATGTCCAGATTTTCTATCTGTATTCCATAATTTACCATCAACATGACTGGAAGATATGTCCGAAATTTATTACCATATTTTACTATTTTATTACCATATTTTACTATTTACTATGAACTGATCACATTATTTCTTTACACGTCATCTATCATCATAAGTCACCAACGAACATTTTTTTCAAACTGCCTCAACTCGGTCCTCTTGTGCAGAATTGCACTGTATACAAACCAATTGTATCAAGTTGTCTAACTGACATTGGCAACATTTCATTGTATAAGGTGTATACAATTTGTATACATGTAAACAGAGTTGCCCTTTGAAAAAACATTAGTAGGTGAATTATGATATAAATAAATGACATGTAAAGAAATAATGTGATGATAGCTTAGTTAGTGGTAAATAGTAAGAAGAATATGTATGCTAATAAACTGGAGAAGGGCTTGGTGGTCTAGAGGTGAGACTCTTGCTCAGGGAGCAAGAGATCCTGGGTTCTAATCCCCTGTGGTGTTGCTGTCCTCGAACAGGAGGGAAAAAGGCCAGGACTGCTCAGCAATCAATAATAATAATAATAATGGTAATAAATTTAGTACATATGTTCCAGCAATGTTGATGGTAAATTATTGAAATAGACAGGAAATCGGGACATAATTTCCATGCTTTTTGGTGTTTATTTTTTGTTGTAATGCATGTTAAACATTTTTTGAATTGCAATTGGAATTCTCATTGTTTTTTGGAGTTTAAATAAGGGTAAAGTCTATTTTGTAAAAAAAAATTAAACATTTGTACGTGCTGGATAAATATCTCAAAAGCTTTTTCCAATAGCAAAAATATTTGACTGAATATCCAAAATATTTAAAATGAAATATTTAATTAAGAAAAAAATCAATAAAGCCCACTTAATGTGGCTTAAATGTTATATTAAACGTTTTAGTTGGAAATTACTTTTATCTGAAGTACTTCTAAATGTTTTAAGACATGATTGGGTGCACCTACTTGCACCCAATCAGGTGAATTCATAACTTGAGTAATTAACCAAAAAGCCCTAATGTTTTTTAAAAAACAAAGGCAGAACCATTTCCAAAACAAAAAATTTTGAACATTTAAACCACATTAAGTGGGCTTTATTGATTTTTTTCTTAATTAAATATCTCATTTCAAATATATTTTATATATTCAGTCAAATATTTTTGCTATTGGAAAAAGCTTCTGAGATATTTATCCAGCACATAAGATTAACATGGCACACTTTTTGAGTTTTGTTTACTAACTAAAAGTGAAATAAACATGCTAAGTTAGATCCGAGTTAATTTAGGGCATCAGAAGATTTCCTGGAAAGTTTTCCAATTCAAAATTTTCCAGAAAACCCACATCACTAGGTATAGACGACTGTTCCTTGGAACAGTTAGTCCTGGAACCTATGAGTAGAGAAGCAAGTTTGGATTAAATCCTAAGAGGAGCACAGGATCTGATGCAAGTGCAGCAACAGTAGTGAAGTTACTTGGTGAGGTAAAGGAGGCTATTAGAGCCAAAAATACATCTCTTTAAAAGTTAGGAAAACAGGAAAGAGGATAAACAGTGGCAAGGTCTTAATAAAGTGGGTTATGAGGAAATTTGAAGAGCGATTTGCCAAATATGCAAAATTCAATAGCAACTTTTTTTTTTCAGTACATCAAAAGCAGAAAGTCTGCCAGGGTGTCAGGAGGGCCACTAGATGACCATGGAATAAAAGGGACATTCAACAAAGGTCATTGCAAAGATAAGGTCATTGCCGAGGATGTTGGGGAACTATTCTTTGTAGAATCTTAAGAACCGTTACAAATCAACATGATGCTTGAAGAGTGTTTAGAGCAGATTAAGTTCCTTCAAAACTCTTGGTTAAATACCGCCTGGTCCTGGCAACTTGCTACTGTTTTATTTAGCAAATATGAAACTGAACAGCAACTATTGGTAATTTATAGCATGTCACTAAAATCTACTATGTACCCGATGACTGAAGGGTAGCAAATATAGCACCTATTTTAAGAAAGGCTCCAGAGGTGACACTGGAATCGGAGAGCTTGACGTTGGTGCCAGGAAAACCAGTCGAGACTATGGTGAAGAACAGTGTTTTCGGGCATATTAACGAACATGATATGATGGGGAACAGCCAACATGGGTTTTGCAAAAGGAAGTCATGCCTCAATCTACTTCAAGTTTTGAGTGTGGCAACAAGCTACAAGCATGCAGGTAAGGTGATCTGGTTGATATAGTATATCTGGATTTTCAGAAAGCATTTGACAAGATCCCTCCCGAAACGCTCCTAAGAACTAAGTCATCATGGAAGGGCTGAGAAGCCAATCAACTGACATCAAATATTTGACATTATTGGTCAATTGTCTGCAGTCAAATATTGTCAATCCATAAAGTCACAAATGACTCTGTAAAGGCAGCACCCTGCCTTTTGTACTGCATAAATTCTGCAAGCTCACTGCAAGCAGAAAAAAATGACAATTATAAATTTACACACAAAAGTTGGCTTTCAAGCAGACAGTGGCCCAGCAAAAGACATACTACACCAGCAACACAGATTAAAGAACCCCAATGCACTCCCAAACACACACAGAACTATCCTTCCCCTCACCCACACAACCCAAACTACAGCAACAAATACACCCCAACCAAAAAGTTTCACAGTCCCTCCTAAATAAATCAAGCACAAAGTCAAAAAATTCCAAAAAGTGTTCAGTCTTGGTTATTGTTCACATTTATAATACCCTAAGGGTTGTGTGTGCTGTCTCGGCCTCTGATTGCGAGAACCTGCATCCCATTCCCTGCAGGATTACTAACAACTGGCCCCTCCTGCCTCCACAGGTAGTTATTTCAAGGCTGGACCCTGAGGGTGCCAGCCCAAAGGGCGACACACAAAGGGTGCTGGCCATTTGTGCGGGCGGTTCGTGGGGATGGATGTGGCAGTGGCAGCCAGAGCCTTAGTGCTTAACGCTGACTCCTCTTCAAAGGACTCGTGCTGTTGCTGCCCGACCCCAAATACCATCTACCCAGGAAGTGGGCAGGGCCGGGGTGCACGACGGGATTTCTGGCGCAGCGAGACCAAAAGCGGCTGGTTGCCCGGCTGCAAGGGAGCTGACACCACTGACCCACTGGCAAGCTCGCTGCTGCTGAGGACAAACCCAGTGTCCCGGGGTTGTGTTGGGGGTCTTGCCCCCTCCCAGGACTTGTGCTGTTGCTGCCAGCCCCAAGTACCATCTATCTCCTCCCCCTATCGGGTGCACGACCGGACTTCTGTCCCGGAAAGGCCAAAAGTGGCCGGGACATTCTTGATAGCAGACAGGGGCACAGTATTTTAGGGTGGGAGGTGGTGGCGGGACCGTTCTTGAATGGTTCCGCTCCTTCCTGTCTGGGAGAGTCCAGCGTGTGGTCCTGGGTGATTTTTCAACTTTTCCCCGGGGCCTCACGTATACAGTCCTGCAGGGTTCCATCTTGTCCCCTCTCTTGTTCAATGTGTAAACGCAGCCTTTGGGGGAGGTTGTTAGGGAGTTTGGTGTACGCTGTATGCTGAGGACACCCAACTTTCTCTCTCATTTTGATCCGACTCAGGCCCGGCAGTCTCAGTGCTTACCGCTTACAACTTGGCAGCTGCAGGGGATTGGATAAGGGCGAGCCGTCTGAAGTTAAATCCCGACAAGACGGAGGTGACGGTCGTGGGGAAGGTCAGGGGTGTGGTGGCCGCCATCATTGATGGGATCTGTTCTGCCCTGGTATCTCAGGTTTGGAGTCTGGGGGTGCTCCTGGACCCACAACTCCACCTGGATGCCTAGGTGGCAGCTGTGGCAAAAGGGACATCTGGTGCATCAGCTTCAGCCATATGTCTTGGACTCCGACCTAGCCACGATCATCCATGCTTTTATTACCTCGAGACTGGACTACTGTAACACACTCTACGTGGGGCTACCCTTGGTGCTGGTTCGGAGACTGCAGCTGGTGCAGAATGCAGTGGCTCATCTCCTAACGGGGACGGGCTGACGCGAGCATATTACACCAGTGCTTCAAGGTGTTGGTGTTGACCATTAAAGCCCTGAACAGCCTGGGCCCCGCCTACCTGCAGGACCGCCTCACCCTCCGGGACCTGCATCAGCCCCTGCGGTCGGCCGGGGGCGCCCTCCTCAAGGTTCCCCGGGTTTTTCAGGTGTCGACCTTGTGGAGGGCATTCTCTGTGGCCACACCGTGCTTGTGGAACTCCCTCCTGTTGGAGGTCCGCCTGATTACCGACCTCCCCTCTTTCCGTAGACAATGTAAGACCTGGCTGTTCCGCCGTGCTTTTCCTAAAGGAGAGGGGGTGGGTGGGATGTTGTTCTTTATATTGTGTTTTATATCATATCATTGTTTTAAATTGTTTTAATATGTTAGCTGCCCCGAGATGCTTTTAGCAGGAGGGGGTGGCAGACAAATTTTATTATAAATAAAATTAATAAACCTAACATGGTTAAAAGGTATAATAATTCATTATAATTTTGTTTATTTTAACTGCATTGTTCTGCAACAATTAACTTTGGTTTTATGTTTCTGTTCTATCAGGAATGAGATGAGATAGAACAGAACCGACTGTCCAAGCTCCATTAAGTGCCTCACCTCTGGCAGTACAAAAATGTTAAAGAGTGTTGCTTTCATTTTAGTCTCCTTCGGGTCCCTATCACTCATACCAACTTGGGTTTCCGCACTGCCATTCTGTACCACTTTTAACCGCAGCATGACAGCACAGGCGGTAGCATTCCACCATGCAAACACTGGGTTCGATCCCAAACCCCTGCGCGCATTGTGCCCACAGGACTGTGGCCCGCGTGCAAACCACGCATGCAGGGATTTGGGGTCGATCCCACTGTACCCTGCTTTCTGTATATGTTATGCATGCTGTACCTGGCTGAGTCTAGCTGTACTTAAAAGTGCTTTGAATTGTAGTTTTTCTTAAACTGTCTTGTATGCCTTTTATCTTAGTGCAACAGGTATGTGCTATGTAGGATGTTCTACTCTAAGAAACTAGGTTAAAAGTTATGGGTACATCTGAAGATTTTTACTAAGTCAAATATGCTGATACAGTTGGAAGTAGGTAGTGCATTCCGTTTATTAGATCATGCATTCTTTTGTTGCTATGATTTCTATATAACAGAGAGAAACTGATCCTCGTTCAGTGTTACCCTCGCTGTTCCATCTTCTCTGCAAAGAACTTATTTTCTATGTTGAGCTAAGGACTATCTTAGTCTCTCTTTTTAACTTTGAAACTAAATGTAAATGTACTTTATATATTGTTAATTAAAGCTAAGTAACTTGAGACCAGAGTCTTTGACTTTGTATCAGCAATCTGGTAACAAAAGGAATTCTCCTAAAGTTAAAGTGAGTTGGTAGAGTACAGGAGAAACAAAGTAATAAGATCCCGATATTTGGTCCAAACTTTCCCCAGGACCAGAACTCAGAGTTAATGCACAGCCTGCGCTTGAGGACTGCTGAGCTTAATGGCTGACAGCCTGAAAGATCAACTTTCTGTTACAGGGAGGTTGTGGTGGAAGTAACCATTCAGGGAACCATCCCCTTCCCTGCTTACCTACTTTGACACAGCGTATTTGATTGAATGTACTTGTAGTGGAAAGCAAAGCCTCACTGCTTTGTTTTCCCACGTGACAAAAGCCGCACAGCATCTGCCTCCCTGAGTTTTTGCAAGAGGCAAATGATACACTTTTTCATCTTATGAGAAAGCACCCTTAGTTGAAAATGTTGTACTTGCAATTTCTGTACATCTTGTGTTCCAAAAATGGGGAGGGAGGGGGAGTCAATTCAACCCCAAGTACCATCACTTGGGCTGTTACTGCTAACATGAGGGGGTACTACTGTACTACTACTATCAAAACGTTTTTGCTGTATAATAATAAATGTATTAAGGCATCAGCTTTCGCCATAGCCAACATAAGATGAAAAAATCATCAATATTGGGTGATTTCAGACGCTACGGGGCCCGTTGGCCCCGTACCCAAATCAACCCATTCATTCCCCACCGGAGTCACCCCGTCACGCTGCAACAGACATGCCAGGGGGATCCCGGTGGGGAATCTGGGAGGGGGCGGTCCGCGTGGTGCAACGTGCAGCCGCACGGCCCCGCCCCTCCACGCTCCCGCCGTCCACCCTCTTGGGAGACGGGTGGGCGGCGGGGCCAATGCGGCCGCCGCGTCGCGCCGGATTTGCCACGGCCCGGGATCCCACCGGTGATCCCGGGCCGTGGCGCCCGGCCAGACGTTACTTTGTTTTGGTCCCCGCTGGGGATCTCTTTGACCACGCTTCCTGGGACATTCCCCCGGCTAGCCCGGGAAGCGTGGTTCAAATTGAACCCATGTGCGGATTGACCGTGGCGAACATCTGGCAGCCGCCAAACAGACGTTCGAGACACATTGACCACAGGTAGGTATTCACCGTGGTTCACTGATCTCGTAACGTCTGAAAATACCCATTGTTATCTACACACAGAAAAAAAATAAAACATTTATAGCCATGAAGAGAAGCTACCTGTTCACAAAGGTAAGCATATCAGCATATTAAATAAAATTGGGAAGGGACTATCATACGTTTTTGCTGTATTTCTGTCCCACAAAGTTTATTTTTTATGTTTAAACTGGAGTCATTTTCAAAAATTAGTCATTTATATTTTTCAACTGTGGTTTCATTGGGGTCTATCACAATACCGGATTAATATAGTCCTGATTAGCTTCCATAGACAAGTTGTCCGTCATGCATCAGGAACTGAATGGGTACTGCTGCTTACTATTTTTTGATTGCCAGATGCTTAGTATTTTTTTGTTATTTTTTTTTGTAACAAACCTGTAAAATTGTTTTGTTTATATTTGTCTAATTATGCATGCAGACCAATCCATTCAACTTCTTGTTCCATTATCACAAATTTCCCCCCGAACATGTTCCCAGCAGATGGGAGGCAAAAGCTTCTGCTCTGAAGTCATGTTTTTACACTTTACTTTCCACTCACTAAGCAAGGCTAGTTTCTCTATACCCTGAAAATGTCACAATGTGTTTGGCACTGGTCTCTTCCAGTTCATCTTTCTGAATCAAAGTCCTAAAGCAAAATTACAATACTCAAGTCTGAGGATGGCAGAAGTGACATTTTAATGGCCAAAAAAATTAGTATTAAGAATGAAGGCTATCTGGCAAGATGCACACACCTGGGACATCCACATATGAAAAATATAAAATTCTAGAAAGGTACATCTTAGTCATTTTGGTTTATCTGAAAGCCTGCAGTTGCTTAAAACTTTTTTCACTAACTGGGTGATATTTTACATTTCCAAATGTAACTGAACGTTACCATAGCTACAGTGGAATTCTACAATAACTTCATTGCCTCGTAATTGCTGTATATTTGTCCCATCCAGTTAGGTATCAAATAGCTTTTGATACCTAGCTTCTGTCACAACAACTTCTATTTTGACAGAAGTGAACATATAAAAAGTAATTTATTGACAATAAAACAGTAAACCAAAGATCCACAACAGTTTTCTTTAATTGTAGTGAAATTCCTCTATTCACGATGTCCAGGACTAGTACAAATATCTACATCACTTAATTTCACATTTGGTCTATGCAGAGGAGAAAAGGGTGAAATGGCCACATGCATACATCACTCGGTCAAAGCCAGAGGCTCCTGGCTCCCGGAGCCAGAGTGCTCGAAGCAGCGACTCACCCCATGTACACAGAGGGTGAAAACAGACATGACGCTAACCACCCTTTAACCACCCTTGGTGGTTATTTATGCATGTCGCAGGGCTCCATAGGGCACCAATATAGCCCTGCAACATGCATAAATAACCACCAAGGGTGTCATGTCTGTTTTCACCCAGAGTTAGCTGTGACAAACTATACACCAAGTGACCAAAACACCCTTCTATTTCAGGATATGCACTAAGATTGCAAATGGATGGCTTTTACCCACAAAGCCAAGTTAGTTGGCAATATTGCAAAAATGTCTTCACCCCAAAGTCATATTGTAAAAATGACTTCACCCCAAGTTATTAAATGTTACACAAATGAAAAACACCTTGAATTTTAAACATATTTCTGCAGAGGTCTGTACAAAAGCTTCAGTAAGTCTGGTGACAAACTGGAAAGAAAAAAAAAAGGAAAAAAAAAAGCTTTTCACCATTACAAAAGTACAGAACTACACAGAATCAGAATTCGAAGGGACTCTTGACGGTCATCTATCCAATCCCCTGCTTCGAAGCAGGAGGACTACAGCTACAACATACCTAACAAATGGCTATCCAGTCTCTTTTGGGAAGCCTCCAGCGCTACAAGAACCTACAACCTCCCTATGTAACTTGTTCCAGTACCATACAACTTACACCATTAGGAAGCTTTTACTGATATTACCTGAAATCTGCCTTCCTGTAACTTAAGCCCATTATTCAAGTCCTTCCCTCTGTATCAATGCACAACAATCTGGTGGCAGTCCTTTATATACTTGAAGATTGCTATCAAATATGTTTAGTCTCTTCACTAGGCTCTACATACCCAATTTCTTCAGACTTTACTCATAAGACTTCCTTTCAGACCCCTGATTTTTGGCCCTCTGTATTGTCCTCCTCTGAACCCACTCCAAATTCTCAGTATCCTCTTTAAAGTGAGGCCACCTAGAACTGGACACAATTCTTCAGGTGAGGTCTGACAAATGCTGAAGAGTGAATCTATTACTTCTACTTACTTGGAAACAATGCTTCTGTTGATGCAGCTTATTACATTAGCCTTTTTAACAGCCACAATCACATTACTGACTCATATTTGGTTTGTGATCAACCATAGTCCTTAGATCCTTTTCACATGCTGCTGCCAAGCCAGGTATCCCCCAATATACCCTTTTTTTCTTCTCCAAATGCAGAACTTTACGTTTATCTCAGTTGAATCTTAAAGAAAAATCTAGCGCTGATTTCCAGCCTTTCAAAATTCCAAGGTATTAGCTATATCTCTTCCAGTCTTGTCTCATCTGCAAACTTGACATTTGTTGTCTCTGCTAAAACGGTTAATGTTATTGCAAATTTTCATCAAAGCAGAATGAATCTAATTCACCTCTTCCTCAATTCTAAGATGTCTTGGTGGAATAAAATGGCACGTATGAGCTGGATTGTTTTAAGTATGCTTTATTTGAATTTTGAGGCATTACAAAAATAGCATTTAAGAAGCTCCAATATTCCACAGCATCTCTCCCAGTAAATTCCTACAGCAGAAGCCCACACACAACTATTCAGCAACACCATCCTTCTAAATGTTCTAACTGGGGTGAAGTGACATCAACACCACTTCAAAGCAAGAAGTCAAACTACTTTCTAAATGCCTTTTTAGATAAGAAAAGGGATAATATCCTTAATCTTGTTTTAATGAACTAGCACTTTGGATTGTACCATGATACCCTTACAAAAAAAATCATAATCAGGAAAGATTGTTACACTTGTGTTTGGGTTATATGTCCACTATTAAAACAATGAAAGGTTTGTATTTTCTCTTTGTAATCAGAAATATACCTGCCGGACTCCAGTAAGTAGGTAAGATACCACTGTACTACTTCGTTTCTATTGCATTTATTTTTTTTTAAAAGTCTCATTTAGAAGCTTTATCTTAAATAATAAATATAACTTGCATAACTCACAAAGTAGTAAGAGTTTCAGGTAAGTACACAAACAGTAAATATCAATTTAATACATTAAGTCTGACTATCAAGGCAACTACTTTAAAGTATCAGTCACATTTAATTAATGTATTAACCTGATCCATCAATCACTTTGTTAACTTAGCCATATGTGCAGCACCTTCAATAGGCAACCAACCCTCTTTGCAGGCTATTACAAAAAGAGATATCAAAAATCATTAATTTGTGAACTGTAAAATTGTATTTAAATAATTAAATGAGGATAACAAAGTCATTATCCAAATGATTCTGTGTCCAGATTTCCTAGTAATCTAACAACTGAAATTGGGTTTATGTAACACTTTATGTACGATATTCACTCTGTTACATGATTTGGATTGCACTGCTTTGTGTCCTTAACACGATATCACTCATATTTTAAGAGAAAGTTGGATTTGAGAGAGCTAAAATGTTTAAATCCTTAAGAAACTCAAATCAAGCACAATCTTCCTGGCGCTGGTGAGTGACAGACACCTCTGCACCACGGGAAGGGAGGACAACCAGGCTCGCGCTGCTGCAGGGTCAGCTCCGACCCACCACCCCGTTGACGAGACAGGCGCGCGCCTAGACATCAAGTTGGCGCGCGCACCTCCTCCCCCACCTCCATTATCGGCCGCGGAGCCAGGCAACCTCGCCCTCTCCTCCAGGGAGAGGGCTATGAGGGGGTTTAGGCCCCACGGCATCAGGAAGTGGAGACGTCACAGCCCCGTTACACTGACTCACCCAGAGCCGCATTCCTCCCTGTGAACTCCTCAGCACCAAGCCGGAGGCGCTGCTACTCACCCGGGAGGAGCCGCAGTGACCAGAGAAGGGCGGGACGCGCGAAGGCCCCAGCCCCACCCGTCTCATTCACAAACCCGAGCCACGCAAACCTGGGAGAGACAGCTCTTTTGCGCTATACGCTGAATGGTCCATCTAGGTACCTATCATTACAGAACCACCCCCAGCCCTCCCCAATTGGCCGGATCAGAGAACCCCACCCCCTCACTATTGTCATCCAATCACAGCCCAACGATCGCCCCCCACGCTGCTTAAATGCACCCGCCAACAAAGCAGAAAAAACATCTATTCGCGCATCAAAGCGTCAATCACCTTCTACAATTCCCACCTTTCTTTCCTAATAGCCGAGCAAGGCCGATTCCTGGAAGAACCAACACGGCCTTTGAGCAGTTAGAACCGAAGAACAAAAACGCCCGCTGCCTTTAAGGGGAGGCGCTTGGCCTGCCTCGGGGCACGCGCCGCTCTCTCTCTCTCGGGGAGCTTCACACTGACCTGTAAAGGAGCGAGTGGCACACGGAATTTTCGCGACCCACAGAATCAGCCTACCGCCAAGACAGCCACTAGCTCGGAGGAACCGAATCAGCCTGTGAAGAGGCTCGCCATCTTGGAATGTTTAGACAGAAAGTCACGTGGTGAAACCATTTTCCGCTGAGCCAATCAGTAGTGAGTTTATTTATAGCATCGCTCCCTCCCCCTGAGGATGGCAGGGGCTCGATCCACCTACGAGAGCAGACGTTTCCCGCTTGAGTAGCTGGCTACTACTATACCCGCGCCTCCTGGGGCTGCTGAGTGGTGGGGTTCTCAAGCTCTTCTCCACCCTCATGAAGACTGGGCGATAAGGGTGTAATCCTTCTCTCAAGTCAGGGAGAGCTAAGCCATTGATTTCCTTACAAGCTGTAAAGAAATCAATGGCTTAGCTCTCCCTGACTGCACTAGCTGTAAGGAAGTTGAATACACAACCACTCTCCATTGTAAATAGAAGCCCCAACATTAATGAAACAGCTGAAGCTATAGTGCTGAACATTTTATTCATGGTTCTATTTGTGAGGACCGTTCTACATGGAAAGTTTGAAGAAGATTGAGTCAGAAAGTAAAACGTTATAACTGCTGAAATGTCAACTGGTTGTGGTCAAAATGCACACCAACCTAACGATTTTGAACCATGTTTATCTCCCAGACACACACACACACGCTCCCCATGAGGTGAGCCCTGAGAATTCACAGCCTTGTAGTCTGAGATACACACCAAATGCTGCTGAAGTCTCCAAGCATTTTGTGTAGCCAAAACTGTGTTATGTAAAACAAAATTAATTAGTTCTGCTGGCTCATGCATGCACAGTACTGCCCGTGCTTCTCAGAAAGAGGGGGAAATGAGGCAGAAGGGAGACTGGGGAGGGACTGGCCACCCCCTTCCTCCCACTCACTATGTTGCTGTCAAGCTCTCTCTGGTGCCACTAGCCACCTTGAGGTGGCTGCTCCCTTTTTTTCACCTCCACTTGGCCTCCAAGCCCCAGCCAGCAGCACATCCTGGCATGCTAGCTTCCCAGAGCCAGCAGGCAGCTCCTTCAAGCAGCTACTGCTGCTGAATTGAATCAATGGGCAGGTTGCACAGCTGTTGCAGCCAGGGGAGGGGATTTTACTCTGCTGCTGCAGCAGTCTGAACCAGGAGGGGAAGGGCAGCTCCTTCAGAAGCCCACTGGAGGGAGCCAGCACCTGGGATGCTGCCAGACAGAACAGCCAGGATTTACAGATACGAAGGAAGGAGGGGATATCTGGAGCCACTTCCACCGGAAGGGAGTTCCACAGCCTAGGTTCAGTCACCGAGAATGCCCTCTCCATAGTGGCCCCCCAGGCCACAGGGGACTTCAAGAACAGCATCCCCAGCGGACTGCAGAGGCTGCTCCAGAGTGAGGTGGTCCTTCAGGTAAGTCAGGCCAAGGCCGTATAGGGGTTTATAGGTCAAAACCAATACCTTGAATCGGCCCGGAAGACTATAGGCAGCCAGTGCAGAGCCCGGAGCTCTGCACTGTAATGTGCTCACGGCGATCCGTCCCCGTAAGGAGACAGACGGCTGCATTCTGCACTAGCTACAGTCTCTGGACCATCACCATAGGTAGCCCCACTTAGAGTGTGTTGCAATAGTCCAATCGCAAGGTAATGAAAGCATGGATGATGGTGGCCAGGTCACTATCTGAAACATTTGGCCGAAGCTGTTGCAACAGATGCAATTGTGGAAAGCACTCCTCGCCACAGCCCCCACCTGGAAATCCAGGCAGAGCTCCAGATCGAGGAACACGCTCAGACTACGGACCTGGGATACCAGTGGAGGGTGGACCCTATCAATGATGGGAGCCACCACATCCACTGCCCTTCCCACCACCATCACCTCCATCTTGTTGGGATTCAGCTTCAGTCGACTCACCCTCATCCAATCCCCAACAACCGCCAGACATTGGGTAAGCACTCAGACTGCCAGGTCTGCGTCAGATGAAAATGAGATGACACTGTACCCCATACCGCCTCACGACCTCGCCAATTGGCTGCATATACATGTTGAACAAGAACAGGGACAGGATAAAACCTTCTGGGACACCACACATGAGGTCCCATGGAGATTAAGAACAATCCTCAAGCATTAAATGCTGAGTTCTCCCAGCCAGGAAGAAGCCAAACCAGTCAAGGATGATTCTGCCCACTCCAGCTCAATCCCACAAGCGAATCACCATCTCATGGTCAATGGTATCAAAAGCAGCCAACAGATCTAACAAAATTAGCAGGGTCAAACAACCCTGATCTAATTCATGGCAAAGGTCGTCGACCAAGGTCACAAGCACAGTCTCCGTGCCATAATCCGGACGAAAATCAGACTGAAAGGGATCCAGATAACCAGGGCGGTTTAGATGTCCCTGCAGCTGTTGGGCCACCACCCACTCAATATAGCAGCCAATAACTGGTGAAGGAATCAGTAGAGACCGGCCAATAACTGGTGAGGGAATAAATGTCAAGTGATGTTTTTTTGAGCAGAGGCTGCACCACCGCCTCTTTGAGGCAGCCCAGCACTCTGCCCTCCTGAAGGGAGGCATTGATCACCCTGGCCAGCAACGGCTCCACCGTCTCCTGGTGGCCTTAACCATCCAGGACGGGCATGGGTCAAGTTCACAAAAGGTGGCCCTAACAGCCCCAAGAACATTCCCTGCCCCGACAGTTGACACCAACTGAAATTGATCCCACGAACCCAGACAAGGCAGGGCTTCTACAGCTTCTGGGTCACCCACTGCAGTAAGTGCAGCATCAAAGTTGTGGTGAATCCGAGCAATTTTCTTTGCAAAATTATCACCAAACATATCGTAGCGGGCATTAGATACCTTCGATTCCAGGTGGAGGGAGGGGGTCCAACCCCCTCACCACTGGAAAAGCTCCGCTGGATGAGATTTTGCAGAGGCTATATGGGCAGCAAAAAAATCCTGCATTTTTTGCTGCCCTTACAGCTACAGCATAGGCACATAAACGCTCTATGTTGCAATCTGTCAGCTTCAACATGTGAATGGCACCACCGTAGCTCCAACCGCCACACCCCACTTCAGCAAGTTCAGGCCCTCCATAAACCACAGAAGCCTGAGGAGTTATCACTGAGGGAATGGACGCCTCGTACCTGTCCGGCCAATGGCATCCAACAGCCAGGTACTCCATAAAGCCAACGAGGTCATCGAGCGGACAGTCATCAAAATCAGAGGATAACTCCACAAGAGCTTTCTGGAACTGCTCAGTTTCCATTATGTCCAGGGGTGAACCATCCAAATTGGTTCTACACCTCCCTGGGGGCAGACATGCACCAGGAGACGTGCTCGCAGGGGGTAATGATCCATCCATGACAAAGGTTCTACTGACACCTCCCCCATCAATGAATCACCCGCCTCAAGGCTGGTGCAAAAAATCAGGTCCGGGGTATGCCCCCCATCATGCATTGGGCTGTTGACAATTTGGGACAGGCCCATGGAGACCATGAACTCACGCTCTGAACCACTGAAACTGGCATCAGGATGTATGTTGAAGTCTCCCAAGACTAATGTCTTCGGGGAGCACAACACAACATCTGACACCAGCTCCAACAAGGTGCGTAGGGATGCTGCCGTACAGGTAGGTGCACGGTATACTAGCAGCACCCCCAATCTGTCCCCTGCCAAGTCAAATAAAGGACGCCTCGACCCCATTATATCCTGCACCAGATATCTCCTGACAGACCACGAATCCTTAAAAATAATGGCTACACCACCCCCTCTCTCCCCCCGTCCCTCCGACCGAGGCTGATGTTGCACTGAGTATCTGGCCGGCATGATGTCTGCCAAGACAAGCCCCAACTCATCGTCCAGCCAGGTTTCTATAATGCATGAGGTCAGCGTTATGGTCCAGAATTAATTCCTGGACTGTTGTGGATTTATTAACCACCGACCTCATGTTCAGCAGCATCAGATTCAGGCCTGGGATCCTCTGATCATGACCCACTTCGTCACCTGCTTGGGGGGAAGTGAGAGGGACAGGTAACAAACACCTGACCCGTCTCACACGGGTTGAATGCATGGAGGATATGGACAGGGAAGCAGCGGAGGCTGCAATCCCAACAGTTCCCTTTAAAATTAGTGCCCGGAGGGCAAGAGGGGTGCATCCTCCCAGCAAAGCCTTCATCTCTCCCCAGTCCCCCTCGGCAGAGCTCTCAGGTCGCAGCCCTGGGCCGGTTCCCTCCTGACGATCGGGGGTGGGAATAGGAAGTATGAGTCTCCCAATTTTGCAGGGCAGGGGACAAGGTGGCAGCAGCTGCTGCTGCTGCAAATTAGCAAATCTCGCAAAGGGAAACCTAGTTGGGCTGTAAGTAAAATGGGTCAGAGATAAAAAGGGACTTGCTGATCGCCACCACCACCATCCTTTTCAGAAGTAAGCAGGTTTGCTTTGGGGAGGAGAGAGGTGGGGGAAGAGAAAGCTGCAGCGAGCAAATAAAGTGCTCCCGCCCCTGCCTGCCTTTGCAGAAGTGCAGGAAATGTTCCACTGACCTACACATTTTCCCAAACATATGTGACCCCCCCCCCCCATCCCCCCACTCTTTTTCTCTCTTTCTGGGAGAGGAGAGTGCAAGGATCCAAGAAACTGAAATGCTGGGGAGGGAGAACGAGAGAAAATAAAAACAAACAAAAATGGGGGGGGGGGGTTATGATCCATATCTTCTCCCCCTGGAGGAGTTCAGCCCCCATACTTCAGAGCCTTGGAATATGAGATAGTCACGAAGTGCTACTGGAAGATGACAGTGCATGGTTCAGCAAAAACAGAGTTATTAAATATTTAAAAAATCAGTACTGCTGTTTGGCGCATGTGCCATGCAGCAGATGCTGGCTGCAAGAATGTAACTGACATGAAATTGACAAGAGTGTGAATAAAGTTGTGTGACTGTGGTTAGTTGTGCACTGTGCAGGCGTGCACTATACATGTTCCATGTAAATTTCTCCAACAGCTAATACCTATGGGGACTCATGGCTACTTTGTTTCAAGTGTTCTCTGGTTTCTGAACTGTCAGCGGACAGCTACCCTGCATGCCCACCGCAACGATGCAGCTCAGCGCATGTTGGCCACTCTCCTGCGCCATACGCCATGGTTGTAGAAGTGGTGACCCAGCAATAGTAGCTCGGCCCATTGCTTGAATACCAGCGCCAGGATCATGAAGCAGGAGAACAGGACCATTAACGGGACGGCCCTCTCCTCGGGGCTCATCAACAGGCAGCATGGTACCAACATCAACACGCACACTCAGGGGGAACCCACCACCGGTACCAGTGCTGGATAACCTAGCAGCTACCTGCATAGCCGTTACGTGGCAGGTGGACCTGACCCAGGCCTGTGCAGCTGTGACTGTGTCCCCTTTAACCACCCGGCCTGTCGGCGGCAGCAGCACCTAGCTATCACCCCCCTGCGATTCCTTCCTCCAGGCCCCGAGCCCTGTGCGCCCTGCACACCCCCACCGTGCCTCCCACCCACCCCTGCAACCCCAAGCCTGTCTGAGGGTACCGGGGACGACTGCACAGGGCAGCCCACTGTGCACACCCGCCTACTCTTGCCTCGGCACCTACACCCTGTTCTGGACACTAGCACCACCTTTCTATTGCTAAGTTAAATCACTATCATCTCTCATTCACCATGCTCATACCACCTCTCACTCTACACCCCACGCCCGGCCGCAGCAACCAGCACATATATGTACCGTGGCAGCCTGTGCTGTGTGCCCTGCGATTGGTGCGGTACCGTGGGTGTGTTCCGCGCACCTTGGAGGGGCTCATTAGCTCCCTGCTAGAGGCAGCCATGGCCTTGCTGATCTGTCATTGCTAACGCTGGAATGCACCCGCCAGGTGCATGGGGCAGGGATTCACAGGCTCTTGCCGGCATCCCATTATCAGCTGTGTATGGCCGCAGCCCAGCTAGTGCTGCACAGCATCTTGTGTAGTGCTGTCACAGCCGCTCTCTATAGGATCCCAGTGCAAGCAGCTGTGCAGCCCTTGGAACGGCCATGGCAGGGTGCGGAACAGGTCTGGAGGCTGCTGGTGGTGCAGGGGAGGAGTGCTCACTATGTGCCAACATGCTTTTGAGAACGATGTGGCAGAGCCGCGATGTCCAACTGCTGATGGTGACCCCCTGTCGGTGGCGGATGGCTTCGATCTCCTGTCGTGCTACATGTGAGTGATGGGTCATCCATTGGGGGTTCCGGCTTGCCGAGGTGTGCTGGGGAGCTCGGCTTTACCCTCCTTCAACAACCTCTGTGGGACCAACCAGCCGCTGTTGCAGTGCCCTGGACCGCACCAGAGATCACAGCTGTTCACCTGGTAGCTGCACATCCGGAGTATGGACTGGCCCTCCAGACCGGACATCCCCATGTTGTTACCGACTACACCGGCATCCTGCTGTGTGCCTGTGGCGTCTCCCGTCCACGATAGGACTGCCAGGCACTTCTTGGGGAGCTGGGCCTGCTACCCGCTGATGTTGGAGGACCCCTGCTGACCGGGACCCCTACAACATGTGAACTTGGCACCCTCCGATCGGTGATGAACCTACAGGCTGTGAAGGGTGCTGCTGCCATGGGAACCACCTCCTGCCCTGTTTCATGGTGGATGCACATATGCGCTCCTGGGGCCACAGGGGCCTCTTCGCCTGAGAAGGGCTTGTCCTGGGGCAGTGGTTCCAGAGGCATCCTCCGGCCTCTCCATGAGCAGGGCATCCTGAATGGCCCCTCCACTGCGTTGCCATGCCTGTGCTGTGGGCCACCTCAGCCTTTCGCCCCCTGCTCTGGCCCATGGTACTGTGTAACCCAGGGGTAAGCTGGCCTGTCAGCCAGACCCCATCGCTGCTTCCCTTCACTCTGGCCCCCATCACCCTGTAGCATTACTGAGTGCCTCCTTCCCTCTTGGAGTGACTGCAACAGTGCACTTGCAGGGAACAAGCATGAGCCCCTGCTCGCCCCGTCACTGGCCTCAGTTTGGCCGTTCCCCCCTGCCACCCCATCATGAATAAAGTATGTGCCTTTGCCTGTACCACCTTGGGTGCATTTGTATCCTTGTGCGACACCAGTCGCCCCTCCCCTGGCTGCCGCCCTGTCCTTGTGTGTTGGTTACTGTGATCGGGGACACTGGCGTTCCTGCTTGGGATGACTGGGGCTGTTGGGTGGCATACAGTGGTGCATGCTGGGTTCCCCTGTGGACTCCAGGATGGATTGTGGGTTCACCCCAGTGGGTGGTGTGGGCCCACCGCATCCCGTTGTGAGCCCTGTCCGTCATTTTCCGGTGGCTGCCTAGTGTCCGTCTTCCATATGCGGGCACCCTTCCTCAGGGCTATCCTCTGAGTCTCCCTGTGGAGGTGTGGTGTACCACCTGGCTGGATTGGCTGGGCAGTCGTGGTGTGCATGTGCAACATGTGTGCTGGTGATGTCCCATGGTGGTGCTCTCTGTTGTACCCCCAGCATGCAGGGGGGCAGACTGCGGGCCCCAACCCCTCCCTAGCAATCGGTGTTACCCTGGGGGCCTTTGCACTGACGTTCTGGCCTGTCAGGGGATACCCATTGGTTGGCCACCCTGCCTGGACTGCCGGTTGGTTCCCACCATTTGCACTCTAGGCAGTGGATGGGCGGCAGGTGAGCTGGGCAGCTGACCATGAGTGCGGGCAGTGTATGGGCCTGTTGCTGGCTGCCCGTGTTCCCGCTTGGTATGAGCGGGTGGAGTGCTGGATTGGGTGTCCCTGCCCACTGCATGGGTTGTGCTTGCTGTGTGGTTCCAACTCGCACCCTTTCCGTGCACCCTCTCCCCTTCTCCCTCTCCTTTCTCCCTTTTAGCTACACTGGTTGTCTTCCTGCCGTTCTCTGCCTGGCACAGATGGCTGGGCAGCCTCGAATCTCCATGCTGGGGCCCGCCTGTACGATGATATCAGTGAGTGTGCTGCGTGTGTGCGGGGCCCTCTCCCCAGGTGTCTGTTCAGGGTTCCACTTTGTTGGGGCCCACTGTCCCATCCTGATGGCCCCTTCTCTCTATCCCTTAGTGCAAGTGATGATTGCAGAGTGAACAAGAGAGCAGGAGGAGGTCGTGCAGCTGCTGCTGCACCTCTTGGAGCAAGTGCACCGCCTGGACCACGCCCAGGCGGAACGATGGAACCATGTATGGGGCCGGCGTTCCTATTGAGGCCGGGCCCCCGCCCCATGGACCCGCTCTCTGTGCTGCCTCCCCATCTCTGTTGGACTTTTCCTGTGTTCCACACCCGTCCCCATTGTAATAAAGTAGCTTTGCCCCCTTTCCCAGTTGTGTGTCATGTTCCTCCATGTGGCCTGGTCTCTTGCGTGGGCGCCTCATGGTGGTTGTGGCACTGTTGGGTGGCAGGGACTGGTTATCCCGCGCCCCCCCCCGGCATATGTGCAACTGCTCCGCCATGCCCTTTGGGTGTACCCCTAGTTTCCCTGGCCTGGGGTGTTTGTGGCCAGTCAGCCACCTGTCATGGTTCCCTTCTGTCCCCCACCGGCCCGGTCTCATTCCACCCCTTTCCCCCGGGTCCCTTGGGCCAGAGGTCCATCCCCTTGGCTGCTGTCCTGGTACCTTGACACACACACACACACACACACCCCGTTGGCCGCATGGATCCCTTGTTCATGTGAGGATGCTGGGAGCAGGTTTGCTGCCAGTTGGTGTGGTCTGGATCTCTTCCCCCGCCCCCCCCCATGTCGTTCCCTGCTAGCCCGGCTGTGCTGTGGGCTTACGGTCCTGCCGGCGTGCCTGCATGTGTCCAGTTCCTGGCTCCTTGTCTGTGGGCCTTGGGGTTGTGTGTGCGGGGCCTGTGCCGGGGTGTGTGTTGGGGTCCCCTGCTGCATCAGGCCTCTGCCTCCCTCCCCTGTGCCCCTTCCCCCCCTCCCCCACTGGGGCCCCCCATCTCCATGGCCTTGTAGCCCTTCCTTGTGTGATTGTGTTCACGGTTGTGTGTGTGTGGTTTCTGGTTGGGGGGGTCCGTGGTTCTGTCTGGCCCTGTCACGGGACTGGCTGGGGTCTGCTACAGTGTGTCTCCTTTCATCCTAGCTCCCTCCTACCCCGCCCATGCAAGGTCTGGTGGTTCATGGGCAGAGTTGTGTGCCGCGGCTTCATTTGCCCTTGGTCGGCCATGTTGTGCCGTCGCTGTGCTGGGGAGGGCTTCCCCGCCAGTCAGTGTCTCACACGTCCATGTAACTGTCAGGGGTGTTTGCTCAGTGGTTCCTGGGGTGGGTGTTTGGCCGCTGGGTGTGTGCTGGCCCCTCCCCTTCCATCTCACAACCCACCGCAGCGCCATCGGTACCGCCGGGTGTGCTCACTCACCCATCTCCACCCACCGGGCCGGCAGCAGCATCCGTGTAGAAAAGGCCATTGTCTCTCACAGCAGCAGCAACTCGTCTGTCAACCACAGATGAGCTGGCAGAGACAGGGGAGGGAATGGCAATGAACAGATTGTCCACAGGCCCTCTATCAGACTGCTGCTCACCAGGGTCCCCGGCAGAGGCAGGGCCGGGCAGCTATCCCTGGGGGACTCCTAGGATGGGGGGAATCCTGCATGGCTGGTTTGGTTCATTAATAAATTGTTAATGTTGCAGTTGCACTATAGTAGTTCAAGAATTGCACTTCCTAAAGTTTAATAATGTTCTATTACTCTGGTAAGGTTGAGTTTCTTAATTGTTGGTGCACTGCTACTGTTGTTTGAAGATGCTTAACTATTAGTGGTGGGACCCCGGGCCCATTACCGGTTACCGGATTTACCGGTTACCGGTTCTACGAAAACCGGATTCCCGGATTAAATCCGGTAACCGGTACTGGTTTTATTTCATTGGTTTCAATGGGGCGCTGTGTCCCCATTGAAACCAATGAAATATTAATTCCCTCCCCCTCCCAGGCTGCGCGGGTGGAAGGGGGGACACCCCCCACCCACCCTGCCCAGCCTGGCTTTTTGTTTTAAAAAA